>JANIJH010000008.1:52791095-52811008 GCA_024520975.1 Erythroxylum areolatum | reverse complement strand
TATGGCTTGGAAATGCCATTAACATGTTGTGAGCATATATTTCATGATGTAAATGAATTATGGAATTGTGTATGGATGTGAAATGAGAATTTGTTTACATGATGAGAAGAAAATGAATGTTAAGAAGATTGTTATGAATTGAGGTTTGCATGAGGATAAATTTTCCAAAGGGGAAAATTAAGATTGCTTGTATGAGATTGAGTAAAATGAAAATGATGATGAAAGAATAAAAAAAGACATATATATACTGAATTGGATTGGTTTAGATCAAGATAGTCTTAGAGTTTTCCAACGCTGAACGTTTGTCTTGTTTAAAAGTTTGCGTTCCCGGATGTCGGAATTCGCCCTTAAGTTTGATTGAATCCTTTTGTTTCCTTCGCTTTCGATCCGACTTGATTTCATGGATTCTGTTTTTGAATTGTTTCCGCCCTTTGTTTAAGTATAAGTTTCGCTCACGTTTAGTACATGTTTTCGATTTATGTTTCCGAGGTTGAGCTCCGGTTGCAAAAACGGGATCCAACATTTGTGGTTGATTAATCCGTTCTGTTTCCTTGTTTCTGAAATTTTGTAAATCCGAGCCTTTCGATTTTTCTATGGCTCATTAAGAATTCGATCCATTTTCGATATGTGATTCCTCAAGGAACCACGCTTTAGATGTTTGATGATCTTTTGTTAAGAGTTGGGTTCCGAAAACGGGATCCAACATATCTCCCTACCCTCTTAGCCTCCGTCTCTATGCTCTTCTTGTTGGACCCCAAAATTTTTCTTTATTTTCAATTAGTTTATTGTTTATTTTTCTTAGAATTTAGTCCATTAAATACAAGCATGAATAGAAGTTAGAGTTATTAAATGGAGAATGTTAGAATTTAATTAGAGTGTAGTTAAGGTATTAAATTGAATGGATTAAAGGAGATAGAGACAAAAGAAGAGCATAATTGGAAGGACAGATAAATGAGGGGTAAAATGGGAAGAGCAAGAAGAAAATGTGTCTTGAATTAGAAGAAGAGGAAGAAATTGTGGAGAGAAGAAAAGAGAGGAGAGAAAAACGTGAGAGAAGAGAAAAGAAGGAGAAAATTCATGGAAGCTAGGGAAGAAGAAGAAAAAATCGTGGGAGAGGAAGAAAGAAGAAGAAAAAGAAGAGGAAATCATCTTGTTAAGGTAAACTCCATTGTTTTTCTTCTTGTTTGGTTAGAAAAAGGGATGAGAGTGAAATGGGTTTGTGAAGGAAGAAAGAAAAGAAACCCTAGATGAATATTGTGGATTTCAACTAGGTTTTGGTTTTTCTAGCTTAGATAATCCATGGGTGGATTAAGTTTAAGTTTAGTTTTGTTCTTGATTATCAAAACTTTATGGGTTTTCTTTTTGTATATTGGATTGAATAGAAAATGTGTTTGATTAAATGAACTTGGTTTATTGAAGGAAACCAAGAAAACCCAAGGCAAGAACAAAAGGAAAGACAATCTTGAATTTGGGACTTCCAAGTAAATTAGGTGGGTAATATGTTTATAGTTATTGTGATAATGAGTCAATAATTGTTTTCTTGAGTACTTGAATTACTTGAATTGGATTGTTGTGATCGATATGGAAATGCATAATGATTTATTACTATGATTATGCATTAAATGATATTATGACATTTTGCGTGGATTAAAAGATGAAAAAGTATAAGAAATTATGAAAATATGATTTTATGATGAAATGGATTTGAGCATGAGAATTTGTTTGTGATTGGGAACGGGAGGAATCATTTTTTTTGTCACGTGCACGTTGACTAAAGCCTTCTCTCGACTACTCACTTGTGGCACACGAGATCCTAAGAATCGGAGTCGTTTTATTCATGGTATAAACTTCGGTTTCTCTGTTTCGTTTCATGGGACCCTTGAGCCATTTGTTTGTGCATTGCATTTTGATTTGTTGAACATGACAACGCACAATGAAATGTTAAGTTAATGGTTATGTGTTACATGATAAGCTTTGTGTGTTAATATCTTGAGCTATGAGTCTTTGAAATAGAACTGTGGAGAATTTGATTGCTAAATAAATGAGATATGCATAAATACATATATATATGTTCGATGCATGGCTCATTGTCACTAGCTATAAATGTATTAGCCACTGAGCTTCGCAGCTCATACCATTATTTTCTACTCCTCAAGTGCAGAATGAGAAGATTGTTGATCCTTTGCAAGGGCTTTGGCATACTCCAAGATTAGAGACTTTTGTAACTAAGTTAGTAACTATGACTTTTGGAATAACTTTATAAGCATATCAACATAAGCATTCATTGTATTTTTTTATTTTGTGCTAAGCCAACGATGTGGGCTTTTGATATCAATTAAAGCTGTTCAAACTCTTTGAATTAGTAATGAAATTTGGATTTGATGAAAATCTTTTGAGTATGTTCATAGTTAACTTCTTTGTTAAGATTGTGAATTGTTGTTAGTGATAAACTTGGATGTTTTTGGAATTAAGGTAACATGAGTATGATTTGTTCTTGGATATTGGTTGTCTGGGTTGTGTTCAAAGGTTTCGCTGCAGCGAGGCTTAGAGTTCGCTGTAGCAAACCTTTTTCCAGAAGGGTGATTATGTGTTAAATGTTCTTCGTCGCGGTGTAATTTTTACGAAGAGTTTTCTCGCTAAACCTTGGGACTTCGCTGCAGCGAACTTTTCCTTGAGGATCCATGGAGATAACTCCATGGTTTTGCCGCGGTGAACCCGCCACCTCTGACATGCTGAAATTTCTTACAAATCAAATGCTTTCAACTTTCCTCTCGCACAACCTCCACCTGACCTTCCCGAATTGAACCTCGGGATTGGGATCGAGACCCACAGATAAACCTTGTGCCTTAAACATGCAACTTTCCATAGCCCTTGTCCTGATTATCCAATCGACGTACTCCATAACAACTATTACCTTCTTCCGACCAAGAAAAGTCAACCTCAAAAAGACTTTTGTTTCTCCATTGCCATGAAAACCAGCATGCTAATCCATATATTGTAACTCACTCTCCCTATTTCACTCGTGAGTGCTTCATTAGGTTGGATTTCACCCACACCCCTCATCTTGTTGAAAAAAATCCGTATCAACCTCCTCCTGAAAAAAATTTACATCAGAAGGCTTTCACTCTCGGACATTCCCGTATTGCATGCAATGCGGACTCTTCTTACCTACAAAAGTGACAGCTGCTATCCGTAGTAAGATATCAAGCCACTCGCTGTTGATTGGTCAGTAATTTTCTCTTAGCCAATAACCAAAAAAATGCCCTAATCTGCTGGGCCTTGCCTATTTCCAAATTAATTCCCAGAGACTATTAGTAGCATCTGTGGTATTAGCTTCTATTAAGTCATAGGCTGACGCTACTGTGAATCTCTCATGATTCATTTGTCTCCACACCATTTTATCTTCCTCTATGCCTTCTACATTAGTACGGAGCATCGCAAATCCATACGTACTGTGGAAGAGAGATATTGTTGGAACAAATTCTACTTCTTGGTGTCGTTTTCATTCGTATAATCCGCAATTGTAGCATAAAGAGCGCTACCAGAGATAGGAGAAGTCGCCACGCATATTAATGGACCCCAATCATTTGCCCAGTTATCTAGCTAGAAGAAAATGCGTCTCCTATTACCCAACTTCCATTTTATGTCCTGCCGTACAAACTGCTATGTTGTAGATATTCTCCTCCAAATGACCGAAGCCCCTTTCCTATTAATGTGTGAGGGATAGGATAAGGATTGATTTGATATTTTGTCCTCAGGATCTTGGCCCATAAAGTTGTGGGTTGAGTAATCAAAGCCCAGCCTAACTTTGACAGTAATGCATCATTGGAAGAACGAATATGTTTAATGCCTAGGCCTCCTGCTTTTTTGGGCTAACACACTGTTTCCCATTTAACTAAGTGCATTTTCCTATGCTCACCCATTGAACCCCATATAAAATCCCTCATGATTCACTCCAAATCATTGCAAAGTTGTTGTGAAAATCTCATTGCTTACGTCGTGAAAATTGGGAGGGACGAAATTACTGATTGGGTTAAAGTAACTTTCCGCGCTAGAGACAACATCCTTGCACGCCATCCTGCAAGTTTCTTTTGTGCTTTGTTTAGGATGTGTTGATAGGTATTTCTCGTTGTACACTCATGGATCAATGGAGCTCTTAAATACTTTCCAAGATTATTCGTACTTGTAATGTATAGAGCTTGACTGAGACGTCATGCTTTTGCTGGAGATACATTCTTGGAGAAAAAAAATTTGAGTTTTAGTAGTATTAACTTTCTGGCCTGAGGCCTTACAAAATACCTCCAGTGTCCTTGCTATCACTTGCGTCTGTGATTCTGTAGCTTCAACAAATAAAACAAGATCATCTGCAAAGAAAAGATGGGATAGGGGAGGCCCTGTAAGGCTCAGCTTTATCAGTTTCCAATGTCCGTGTCCCACTTCCTTCAAAATAAGGTGACTTGGTCGTTCCATGCATAACACAAAAAGATAAGGCGAGAGCGGATCGCCTTGCCAAATATCCCGTGAAAGACTGAAAGGATCAGTAAGAGTGCCTTGCCAAGCGATCTGCATAGGCACTATCGTCACACACTTCATAATGACACTGATTAAATTAGATGGTAACCCAATGTCCATTAATGTATTTTATATAAAATCCCATCAAATCCGGTCGTATGCTTTTTTTCAAAACTACCTTGATAGCAAAATACCCTGTCTTTCCTTTTTTTTTTACGCATTGAGTGGATGACCTCCTGAGCGATGATAATATTATCAGTTATTTGCCTACCAGGAATACAACTACATTGATTTGCCTCCATTAGATGATCCAGGTGGTTTTTCAAACGATTCACAATAACTTTAGCAATAATCTTGTACATCACAGTACAGAGGCTAATCGGTCAACATTGAGAGACATTATTCAGGGATGGAATTTTGGGGATCAATACTAGAATGGTTTGATTCAAATCCGTTTCCCATCGTTGCAGTTAGAATACTTCCTGAATGTACTCCACCACTTTTGGCCTAATCTTCCCCCATTGGTTTTGAAACAATAAGGCATTGAAACCATCAATTCCTGGGGCTTTATTAGGATTCATGTCAAAAACCACAGTCTTGATTCCAGTTTCACGTATTGTCTAGGTTAGGGCATGAATCCTTTCCTCCGAAAACGAAGGAAAAGCTCCTGAGATCGAAAACCGGTGAGCATTCCCCTCTTCGTTAGTATAAAGTTGGAGAAAAAAAGACCTAACTAATAGGCACAGTTACGATGGGTCAAATATTAATGCCCCATTGGAATCAATGAGTCGCTCTATCTTCATTTTCTTTCTTTTAAAAAGAATGATAGTATGGTAATATTTATTATTTCGATCACTCTTTGATTTAGCAATTAAATTCACTATTAATCCATTGAGACTACCACCAATGATAAAGTCAATTAAATGAAAGAGAAGTATATGGACATGGGCCTTAGAGGGATGAGGAACCTCAAGCACTAATAAACAACTGAGTAATAAGTCGACAAAGGTTATAGTTAAAGAGAAATTACAAAAACTTTTGGAATTTGAATTTAATTTAACAATTGGCATAGCATTTAATTATTTGTTACTATTTTTCTTAGGATGAAACAAATGCAAGGGTGAAGATAACAAGAAAAAAAAAAGCATATAAAACTCCCATGAAATTCACTAAATTGAAGTGCTAAGTGTTAAATTTGTGAATATTGACTTTGTTATTTTAATATTATAGCATCTAAGATAGTAATTCAAAGATTATTAACTTCTGGAATTTGGAGAATACTAACTTTTGTCATTCTGTAAACACCATGAACATTTGCATTTTAATTTTAACAAAGATGTAAGAATTTAGAATTTGTTTCCTCTTCCTTTTCCTATAATTTTCTAAATTGTACATGGTTAGGGTTGTGATTGGTGAATGACTGTACATAGCAATGTCTTCTTCCTTGTCCTCCCTTGATTCCAAGAGTTCCTGATGTTGGAAAAATGATTGTGGTATATATTCTTCCCACAATATCCTTGTCCAGCAATAGTAGGTAATGTTGCACCAGTAATTAGCTTATAACCATCCATATCACTAAACTAATGAGCCTAATGCTTAAATAATTATCATAACACATAAGTAAAATATATGTGTATTGTAAATGTAGGAGTTAAAAGATGAGCAAATCCCATTTCTCGAATAGAGATTAGTTTGTAAATGATTATTTGTGTTTTAATTATTAATTATAGTTAGAGTCAACAATTTTAGACATTTCAGACAAACCAACAAGGAATAAGACAACTTATTAGTTGGATAGCAACACAATCAAAATCCATTCCCCCCTTAGATGACTAAAATTCATTAATATCTTATCCCTATAGCTGCACTAAAAATGTAGATTACATTCTTAATATTCTTTCTTGTTTGCCTTTTCTTATAGTAACTACACATATGTCTTCTCCCTAAAAAATATATGTTCTTCAAGTTATGATGTAAATTTTGAAGTGCAATGTCACACTTGAGAAAACGAGGATACCAAGTTCTTTAAACTATTAAAACTAGATAAGTAATTAATTTATTCCACAATTTCAAGTCAACTAGTCAAAGAAGCCATAAATGTTGAAAAAACCTAATTTAACTACTTCCCTGATGTCATTCACAAGGACAATACCTCTAATTTCATAATTAAAAAGTATTTATCAAAGGTCAAATGCAAATCAATTTCTACTTCTACATCCACTCTTTATCATTTTTTATAGCAATCACAAATAACACAAACCCATAACATGTAATTTTAACGTTGGCATTTTATTTTTTTTCAACTTATTTATCTTCTGCAGCAGACCAATTTATCAACTTATTTTTAAATTGCAAAAAATCCAAAACACAGCAAACTGAAAACAAAAACAAAAAACATCAAACATAGAAAACTCAACAAATACATAAAGCTTAGAAACTCAATGACAAGTTGTTATATATCAATGAATAAAAATGCAAAGTAAGCTACCAAGGTGTCAATAGTCATGTTCTCCATCATTCACATCGACAAAATATTAAGAAAGACAATACTTTGAGTTGGATAATGCAATTTTTAAAAATTTAACACTAAACTAAAAAAATTTGAAAGATGGACACTAATTAAATAAATCTTAAAAAGCTTGAGACCTGAAAATTATTTATTCTTTAACAAAAGATACTTCCATTGATACGATAACTAAATAGCAAATGACGCAAATTAGTTGACTATTTACATCTTTCGTGTCATTCAACTTCAATTTTAACAAGACATCTTTATCCAGAAGCGAATCGATACTTGTTTTTGCTTTCGCACAGAATAGCATAATACCCTAAAAATCTTTATGCACTTGGAGCTGTTTCCAAAAATTTAGCCTAACCTTTCCTTAATGTTCTCTATTCAATTTTAGAATCCACCACATGAAAAATCATTACAGCTAATATTTTACTTTAAGAATTCAGGCTGAGGCAACGTATGCATCCCAAACATAAAAGAAGCAGAGCAGGAAACCCTGTTGGTGTAAAATAATAATAAAAATAATCTCTACACAAAAATTGCCGTGTGACTTTGTTTCCCAACAAAAATCTATCAACTGCATCTCATTGAGATGCTTTCGTGATTGGCATGTCTGCTGTCTAGACTCGTCTAAACCATCCCTTTGGGCCTTGGATACAAATTCTAGACTGCAGTTATGCATCTTTCTACCATCCCTTTGGGGCTTGGATACAAATTCTAGACTGCAGTTATGCATCTTTCTACCATAACCATATCCGCCTCACATTGTAAAATTAGAGGCAGTAAAAATCCAAAAACTATAAAATAATCAAACAAACACCAAGGCTTTTGCTTTACCGGACTGGAAGCTCCATTTCATGCCTGGTCTGATGTCGGGGGCTTTGGAGATGCAGCTCTGAGTAAGTTCTTGGCATATAGAGAACCAAAGACGACAACCTGTTAAAGGTATGGCAACGTAGAGGAGTTTAAATTGAAGAATAAAAGAACATCTCAAAGAAGGAGAAAGTTTAATAACATCAACACATGGAGATCAAAAAAACATACAGCTCCAATCCATTGTTCCCAGCTAAGAGGATGAGCAAACCATAGGCATGACAGCATGATGCTCACCAACTTGAATGAAAAAAGAATAAGGAAAGGTAAAATATTGAAAAATGCAGGATAAGAAAGGGAGGAGTTTGAAGAGGATGATTATCAGCTCTTTAAGAGATTATTATGTTTTTACCTGTCTTGTAGTCATTATGGCAGCAAAGGTGAGTGCACCAAATGTGCGGATTGTGTAAGAAATGAAAAATTGACTAGCAGTTGCTACCTGTACGGAACAATTATCATTCCTCAGATATTGCATAGAATTTTATCCATCAATATCATGGACTCTATAACTGAAAAAAAAAAGGGAAAACAGAAAAAAAAAGGGAAAATAATGTTTGGTTTATGTCAGTCAAGTCAAGAGCAGATGGCTTACAGTAGAAAGCAACGCTATGTCAAATAGACAGTCATGATGCCGATAAACAAAGGCTAATGCTGGGGTTAAATGTCCTTGCAAAATAAGGCCTACAATGAAAGAAACGGAGTTAAACAATTCAGTCAACAAACAATGACACAAAACTTCTTTATCTTAAACAGCAAGACAATGAAAATTTTAATGTTTGCAAATGCTATTACTGGTATCTACTTCATTTGACACATAGTTCTTACTTTGCTCAATAGGAGAATTGATACATCGTAGTGAACATTCCAACTCCAGGCTGTAAACTTTTGAGTGTCATAAGAATAATCCTAGCATCTATGTAAAATCACGAAATTATAGAAAATGTGATTGCTTTTACAAATTGGAAAAAAACATTTCCAAGGGACCTGTAACTACAAACGTAAATTACCACCAGTCCATCTAAACTAAACAAAGCAGAAGATAAATCTAAGATCAGCAACAACTTTAAGAGAGAGAGATTGGGTTAGATCAGACCCTCACCCGCAAAGCTCAGAATACAAGAACACATTGTTGTGTAAAAAATCTGTGTGTGTATTTCCATATTGTAACCCTTAAATAGTTTATCCTGGAATGTGCTTGTGAAGCCATCAAATCTGTTAAATGCATAAACAAGAACTTTAATGCCAGCACAACATTATGACCACTCTCATCAGAAATTAGAATTTAACAACTTAAAAAGAGTAGTCAGTATTCTCTTGAATACTAAATACTGCTCAATTCAACATTTCCCTATCCAAACAATAAATTAGTTTTTAAAAAGTTGTGAAATATAAAAATTAACTATGTTCATATTTCCTACAATAAGCAGTGACACAAGGAGATATTTCATGTAGTTTTATATAATGTTGCCTACTATTATAGGTCTTATTCAACTCATCCAATTTATATCATCATTAGCAAACACACTCTGTTAACGTATGATAAAAAGTAATAAGTTTCCATTGATACCCAAGATAACCAAGCATCAGAGAAACCCCCCAAACAGTGTTTTCTCTTCCTCTACTGTATGGACTGACATCAGTACCAGCCTGCACCAAATAACGAAGTTAGACTTAGTTTAGTAGACAAAACCACATATGTAGTGGATAAAATTAAAAGAAAATAAATAAAGTTGATAACCAGTTGATGATGACACCACTCCTAAAGGGATATAGAGTAATAAGTAGATGCTAGAATGATGTTACAGAGCTGAATAACAGATCACCATAATTACCGGAAACAGAATGAAAATTGAACAACCTAGGGTCACCAGGAAAGCTATCAGGTAGTCCATTCCCTTGTACTTCTTTTGCATGATGACAGTTCCCCAGATCTGCACAAAACAATACAAACCCAAATGAGCAAGTTGTAAACTAAATGCTATGCTGATGGTCAAATTGCAGGCCAAAAGTTACAAGCAAGTGCAACAATTTTTATCAAAAGTCTAAACGATCAAAACTTATTACAAAACCAAAATTATAATCAAAACTTATTACGAAACCAAAATTATTACTATTTACTGAATCAGTACTTTTCATGTTGTTCAATGAGTTGAGTAGACTATTCAGACGACTGTAATGCCATTCAGCAAGAAGATTTTCTAATGATAACCATAAGGGGGGAAATCTTAGTAGGCCATGACTATGTGCAACAAACTCCTAAATCCTTGCTTAAACTACTTACATTGACAAGCCATATCAAACATTCATGCATGTGACAAACCACAAGTGGTTGTGGAACTTATCTATCCAAACAATCAAACAGTGATGTTAATTACCCAAGCATGTGAAATAGGTTACAGGCACAATGTGGTCTAATGACTTAAGAATCTCTTTCATTAAACAGATAACACTTGATCACTTCATATGTGCAAAATTATTCAACTGGACTGGTTTATTTTATGATGATAAGGAACATTGTCATGAGCAGGAACAGATAATGCAAATTGCACTTTTGTCTGAAGTTGAGATTTATAGAAGAAGTTGAAATAACACGAGGCAAGATCACAAATATTAATTACCTACTACAAGTAAAAAACAGGATCGAAGAACTGTTGTTGTCTAAGAATTTGAATGAAAAGTTCCGCAATGATTTATAGCTAATCAAACTTACCATGACAGGAATCATTTTGGCACACTTTGCAAGAGTCTGAACCGGAAAACTGACATATTTAAGAGCCTGCAAACGGCACATATTGTAACTGGATCTGTATTATCAACATAGCATAATGTTGACCATGGGAATTGGATAAGCATGACAACTTCTAGCTTAAATTAATTTTTCAGAAACTTGTTCATGATGAGGAGATTTTCCATATATCTTTTAGGCATCACCTTGAAAAGGAAACTTACCTCATACTGACACGTTGTGGTCAGAATGTTTGATAATGAAATGACAGAGTACTTGTAAACTGGAGCAACAGGATCCAACGCCTTTCTCCTCGCCTAAAAGGTACAGAAAACTTTTCTCAAATAAGTTTTGCATTATGTCATATCCACAGTTTTCCCTCTCCTTTAAATGGCAGGTGCACTATATATCTCCCCTAACATTCGTAGTCCAGACAGTGACAATGACCAACTTAAATAGAAAAATAGAGCATCAAACATAAATTGATCAACAATATTTCTTACCAATAGAACAACAGCAGAGACAACAGATGTTGTGATGCGGTTGCAGAAAACTAGAAATAAGGAGAACTTAAAGTATTCTTTGTTAGCGCCATATGGCACTCTCATTATCTTTTCCTACAAAATAAAGAATTGCAAGTGAACTCTTCTTGAATATATTCAAGCTCTGAGTAGGATAAAACAAGAAAACTACAAAAAGAAAAGAAAACAGCATATTAATTATCACATACACGAGTATTAGATGCATAGAAATGTGTTCCCACAACAAAGAGAAGCTAAAAGCAAAATCACGATTCTCCTCATGTATTAACAACTAGTCTTCCATTACCATCCAAAAACAAGATGACAAGTCAGCTGAAGGCATTTATACAGACTGAGGTTAAAACTCTGATCCAAAACAAATACAAGATTAGTCCACCTCCAGCACAGTTTTCTTTATAATTAAGCACCAAAACACTTGATGTTATATTCAAATGATAAACGGAACCTCCCTAATCAGTCTTGCTTGCAGCCCTTATTCAGAAACATATATACATTCATGCCCACACACGTCATGCAGAACTATGTTGCATATGTCACATGAGTATGTAATTGTTGCAATTATATGCAAGTATGTAATTTATCTCAAGAAATATCTTGTAGTTTCCATAATATATTTATTAACCAGTGTGCAATAATTGATTTTACCATACACAAACGAAAAAATGTTACCCAATATAAGTTTGTAAATGTAGCTAAATTACCTGTAGAACACCATAGATAACAAGAGTGCTCATTATTCCAACCACAGCAAATATCCCTTTCCATAGCTTGCTCTCGCTTTTATCGCCAGATAATGGTAATGAATCAGCCATAACCCATTCACTGACAGAAATAAGAGCATTTTCATACAAGGTTAATGTGATAAAGAAAAGGACTACCTTTTAGCTCTAACATACATGGACAAAAATACAAGCAGCAGATCACTATAGATAAAACAGAAGAAATAAGTCAGAATGTAAAACCACAACAACAATCCAATAAAAAGCCCGCCAAGACGCGAGGTTGGAAGAAGTCCAAAAATATATAGCCTTATTTTTAATTAGTAGCGAAATTGTTTTCGATAGACCTACTAAAAAGAAGTTTTTGAAAATGGTTAAAAAATATAAACAAATGTCTTCATAAATAAAAAATGAAAATAAAAAAAATATACATAAAAATAAAAATAAACAGAAAATAAAATAAATAAATAAACATAAAGATAAAAGTAAGTAAATAAATAAATAAATAGGCAAAAGTAAATAAAATAAGCAAACAATTAAAAGAAAAAATACGAAACAAAAAAATAATGTAAGCGAAGAGTAACGTTCGAGACTCAAGGAAATGATGTAGATACACAACAAAGTGAGCAAGTAACAAACAGATATGAGCGCGTGTCTCACGATGTACTTGAAACTAATTACGACGGGTGTACTCTTGTAATTAAACTGTTACAGAAAGGACGCTGAATCACATTTGGGTGAATTAACTACGAAAAGAGATGAGGCCATATTTTGTACGATGAATCTTAGAAAGCAATAGAGAACCATTACAACTAACACTGAAATGTTAACATCAAGCATGTACTCTTTTCTCAACCTCTTCAATTCGGAAGTATCAAAAATAAAAGGGAAAAGGAAGACGTGAGAAAAGCTTCTCCCGTTTGCTAACCCAACGGTTTATTTCAAAATACAAGAGGAATTGCACCACAAGTCCTAGTTACAATAATCTGATTCCAGGCAACAACATTTTACATGCATTTTAACCACACACCAACAACTCACGCCCAATGATGGTTATACATCTCCCAAATCACAAGTTCAGTGCGTTCAAATTAAAAAGATGAAAAAAAGAATCCAACCCATATCAGTTAATGTCGACTACTAACCCAAAAATCCGAAAAGAACGTGAAATGCAATAGAATCACAAAATGATCCCGTTCTGTGATTTTAACTCGAGGAAGAAAAAAAAAAAAGAAAGAGTAAATTAAGCTAAGGAAACAAACCTATATCAGGACGCCAAAAGAATAAATCATAGGATCAGGATGAACACCAAACTGCACTTGAAACCTTAAAACAAACAAACAAAATTGCAGCAAACAATAATTAATGGCCTGGTAATGACAATTATAAAAGAGAGGGATGGAGAAAAGAAGTGACAGAAACCTTGCGTTACCGGGAACCACCGTCTCTAGGGCCGTATTGGGAGAACCGTTTTGAGCTCCGAAGCTAATTGACAATGGCTCATTTTAAATGTTTATTTCGAGATTGCCTCTCTGATCTGAAGACTGGATGCAATAAAGTTGAATACACGGGCGACCACGTGGCATTATTTAACTGTCACAAAGTCTCATCCCTCCCTCGTATTTCGTTTACTTTTCATCTATGTGTTTGCTTTTTCACACATGAAGCATTAGGCTTCTTCTTTGGAAGTTGGAACTTCCACAAACCCTAGATCTCTGGCGAATGATGTTGCTGATTTGAGCTCTTCCTTTGTCCATTTTTGAGCTCTTGTACAATCGTATGGAGAAAACATCGGACGAGCGAAGCAGAAAAATTAGTCAAAGGAAAGAGAATAAGAAACCCAAATGTTGCTAGGTCAATCAACATTCTGAATCAATCGTAAAATATGATGAAGTTCCTTTATCAATCAAAAACAGTCGTTTTATGGAAGATGAGAATTCTGGAGAGAAATGGGTATCATTTTCAAAACCAATTCCAAATTACTCGTGCGTCCCCTGGGCAAGTCCCATTTGAAATTGATGATGTGAGTTTTGTCAGGGAATACATAAGCGGCGCATAAACCAAGAAGGGGCAGGGATTCAGAGAAAGTAGGCCTTGTTTCTGAACGACCGATATGGAAACACGAACTACACTGAACCCTACTGTTCCAGGCTGTTACATATATGGGACTCAATCCACGATGTTGTACGAAGAGTGAAAGGCAAATAGCTATAACGGAATGCGAAAAGTACGGAAAAGAAAAAAGATTATGCTCCTGCGTATGCAATCTACACGTTATGGAATCTCATCTGTCAAAGTTTGGCTACTTTTACTGCTAAATTTGACGCTCAAAACTCGTCCACGCTCATCAACGACTAAAGATATTCATCAGCGGAGTTAAGCAGTTGACCAATCAGAATCTGCCATTTAGAGAACATGAATTCCGTACACAAATGAAGTTAAACGTACGGCAGAGATGTGAGCCTTTTGTGTTTCTTATCGACGGATGAGATGCTCCATTCCTGGCCAATCGTCTACGCCATCCCGAGCGCACTCAGGGTTGAGGCACAATTGGCTAGGAACGTGCGGTCTGAATTCCGGTCCGACTTACTTTCGCATAGTTCGAAATTCGATTCGATCAGACTTCAGGGTAAGGGCCTTTTTTTTAATTATTTAAATTTATATCATTTATAAACATTTTTTATAAAAGATTTTATCTTAGATAATTGAAAGTTTGAAACCACAAATAATATTTATTCTAAATATTCCTTTTTTTATAAATAATACGAACGTTATCACAAATTTTAGATATGTTAATGAACATTTTCATATAAATTTCAAATATACAGCAAAAATTAGTAAATATGTTTGTTAAAAGAAAAAAAATATTAGGTAAAAATTTCATAACTTACTTTGTTATACTGAAATCCATTTTCATAAAAAAAAATTAATATGTTTCATTTTATATAGAAAAAGTGATTTTTTGCTCATTCATTTTTCTAAAACATACTAATATTACAGATTTTTAAGCTCAAACTTTAAATATAGCCTTGATATACTAAATTGCTCATTTTTATTAAATTAAGTCAACTCTAATAAAGGATCCATATTCATTTCATTTCTTTATTGTATTTAATATCTATTTGCTTGATTTGTAAAAATATTGTTGATTTAAATTATTATCTCTTTTTTGTCACTATTCACTTATCTACGTCTAATAATAAAATAATGCTTGGTCCATTTAAACATGAAAGAATAATATCAATTTATGAGTTTGTAGATACAACGAGTACCAAAATACCATTATTGTTATTTTCAAAATAAAAGAATATCATAATGTTATTATTATTCAAATGAAAATATTTACAAAATCAATTATAGCTGGAGATTAAAGTTGAGCTAATGGGCAAAAACGATAGTATGGTATTTCTTTGTCAAGCTACATAAAACCATGCAAGTAAGGAATTATATCTTCAATTCTAAAAAATCAAAACAATCACATAAAAAAATAGTGAAACAAGAAATAAAGATTAAAGAAAACAAATTCATAGCAGAGGATAAGGGCTAACTAATCATTAAAATCAGGATTCTCAGTAATTTGTACCAACTTTATCTACATATAGAAACAGTATTATGTAAATTATATTGGATTACGTAACAATTACATTAAACGAAATTTAACACGTAATAAGAGGCAATTAAATATACCTTCATCATTAGATATTCGTTTGAGGAAATTTTCAGTCGAAAGAATGGTCTCCATACTTGTATTAATATTGAAAAAACAAAATAAGATAATATAATGTATGATTGTTAAATTTATCAAGGTAAACGAAACTAATATTTCATAAAGAATAGAGTTTATCCTAAATATTTTCACCACCTAACCAACTTTGGATATATATGAGCATGATGATGACTAACTATCCAACAATCAGTATTAAAAGTAGACTCTAAAGTAATAATAGATACTAAAATTGCTAAGAGTATTGTGCAGATGTTCGCATAATAAAAAAAAGAGTACTCCCTATTTCTTCCACCATATCAGTACATTGAATTGTATATTTTATACCAAGGTCATAATATCCACTTCTAAATAGTTGTCTAACTCTATCCTAAACAGGATTGCAGAATGTGTAATTGTGTATGTTCACGTGTACAGTGATTGTTTACAAAGAGGTATATATAATGAATACACGAATGAATTCCTATAAACTAGGAGAGTAAGTTATAACTAACTGATACTAAAAGATATTTGACTTGTTCAAAATATTATCCCTATTACACCCCCGCAAGATGAAGGTGCGAGATGCAACATTCATCTTGGAACGAAAGGTCTCGAATTTGTCCCTAGAGATAGCTTTAGTGAGAGCATCAGCAATCTGGTCGCGAGTAGACACATGAGTGACTAAGAGTTGTCGCTGTTGAACTTGTTCACGAATGAAGTGATAGTCAAGTGAGAGATGTTTCATCCGTGAGTGAAAAACTGGGTTGGAGGAGACATACGTGGCCCCAATGTTGTCACAGAAGATTGTAGGAGGCGCTGATGGGCAAATTTTTAATTCCTGAAGTAAATTCCGAATCCACATGACCTCTGCGGTGGTACCAGCAACTGCTCGGTATTCAGCCTCGGTAGAAGAGCGAGCAACCGTCCGTTGACGCTTGGAGCACCAAGAAATAGGATTGTCCCCAAGGTAGATAACATAACCAGACATCGACGTTCTATCATCAACATTACCACCCTAGTCGGCATCACTGAAAGCTCGTATCCGAAGATCATTAGCATTGTACAATTGGAGACCATAATCATGTGTGTGTTTCAGATACCGCAGAGCCCGTTTGAGTTGCCGAAAGTGAATTTCTGAGGGCCGGTGCATAAATTGAGAAAGCTTATTTACCGCAAAGTTTAGATCAGGTCTTGTCAAGAGCACATACTGTAATCCACCAAGAATACTCCGATACAATGATCCATCGGCAGAAGTAGAACCATCATCAAGTTTTAGTATAGTAGACGTGTAAAGAGGTGTAGCACACGGATTACAATCAGCCATATGAAACTTAAGAAGTAAATCATGAATGTACCGTTGCTGAGATAAAAAGAGGCCGCTGTGATTCGGAATCAACTCAACACCAAGAAAGTAGGATGGAGTCCCCAGATTCTTGAGAGAAAACTTTGTCGAAATTGCCTCAATAAAAGTTTTGAGGTGTACAGATGAATTGCCAGTGAGAAGCAAATCGTCTACATACACCAAAAAATACATCAAAGTATCACCGCGAGAATACACAAAGAGAGAAGAATCACTCTTACAAGTCATAAAGCCATAATGAACAAGGAAGCGACGAAGTTCCTGATACTATGCTCGTGGGGCTTGTTTGAGTCCATAAATGGCTTTTCGTAGTTTGCACACATGAGACGGAAAGTTAGGATCAACGAAACCCGGCGGCTGTTTCATGTAGACCGTTTCATCTAGATGTCCCTGGAGAAAAGCATTGTTGACGTCCATTTGATGTAAAGGCCATGACCGGGCAAGAGCAATGGAAAGTATAACCTTGATAGTAGTATGTTTAACAACCAGTGAAAACGTTTCCGAATAATCAATACCCGGTGTTGGGCTAAAACCCCTTGCCACCAACCGAGATTTGTAATAAGAGATGGATCCGTCCGGATTGCGTTTCGTTCGAAACAGCCATCTACACCCAATCACATTTTTAGCTTCAGACGCCGGTACTAATTCCCATGTGCTATTCCGAATAAGTGCACCATACTCACTGGAGACCGATTCATGCCTATGTGGTAGTTTAAGGGCTTGTGTAATGGTTCTTGGTTCATCAGTTTCAGGGAGTGGGTGTTTAGTTGTGTTGAAGGACTTGGGTTTAAAAATATTGTTTTGAGAGCGAGTGACCATCGGGTGAGTTCTGTGTGTTGTGATTGGATGAGTGTTAGAGGTGGATGTGTTTGGGCTGGTCACGGATGCTGGTTAGGTTGTGTCGATAGGTGGGACAGGGTCTGGAACAATAGATAGCAAAGGAACAATGGTAGGCTAGTTATTGTGGACGCCTTGAGCTGACTGATCCGTCTCAGTTGGTGAATGCATCACAGGTGCAGTCGATGCTACCACAGGGTGTGTTGCCACGGAATTAACAGGGACGAGAGAGTGACATGGAAGAGTTACGGGAGGAAGTAAGAGAAGGAGAAGGGGATTTAGGGATAAGAGAGTCATACGGAAACTGATCATCAACAAAGACAACATGTCTCGATGTGTATAGCCTATTTGTTTTCGGATCAAGGCAGTGATATGCAAATTGAGAACGAGAATAGCCAACAAATATACAGGGAGTGGAACGAGGTTGAAGTTTATTGTTGGTGTAAGGACGTAGCCACAGGAAGCATAAACAGCCAAAAGAATGGAGATGAGTATATGTAGTCAGTTGTTGAAAAAGAGTTTCGAACGGGTTTTTCATATGTAGAACAGATGTAGGCATTCGATTGATTAGATAAGCCAACATAAGAACAGCATAGGACCAAAAGGTTGACGGGAGTTTGCTTTGAAGAAGAAGAGCACGGGCTGTTTCAATGACATGACGATGTCGTCCTTCAGACGTGCCATTGAGTTCCGTAGTGTGAGGTGGAGATGTGAAATGAGTAATGCCATGGGTCGCAAAAAAAGATTTTAATTTGATAAACTCACCACCATTGTCGGAGTAGAATGTTTTAATGGATTCATTGAAAAACTTTTCCACGACAGATTTAAATTTTACAAAAATATCAAAGATGGAAGATTTTGTTTTGATAGGATAAAGCCAAATATATTTCGAAAAATGATCAACAAAAATAACGTAGTATCGAAAACCATCAACAGAGTCTACTGGAGCCGGACCCCAAACATTAAAAAAAAAATATATCTAAAGGTCTAGTGCTGCGTAATTTTTGCGAAGAAAAAGGAAGTTTATGACTTTTTGAACACTTGCAAGGAATACAAACATTATTTGACACTGAATTTGACGGAATCTTAAAACGAGATTGAAGAAATTTCATCATTTTATTTGAAGGGTGACCTAAAATGTGATGAATGACTAACAAGCTAAGGACAGCAACATGAAAGACTGCAGGTTTGCTGGACGGGAGACAGAGATCGTAAAGGTCACTATGGCAAACCCCTGTGAGAAGCACCGACTTCGTCTGCAGATCCTTCACCTGAAAATGATTTGGAAACAGTTCAACAGAGACGTTATTTTTTGTGCATAATCGTTTAATGGAAATAAGATTTTTTTGTACGTGAGGCACATGTAAAACTTTATCAAGGGAAAGTGGTTTGGTTTTGGTTGGAAGAAAGGAATTACCCATGTGCGTGATTGGTAAGTTAAAACCGTCTTTAACTTGAAGTTGATCCGCGCCAGTGTATGGAGTGCTATGAGATAGATTCTGCAGGTGGTTGGTTACATGATGCGAAGCCCCGAAGTCAAGAATCCAGTGATCATCAGCAGCGTTATTCACTTGGCCAAAATGCACATTTGGACGAGATCGAGATCTGCCAGGTTTCCCATGAATCTGCCAACAAGTTTTGGTTGTGTGACCAGTCTTCTCACAATACTGGCATACTATATCACTGCTGAGAGGGATGCCAGATGGGGATAGACGCTATGGTTGATGCCTGCGTGGACGATAGTTACTGGAGCTGGAGCGGGAGGACTGATGAGATGTGCCCAGGCACGCATTTTGCTGAAGAGTATAGGACTGATGTTGACGTCCAAATCCTTGATTCCGGGATCTCCCAGCCATATGCGCTGTTGGAGTAACAGAAGACTCATGCAGCGGAGCTTGACGTGCGAGAAAAACCTCGTGATCAACAAGCTTTTCGTGTAGATCTAGAAAGGTAATTGGTGTTTCCCTGGCTCGAATGGCAGCGCTAACCTACTTAAACTCTAGAGATAATCCATTCAAAGTGTGTATAACCAGATCCGTATCATCGACTGGTCCATGGATGATTGCAATTTCATCAGCAATCCTTTTGATGTTGTTCAAATACTCAGCAACGGAGGAGTCGCCCTTT
>JANIJH010000008.1:52768060-52782703 GCA_024520975.1 Erythroxylum areolatum | reverse complement strand
GTTAAGTAGTACAAACAAAGTTGATGATAATGCTATCCTGAGTTAACAAAGCAATATTACAAGAAATGTGTTTTTTTATCAATTTATCTTAGTTAAAATAATAGGCAAATGTGTTTCTAATTCTTTTTCCTTCAATTTGCTAGGTTGGTACATCTGGACATTGTCAATAAGAAAGTTTGGAGATGTTAAGTTGCATACGTTCAAATTATAATTTGAACTAATGGGTTTATGATTCAGATGACAATTGAGCATTACTTTATAACATTTACAAGCTTAAGCAATCAAAAGGAGAATATCATTGACACAATCTTATTAGCTTTTTGATGTATGTCCTATTGAAATATGTGAAAAGGGTGACAAATTTTTATGTTGTATAAACATATTAGGCATTTTTTTTTCGCTTTACCCATATAAACTACTAAATCTTGAGTAACTTAATCAATGTTATGCATATAATTTGCCTTGAACTTTTTGGGGGTAAATTCTTCAATTTTTATAAGATTTACGGGGTAATGTTCATTTTGCTTGATTAGCCATTGCTTTATATATGAAGTAAACTTGGTTTGAATTGTTTGAAGATCAGTGATATCATTAGGAACTAAAGACACTTTTAGTGGGGGTGGATATGATCCTTGGTTAACACTTTTTAGTCTCCATTTGAACTCTTTGTTTAAGTGACCCTGTTGGAAGTTTGATGCATTAGAAAGGCCTTGAAGAAAGAAAGGAACTCTTATATAATGGTCCTTTATGATCTTGTGGAGCATAACAATTTAAAACTCCCCATTCTTTGAATGTTTCCTTCTAATAACTGATAAATGTAAATTGCATCATGTTTAAGGGCATAGTTTGATATATGTTTAGCGTTAATTCAATCGTTTAGTATGTGTTTATGTTATAATTGTGTTAGTTTGTTAATTATTTATGTTTTAAGTGTTTTATGGGTTAGTACAAGTCTTGAGCTTAAATATTACATTTTTGAGATACCTTGATGTGTTTGCTAGTGTTTTAGGATCAACATTGAAGAACGGAAAAGTTTTGGAGATATTCGGGCCAAAACAACAGCTCACGATCGTGGATCATGAC
This sequence comes from Erythroxylum areolatum, assembly GCA_024520975.1. Lineage (NCBI taxonomy): Eukaryota > Viridiplantae > Streptophyta > Magnoliopsida > Malpighiales > Erythroxylaceae > Erythroxylum > Erythroxylum areolatum. Next base: position 52,781,620 of record JANIJH010000008.1, on the reverse strand, counting down.
ATGTTAGGCCACGATCGTAACAAAAGCATAAAGAACGGCCCACAATTGTAGCCTACTTCTAGTAGACATGCAGACACTCAAGAATGTCAGATTTTGATATATTTTTTAGACCTTTGGGACCCCAAAAAAATCCTAGGGTTACCTAAATCATAAGAGGATATTTAGAAAACAAGAAAAGAGGCAGTGAGGAGCTTTTGACATTAGCCACCTTGAGAAAGCCTAGAGAGAAATCATTGAGAGATAAAGGAAGAGATGAAAGAAGAGAGAAGAAGAGAAGAAGCTGACTCGATGTACTTTTCAGATCAAAAGGTTTCCTGACTTTGCTACCTCCCATCATCCATTTAGATTATATTTCCTATTTAATTTTAGTTTTATTATTGTATAGAATTGGATTGAATAGTTGATGATAGGATCTAGAAAGTTGAGGATGTTCTAAACTTACCTTTGAAATTTTATTCTTGAATTAATAGAAATGTAATTGTGTTTATTGGATTTGTTATGGTTTGATTCTACGATTGCATAATTCGATAATAAACTGAGAAGGTGAATCGAATGAAAAACGATTAAATTGGACTTACGAAAGTTAGGTGATTTAATAGAATAAGAATTGAATCAGATCGAGAAATTGTGCGAATAGAGATCTTGCATAGGTTTCTGCTAGTTTATTATAGAACTTCAGAACTAATTAGGGTTTTAGATAGATTATGAATTAAGAAATTGCAACTTCTATAATTTGATTAAAGTTTATGATGTAGGGTTAATGACTATAAATCGAGAGAGAGTAATCAACCGTAGAATAGTCTAGAACCAACAATCTAATAATTCATAATCAGTTAGGTTAGCATTAAGGATAGGTAAAATTTCCTTGATCTCAATTGGTAACTTTTTTCAGTTAATACTTAGGTGTGTTGCAAATTGCACAGTAATTAGTATTTCGTATTTGATTCTTAATTTGATTGATTGAATTAAATTCTTGTATTAGTTTCGTGTATCTTGAATTTCTGTTATTTATTTATAGCCTTAGATTTTATGATTAAATTAACTCCTTCCTCATAGGATCAACACTTTTAGTACTATGCAAACAAATCGTGGGCTTGTAGATTATCGAGAGTTAATAATTAAAACTTACACATAACCAAACCACCCGACCAATAACTTTCTAACAATCTAACTTGCTTAGTGTTATTCTTATGATTATGATTTTCTAATATGTTTCTTCTTTTCTTATGTATTTCTAGAAACTATGATTATTTTACCTTATAATTGTAATTTTAACCATATTTCATACAAATTAGTAACAACTGAGATTAACACATGGCGATTTCTAATGTGGGAATAAAGCTTTCAACAAGATGTAGGTTTTTCTCCACTGCATGACCAATTCTTATATGATATAATTGTACATTGCATAATTTATATATAAATATAATTTAATACAATTTCCTTATAACATAGTTGAAAATAAGCCAATAAATTTATATCTTCTTTTATGAGCTTCATTTGTTCTTCAAATTCCTTAATGATGCTTGTTTCAATAGTATTTGTTCTAGTAGTACTTATTTCAACCCCCTTCTTTACCACTAGTACTTCTTTTCTTAACTTTTAAATCACTTCAATGCCTATCTCGATAATTTAGTCATCGTACCATTTTAAAAAATTGCCTCTCGGAACTTGAAATATATTATTTCATTTCATTATTTTCAAACACAAGTTTTTAATCTAATAAAAGATATAATCTCACAAGATAATTGGGGCATCCATAGAATCTTCAACCAAGATTATGATCACTCTATGAAGTCCTTAGTGGGGCTTTTTACCCATAATAGCAAGCTACATTTTCAATATTTGAACTTATTGTTATATTAGTAGATGAAGAGGATTCCATAGGTTTAGGAATTGTCACAATAATAGTCAATGCAACAAGTTTAAAAGTGCCATGAAAAAGTTAGATGTTGACAAAAACTAATGTCATAATTAATTGAAAAGACATATTTGAACAATGCCAAGCTATGATATCATAGTGAGATAAGATTGACATGTGTACTATAAAATACGACAAAGTTTTGGATTTATGGTGTTCAACGCAAGTGCATATATTTACACCCTTATTACCTATTGCATAAGGTGTAGTAGACCAAGAATTCGATGAATAAAATCTATAAGATAACTTCACACCTAACATAAAATTTAGTATCTTAACAATTGTGGATATGTAGTAAAGATTGAGAATAAAAAATTAAACTTTTAATTATGGAGGCCTCTAGAAGGGATCATAGTTGACCAACTAACCCTAAAGATTTTAAATATATAATTAGGTTCTAGAGTGCCATGTGGCACTTAGGTGAAAATAGGGGACCCAAGCTTCAAATAAAATATTATTATTGACTACAATTGACATTGTCAACTGGGGGTTATATTTTTATTTATAGAAGATTTAATTTGAACAATTTTAAAGCATTAGAGTTTAGTTTGAACACAATAAAACATCAATATTTAATTTGTATTCACCTGTAAACATTAAGGTTATTTATGCCTTTTTACCATATATTATACTATTGCAGTTTTCATAAGATTATCAAACGCTTAAATTAAATTAAACTATATTATATTAATTATATACATATTATCTAATGTGAGATCTATCTATTAGTTATAGTAAGTTTGGAACTGTAATTGGATGTAATGATCACATGACTAAATCAAAATCATATACTAAACTTTTTGATTCGATCTCAACATTGTTCTACTACTACTTTCATTTTGACATCGTTAGTGGTTTTATAATTCGTTTTAATGTTGCGTATGGAATCTGTTGATAGTATGACACGACAATTTACATAAAGATTTCAGACTCTATACAAGCAAAACAAACTTCTTGTATTGTCACCTCAAAGGTAGCTCAGTTTATTACCTCTTTCCAACATTTTTTCACGTAAAGTTATAATTTTAACTAATTTTTTTAAATCTTTTTTTGGTAATGGTAAGGTGGTGTTTCTGTTGATTACCATGTATGTACCATAAATCCTGTAGACTACGCAGCGAAGCGTTCTTGATACGATCAACTCATTTTTCTTAACCGAAGTGACTGGTGATATTGCGTTAGCATATTTCTCACTGTTCGATCAAACTCAATTCACCAACATTTGTGTGCAAATGATCTTTAGATCTCTGAGTGAATCCGTACGTATAAGCATTTCCTTTGCACAGAGAGAGAGAGAGAGAGAGAGAGAGGAGGAGAGGACTACGACATGTATTTATCTAATTCATAAATGTTACACAGGTGAGATAGGACACTTGTCAATGCATTGTCTTTTCATTCGTTTCCACTGTACTAGTCACTATTCTATTACGTTCAGTAAAAATTACGTATGCACCGTTTCCACGGTTTTCACACGCTGCAGTCTCAACAACCTTTCTAACAAACATTCAGTCCTAAATCTTAATTACAAAGAGAGAGAGTTTCTTTTTTTTTCTTAACGAGATATTTTACGATAGTTTCAATTATGAGAAAATATTTTAAAACTATTCACATTTAGATTATTTTCTACTCAAATTAGATAGGTTTTTTTTACGAAAAATAAAGCTTTGACTCAAAGTTTTAATTAGCTATATACATAAAAACAGTTTGAATTCGTGATCTCACTTAAATTAGAAGAATTCTTTATCAACTTATTTGTATCTTACGTCAGAGATAGTATTTTCAGCCCAGTTAGTCATTAGAAATGAAAGTGAGTCTAAGGTCTTGAGTTTGAATATCGGTATTGACAGTGTGAGAGCTCATCCAATGTGACAACTCTTTATATGCACCGAGTACTGGATCGCTTTTTTGAGAAATGGTTGAGATCGAACAGTAATTTACCTCCTTTACATAATATCGAGCCAAATTATAGAGACGCCTAAAGTGAGCGTTCCACCTTTTTGAGTCCAAAGAGATGGTATTTTCATTTACTCAAAAAGTTTATTTCTCAAAATTGAATAGATACACTTGCGTTGCGTTAGTCAACCAAACACGTTACGCCCTGCCCTGCTCCTCTCCTCCTCAACGAACAATAAGCTAACACGGAAAATAAAGCGTGGAACCATATACGCCACGCGCCATGAGGGCGCAACGTAGGTACCTACCAATAGAAGTAGATGACAGCGAGTACGCGTACTTTTTCAGCTGGGCAGGGACCAACCCTGCTTCTAAACAGAACAAATTTACCCAAACGCCTAAAAAACGCGCGTGATCTTTATACCCCTCCTCCGTCTCACTCTCTTCTCGTCAAACTCTCAAAAAACGTGAACACAGCACAAGCCGTCTCGCTCTCTCTCTCTCTCTCGCTAACCACGAACAACAAACTCTCTACCAATCTTCTCCTAGGATTGGTATAGAGAATTCCTTGGCTTGGACCCATTTAAAACCCTAGATTCCTCTTCCATTATCTACAGGTCTCTCTCTCTCTCTCTCTCTCTCTCTGTCGTATTTGTCTTATTATTTGTTTGCTTCTTCTACAAATTGTTGTTCGGACTTTTGCACTGATCAGATCCGCCCTTGTTTCTGTTCCCTCAGTTTTCCGTTTCTTTTCTTTCTCATACCCTCAGAATTCTTACTTTTTTCAATATTTGAGTTTCATTGTTGCGCGTCTTCTTCTTTTTGTTTTTTAATTGAATTGCGTAATTTACGTTAAATTCAGACAATGTACGGGGATTCATATGCTGGTGACTGTTATAGTTGCTGTCCGAAATTTACTACCTTTTTGTTGAGTTTGTCTACCTGCTTCTTTTCTCTGATTCATTGTATATATATATATATGTCGAGATGTATTTACACACAAAGAATTTGAGTACTCACTACTAAGCTGAAGAACGCATCTTGATAGTATCTATCTTTCCACTCAATAACGTTGATTTTGCGCGATATCATGTGATTCCTTTTTCTAATTATTTACGTTTATTTGGGGTACTTCATTTTTCAAAATATTTTAAACATCTTTGACACACTGGTTATAAATTTAGAGGGTAAGAAACGCAGCAATCCAAAAGCAAGTGAAAGGTCAAAGCTTCTGGTTTTCAATGTACGTACTGTGTTTTTTGATGATTAGGGGAGGAGGAGAAACAAAAGGATAGTAAAGCTATATTTTTGACCGTCTGACTCCAATAGTCTTATTGAATTTGCTTGAGCTTCTTTTTTATAGGACGTGTCGATATTAGTTTGAGACTTAATGTACTTTTGACAAAGTTCTTTTTTAAGGAAGTGGTGCAAAGTTTAAGCTGTTTCAGTGTTTGAATTTAATCGTCATAGGCAAGGCTGCTAAAGTTGTTGCTCTGGCCTGTTGACAATGGATTTGGAGGACAAGTTTCTTGCTAGAGGTATTTATGATTGCCCTCCTCCTTATCTCATGGGACTTAATTTACTCTTGCTTCTGTGTTCTACAGTTTGCATTTCTTACAGTGTGGTATCAAAACGGAGATGATGTTTGGTTTATTTCTGTGCTATAGCAAGTTGTTGACTTTCAGAGGCCTCCTTTCTTGTTGCTGTTAGTATGTTGTTTGGGTCGACATTCAGAGGAGTATAAGGGTGCAATTATGACATGACAATCAACAAAGTGAATAGCCTTGTCATGATAACTTACTAAGAGAGTTGCTTGATTTTGATGCCAATCTTGGTGTATCCTAAACATTAGTCCTAAATTAATTCCTTCTCAACATCCTGCAGTCACTGTTAGCCTCACTGTCGATGATATTTTATGGTCATAGAACTAAAATGATTGCTAGTTCTATTATATGAGATCGAGAAAGAACTGGTGTCGAGGCTTTTATATGAGGATTTCTGATGACTATTTTATAGTTAGGCCTTTCCAAAGTAATTTCCAATTAAAATACAGTTCTAATGTGGAACAACAGTTGGATTCCCAGTTGCAGGAGTCTCATTCTTATCAAAATCCTGTCTGTTTTCAAAGGAGCAATCTCTAAATTTACTTGGATTTCTAATTCAAGTCCACTGCTTGGCCATAAGCTTGTAGTTAGACTTAGCAACCAGTGATTATGTGAGATGCTGATATCTCAGCATTACAACGCTACTATTCAATAGTTGTAACAATTTTCTCTGCCCTGAAATCAATATTTGTTTATGCCATGTAGATGCAGTACACCTTGTTTTCTTATGTCCTTTAGTAGATGCTCATATTTATAGTGAAACAGCAGAAGCATTGTGAAAGGTGACTGTCATCCTTAAAGCATAACCGATTGTTCTTTAATTTCTTATAAGCATTCATCTTCGACTTTGGGGAGCCAGAGAACCATCAGTCATGATTTTCCCAGCTAAAAATTTCTCCTGCCAATTTCTAGAACTTCAATGAGATCTCTATGTGATATTATGAAGCATAATGACCTTATACTTGGATATTGTATTTTTATTAATAGTTCTGCTTTATGGTTTTCCCGTTCCATTTGGATTATCATTTAGCAAGTCTGAATATTTATATTAACTTGCTGTTGAATAGAAAGCTAAGTGGAATTTTCTTTTGTCTGGGCCAATTTATTACCATCTGCTTAAGTTACCATCAAAAATTATAAAGAAGCATATGTTTCTATAAAGAAGCAGTTATTTATGATGGTGTTGAAGTTTCAATTTTCACCGGGAACATTATAATGCGAATGCAATTAAATATGTTTGGATTTTATGTAGGCCTACAGTTTCTTGAAAAGATTTTTGGTGAACAGATCTTTGTTCCTTGTAAACTTTGTGGCGTTGAAGTTATGATTAGCAAAATAACTAAGAAACAAGGTCACTGTTGTTAGGGGTCCAAAGAGGACATTGATTATCACCAAATGGTTGTCATTTAGAAGTAACTATACAAATAATCTAGTTACTTAAAACTTGAAGCATTATAAAGGAACCAAAAACTAGATTACTTCTTTCAATGTGCATGGATGAGATTATTGTTGGAACTTGCTTTAGCAGTAATACTCCTCGTTTTCTCCAAAGGCTTGCTCATTTTTTAGGTTAATCTGTTGTTTCCATTCAGTTTCTGGAGTTCAAAGCCTCTCTTCTAGTGTGCAAAGCACGCCAGAGAAAAATGGGAATTCAGATGATGCTTCAAGAAGCCCAGAACTCCTCCAGGAGTTTCTAAAATCTGGTCCAGAAAAAGAAATTCTTAAGACTTGCTTTGACAGGAACAAAAAGCCCTCAGCTTCATCGAAAAACAAGATGACAGAACTGACAAAGATGAATAACAAAACAATTAAGAAGCAGGAGCCTAAAAAAGCTTCATCTAGTTTCAATACCCAGCCTTCTTCTAAGAAGCATAGGAAGGGGGAAAACCCAGTAAGACTTCTGCCAGCTTCCGAGCAGTCACAAGATTTTGGATCTTCAAGTACCTGGGTATGCCAGAATTCTGCTTGTAGAGCTGTTCTATCCATTGATGACACATTTTGCAAAAGATGTTCGTGTTGTATTTGTCATTTGTTTGATGATAACAAAGATCCCAGTCTTTGGTTGGTTTGTACATCTGAAAATGGTCAGGATGATGCTTGTGGGCTATCTTGTCATATTGAGTGTGCCCTTCAACATGAAAAGGTTGGGGTTGTCGATCTTGGCCAATTGATGCAGCTAGATGGTAGTTATTGTTGCGCTTTTTGCGGTAAAGTTTCTGGAATACTTCGGTGAGTAAATTTTAATTACAACATCTACCTTTGTGTCAGTAGTTGGCTTCATTCATGTATCATCAATTATTGGAAGGTTAAGTTGATGTGCTTGACAGCCTACACTTCTCTGCAACTTTGCTATACTTTCTAGATCATACTGTTTTGAAAAAATTTCCTGCAGTTTTGAAAAAATGATATTAATTAATGTTCACTACTTTTGGCATTGAAGTCTATGTAAGAGTAGATGCATCTTTTATATCTTGATCTCATTTATACTATTTACATGAGTGTGCTTTGAACGATTTTCTGAGTTTCAACTTGCAATGTCTCCTAATATAGCTAGTGAAGCAGCGAGTAATGAATTGGGATGAAATTATAATTTGCATTATTGCTTTCAACATTTGGTCGTCATTGAGTTTCTTTTATGCAATTATTTTTGACAGATCTTGGAACAAACAGCTTCTTATAGCCAAGGATGCCCGTCGTGTTGATGTGCTCTGCTATAGGATATACCTAAGTTACAGGCTACTGGATGGGACTACAAGGTTCAAAGAACTGCATGATATTGTACGAGATGCAAAAGCCAAGTTAGAAACAGAAGTTGGTCCAGTCAATGGTGTTTCTGCTAAAATGGCTCGCGGTATTGTCAGCAGACTCTCTATTGGTAGTGAAGTGCTGAAACTTTGCTCTGCTGCCATTGAAAAAGCTAATGAATGGCTGGATACCATTTCTAATGTGGATCCAAATTTTAGAGGTCAGAAATTTTGGAAGTTACCTTTGGTTGTTTTTGTTTTGTATGTCAAACAGTATCTTTCTGAAAAATAATCCCTGTTATATTCTGCAGAGGATTCACTTCCTGCAGCTTGCAAATTCTTATTTGAAAAGGTGACTTCTTCATCGGTGGTAATTATACTAATTGAATTGTCTAATGCATTGTCCTCTGATATAAAAGGCTACAAGCTATGGTTTAGCAAGAGCAGAGAAGATATACATAGAAATGACCCTATCTGCGTATTTCCTAGAACTCAGAGGAGGATTTTGATATCCAATCTGCAGCCATGCACTGAGTATACCTTTCGGATTGTTTCTTACACACAGGCTGGTGACTTGGGGCACTCTGAAGCAAAGTGTTTTACTAAGAGCATTGAGGTAATTCACAAGAATTCTAGTGCTTCTGTTGCCACAAATGGTAAGAAAGAAAATAGCCTTAGTGGAGGAAGTATGTCTAGTGCCAAGGGGGCATCTAAAACTACATCTGCTACTAATTCTTCTGGATTTAAGGTTCGAGAACTTGGGAAGATCCTCTATTTGGCTAGAGCCCAGCAGCAGGGCTGCCTTGAAGGATTTTGTAGTGCGGATACTGAGAAATGCTGTGCGGTTAGCAAAGCAATTGAACCTAAAATTTTACAAGAGAAGTTGCCACCTGTCTCACGAGGTCTGGACTTAAATGTTGTTTCGGTGCCAGATTTAAATGAAGAGGTGATACCACCATTTGACTCTTCTCGGGATGAGGACAATGGATGTACTTTGGAGCAGACTATGGAGGCAGACGATGATGCTGCCTCACATGAAATAGAGAAAAATGATTTAGCAAGATCTAATGTTAGTGGTGACTTTCAGATATGGGTCCGAGGGCCAAGCGGAGAAGTGCCTGCTGTTAATTCTTGGCCAGAGTTGTGCAGAAAAAGAAGTGCAGTTACAAATGAAGACATGCATGACTCTGACAGCACGCTGATAAATGGGTCACCATTTCATGCTCCCAATGGTTCAGGTAGCTTGGATGAGAACTTCGAGTATTGTGTGAAGATAATCCGCTGGTTGGAATGTGAGGGTCACATTAATCAAGAATTCAGGTTGAAATTGCTGACTTGGTTTAGCTTGAGATCATCAGAACAGGAACGTAGAGTGGTTAATACCTTCATCCAAACTTTGAATGATGATCCTAGTAGTTTGGCTGGACAGTTGGTTGACTCCTTTTCAGATATTATATCAAGCAAGAGGCCAAGAAATGGTTTCTGTAGTAAGCTGTGGCATTAGGTTAGGGGAGGACAATCTCAAACACAAGACTGCTGTTTTGCGAAATGGCTAATTGTTTATTCTGGTAAACCATCCTGATTATGTTGCCTTTCTCTGTACATGCATTTGTTCTTGATCACTGTAATAAGTGATTCAATTAGATTACTGACAAGTTTGTTGGGCAAAAGATTGCTTGCTGATTGCAGGCACTGTTCCATTTTTCTCGGACGCTATACCCTTGGGCACGAGGTTTCATTCTGTACAAGGCATTTGCTATTTCTTAATTTCTGCTAATGACATTTGAAGCGGTAGCTTTAGAGTTATGAAAACATCTTTCTACACTTGTCATTATTTTGCCCTCTTTAATTCAGAGAAGGGGTTACATGAGCTGGAGTTTACTTAAGTTGCATAGTTGCTTTTACAGTGTATATTTCTTTTTCTTTGAAGTATTTTCCTATTATGAGAGCAATATAAAACCTTTTCTCAGCCTAAAAATAGAAAGGAAAAGGTATCCAATTAAACAAAATTATTTTAAAAAGATTAATCAAGTCTTTAAATTGTAAACAAGCCTTGAACATTTAAATTGATGCAAATTAGTCCTTTTTGTACATGTGCATTGAAATGTTTCTTTTATTAAAGGCTTTTTGTATTCAAGTTAATATACTGGGTTTTCATAAGGTATTCTGTTTTTAAAGTTATATATGATTTCAATTTTAACAAAGGTTCCTAAGATGTGATAATAGTAAATATATATTTTTATTATAGTCACTTTTTTAAAAAAAATTACGTATAGTATGGTTACTTTGACGTAAACAATACTATAAGCTAATTACTTCGAGAATGTTGAAAATATAATTTATAGAGAGTTTTTCTTTTGATCTTAAAGTTAGAAAATTGAAAAAAATGTTCAATTTTAAGGAATTTAAAAACATTTTTAACAATTATCTGAAAAACATTGAAGCAAAAAAGAGAAAAAATTGAAAGAATATTTATTATAGGAAAGTGCGTAATTTTATATTGTTTTAGATAATTTTAATATTACTTTTATCACTTATGTCTTTTAAGTACTTAGAAAGATAATTATTTTCATTTGTGCTAATATTGGATCCAATTTTGAATTTAAAATTGTTGGATTAAGAAGGGTGCCTATATAGAATTTCAATTTAACAAAATATAATACTAATAAAGATTTCATAGCATTGTGTTTAGAAATCATATTATTAAGAAATATGAAATCAAATCATGCAAAAAGATGTACATAACAACGAGATGGAAAGAATACTCAAGTTAAAATTTGTGTTAAATCAAGCATGATTAGTTTAGGATTATCACATCAAAAGTTGCATGGAAATGTTGGAAAACAACATTGATGATATTGAAAAATCAAAATTGTTATTTAAAGGTGATTGAAAGATGCTACCTTTGGAAAACTAGAAAACTTACACAATGAAAGAAGCCTCGAGAAAAAGATCAATGGAAATGATAATATAGCAAGTAGGTTTGGTTATAAAATCCTTCTAGAAACATATTGTTTTTCCTACTTACAAGTTCCAATTTTGTGTTGAGGTGGAGCCTAATTTTGTTGCTATTCCTTGAGGTATAGTAGCTTCTCTTTATCCTTTCCACAGGTCTTCAACTAATGATGTCTATACTCACTTAGGAATCCATGAATATCCTTTGATTCTTCTCCAATCATATTACGCAAACTAGAGATCCATATGCCATCCTAAAAAGGTTAAGGTCCTTTTTTTTTTCTTTCTAAAAAACTTAAATTTCATAGCCTAATCACTTATGTTGTGCCACTGTGTGCTTTCATAATGTAGGTTATAGAGGGTCATTATCTAGTCCTATAATTTAGACTAGAATCTTTAGTTGAAGAATATACGATATGTGGACTTAATTCCATCTTTGCCAGCTTAGGGCATCTTCCTTGCTAGGATTAAGAGAATAGCTTAGGAGATTATCTTTAACTATAGGAAAGCCCTTTAAAGCATGAACTAACTAGCTTCATTTATCTACAATTATGATAAATTCTACCTTAGAGTTTAAAAGAATACTAGCTTCGATCAAATTAACCTTTGAAACTTGTATAAAGATCCTAAAATTTACCAATTTTCAAATTAGAAAGAGGTACTCGTACTATTATTGATTTGTATTTAAAAACATAGTTTGCTGAGTCCCTTATTTTTAGGATATTTCTAAGAGTCCATGACATGATAGATTTATTTTTTGCTTTATTTCTATATGCTATCACCCTTTAAGAACTGAGTATGTAGCCATTTTACCTATAATAACTCTTTATACATGCATAGCTTCTATATCCTTTTGATTGAGAGCATTTTTTTTAACTATGCTGAAATTTACTCTAAGTTCCCCATTCTCTTTAGACAGATATAGATTGCTCCATTTGATTTTTGTCTCCATTGTTTTCTCCTTCAACCACGACTCTAAGAACTTCCTCGATAACTTTTCAATCAACTTCATTGACTACTTTGGAATTGCTCGGTGAGTACTCTTAACATATATAGAGATTGCTTAGAATAGGGTTGAGTAATTATAGCCTAACCTATCCTAGCCTTATAAGAAAGGAATTTATTGCATTAGGTACCACGCCTTTAGCAAATAGGAAAAATGAGTGGCTTGCAATACAAGAAGGATAATCTCTTTGTAGTTATTCCCTAGAGGCTTGAAAATGAGTTATTCATGTTTGAAACTATTTTTAGTTTATAAGATCTCTGTTGCATTGCTTTTAGCTAAAATGAAAAAGTAGTTTTTGGAAGTTTTATCTTAACCTTTATATTTCCTTGAACTCATCTGATGATTTAGTGAAAACCTTTATAGATTCTTTTGTAGAACCACAAAGTAGGAGTAAGTCATTTGCAAAAGATATATTAAAAATGCCAATATTATTACATTTTTAATGATACTTAAACATGGATTCATTAGTACTATTCAATGTAAAACAGTCTAGTGAGTGCCTCCCTACTTAGAGTGAATATATATGGAGATAAATGGATTCGTGACCTAATTCCCTTTATAGCTTTGAAGAGTGTAGTTGATTCTTCACTGACTAGGATATAGTATGTAGGGGAAATAACATATTGTCTCACTCAATTAATGCATTTGTAAAAAAATGCCCAAGCTTCCATAGTATTGAATAATAAATTCCTATTTAAGGAATCAAAAGTTTTGATGAAATCGATATTCAAAATGCAACTTTATTCTCCTTCGTCTTATAGTAGTTTTTAAATAACTTTTGGGCAATTAGTATATTGTCACTAATAATTCTTTGATGAATAAAAGCAACCTAACTAAGACTACTGATGCTCTTAAGGCCAACAATGTGAGAATGAGATGGATTGTGTTATAAAGAATCTTGTATCTTGATTGAATGGGCTAAGCTTATCAATAGTACCCAACATCCTTTTGAAGTAGTTAAAAACCAAATCTTTCAATTGTTATTGATCCTTGATAATAGTGTTATTTAGTGTTTGTAAGGAGACAATTTTGTTAACATTTTTCTTAGAAAGAATAACAATATAGAAGTATTTCATATTCTTGTATCCATCCTTTAGCTAACATATTCTTGAATTTTGTTTTTTTTTTAAAAGAGTAATAAATCTCTAGTGTTTCAATTATCTATTTAAACCTGTTCATTCAAGTAGTAAGAGCATCATCTATTGATTGTGTAATATAATAAGATTAGCTCTTAATTAGTCATGTATTAAGTTAAGAGAGGCTAGACTTTCTTGTTTGTCTATTTCTGTAGTTGTGTAGCAATTCTTATTTAGTTGAATTAGTTGCTTTTTGACATCTTTTAGATTTTGTAAAAATTTATTGTTGGACCCCGATTTTTGAGTAAAAATAAAAAATATGCAAAAGTGGATGAGTTGATTGAAATTGAGTTGAAAATCA
>JANIJH010000008.1:52712055-52754129 GCA_024520975.1 Erythroxylum areolatum | reverse complement strand
TCGGGAAAGTCCCGGGAACAAAAATTTTTGTTTTCCGCTGCCGGTACATGTGATGTACCTCCCTGGATTTTCCTACATCATTTGTAGCGACTAATGACTCATAATCATTAGGGATAACATAACCTAGGTTAAATGACTTAAGCATATATAGTTGTTGCTTAGATTGGTCTGTTTTCCTAATTCATAATGAGGCTATCCAATTAAATCTAGAGATCATATCCTAGGTTATTTAGTGGCTAGGTTTAATTAACGAGCGTCTCTTAATTAAATATGACTTAAGGGAAAACCGTGATTAATAGAGCTTGTTGCTAATCTATGATTAATATTTGCTAGGAGAGGATTAAGAACAATAAATTAATGAAGTATGTTCAACTGGGTGTAGGTTGAGATTAAACCAAAGAACCATACTCGTAAACAATTCATCACTATCATCATTTTCAAATGTTTTCTTTAATTTTTTTCATTAGCTTAGTTTTACTTTATTTTCTTATTTGAAACCAAACCAAACCCCCTATAACCTAAACACCGATTATTTTCATAACAAAAGTTAACCGAACACTCTTTGTGGAATCGACCTATACTCACCACTACTATAGTTATAAGTTTAGTTTATTTTACATAGCGCTACAACACGATTACGTCAATATACGAATGTTAAATTTGTTAGTGATTTTAATGTGTTTTGTAACATTTGTGGAGCATAAGGACATTTAGCTATATATTATCAATTAGGGTACTCTTTTTAACATAACCCTTTTATTGAATAGGTTGATTTCTTCAGCAACCCTAGCCAAAAGAGTGACCTTTTCTTTTAAATATTTATAACCTTGGTTGAAGGAACCATCCAAAAATTTCCTATGGAAACATGTTCAATCCTTTACCTTAAAAAATTGGGCAATCACCAGGTTTCTAATCTAGGCCCTATAGTCCCCTCCACAAAATCCTAACCTAGGTTTTATCTTAAAGAACTTCTTAACCAACCAAGCTCATAAGAATGAGGTTTTCAAGGAAGAAATAGTAAGTTTAACTATTGGTATCCATAATATGATGCTTGCAGCCCAAATTGCCTAATAGACTAGGGCCTCTATTAGACCACTTGGTCAATTCCTTAGCAAGCTTAAGAATCCTAGTGAGCATTATAAATCTGTGATGTTGAGGAGTGATGAGTTATTAAAGAATCGTAAGTTGGAGAAGTTTGACAGTAAGAAAACCAAGGCAAGGAAGAAACCTATTTTTGACAATGAAATTGAAAGAATGAAAGTAGAAAAGGAAGAAGAACCCATATATATTCCCCCTACACCTTAAATGTTGCATATACCTTTTTTTTCCCTAAAGGATTGGTTAAGGCAAAATTACATAAGGGATTTGAGAAGTTTTTTGGAAAAAATACTAACATTTCCTTTATAAATTCTTTGAAATAGATGCCTTTATATGTCAAAATTTTAAAAGAAATCTTATAGCTTCCTTTATATGGTAAGTGCATTGGTTTCCTTTCTTTGCTATGATTAATAATGAATTATCTTATGTTATATAGGAGGCAAAAACACTGGATAAAATAAGGATAAGGATAAGTATAGTGTAAAAGAAAGTAAATGAAATAGGTAGGAAACATATAGTATGCTCAAAAGCTAACTAACCAACTATGAAGAAGGAGATGAAGAAGAATAAGCAAAGTGGAAGAATTCAAGAGAGCTTACACCCTATGGGTAGGGATTTGTTAGGTTAAAGTTTGATGGAAAGGGTTTTAACTTATGAACTAAAATAAGCAATTATTAGGATCCCAACAAGCTCTTATTTGAGGTTATAAGTTAAACCCTTTTTAACTTTTCATGTTTTAGACTTTAACATATTTAATTGTTTGAGTTATTATTTATTCATATTACTTAGTAACATTGTCAATTTTAAAATCTCACTTCATTGAATCTTGGATGAATTCTTATGACAAGTTTTTTTTTTCAAAGTTAACGTATTTTTGGTTTTTGTAGATTTCTAGGTCAATATAGGTTCATACGTTCCCCTATTTAATCACATGTTAACATAGTAGGAGAAATACAATATGACATACTTGAACACGTCACCTACATAGTCTTAGGTAAGGGTCATGTAGCAATAGACCCTCCTTTGTTTCTTTCGTGTTAGAATCATGTTTGCCTATGAGAAAGGACAAAAAATTTATAGTATCTGCCACTTTATAACACCCCCCTACATGGTAGGTTGTCTAATTCATGTTACAAAACAAATACTCAGGCAAGTATAACACGACATTATATGGAGGTCATGTTTATGAGCTATAAAGTTATAGAATATGCCATGGTTAAGGACAATCCCATGTCATACTCATGTAACACCTATGTTCTATCACACTCCATCGTGTATTTTCCATACTACCCTTGCTCACAAAAATGCTCTCGTGTAGTCCAACACGTACGTATGTTTTTATAATAAATTTCATCTATATGGTACCATATGGATGCTATATTCTGCCTTATAAAAGGTATGTCCAAGATATGTTTCCTTTATATAAGACTAATTATGGATAAAACACCTTATAAAATTTGGCATGGAAAAAGCCAAATATTTGTTATTTAAAAGTGTTTGATTATACGTTTTATATTTGAACACTAAAGATAACTTAGAAACGTTTAATTTAGAAGTGAATGAAGGAATTTTTCTAGGTTACTCTTTAACTAGCAAACCATATAGAGTTTTTAATAGCAAGCCTCTTATTATTGAAGAATCCATGAATGATGTTTTTATTTAATCTAACCATCTTGGCTCCATGAAAAATCTAGAAGACGATGATATAGGCATATATAAGGATTTGGAGAAATTATCTCTTAAACAAAAAAAGAATAATGAATAAGAAACCCTAGAAGAGCTTATCTTTTAACAAATAAAAGAGATAAGAAGAATCATCCAATGAATTAAATCATATGTGATTTTCAACAAGGCTAACAATTACT
This sequence comes from Erythroxylum areolatum, assembly GCA_024520975.1. NCBI lineage: Eukaryota > Viridiplantae > Streptophyta > Magnoliopsida > Malpighiales > Erythroxylaceae > Erythroxylum > Erythroxylum areolatum. The sequence continues at coordinate 52,751,166 of JANIJH010000008.1, read as the reverse complement.
AGTTCTTGTTTTTGAAATATATCTCATCATTATTTTATTTATGTAATTGAGCCTAAAACTATTGAGGAATCCCTTAGTGATGAAAGTTAGGTTGTTGTTATGATTAAAGAATTAAATAAATTTAAGAAAAGTAAGCTTTGAATTTTACTATCTAAACCTTGAGACCACCAAATCAAAAGAACCAAGTGGGTATTTAAAAACAAATTGGATTAATTATTGTGAAAATTTAATGACTAAAGGGTATAGCTAAGATGAGATCATAGATTTTAAGGAAACTTTTACACTGGTATTTAGATTAGAAGCTATTAGATTATTACTTATATTTCTTCTTATATGAATTTCAATTTTTTTTTCAAATGGATGTTAAATTTGCTTTGTTAGATGGTTTTATTCAAGAAGTTTATATTGATCAATCACTTGGTTTTGAAAATTGTGATTCACCTAACTATGTTTATAAATTGTATACAACATTGTATGGCTTAAAACAAGCTCCTAAAGCTTAGTATGATAAATTAAATGCACTTCTTTTGAAAAATAGTCTTATATAAGGCAAAGTTGATATAAATTTATTTACTAAAATGGATAAGCAAGATATCTTAATTCTTTAAATTTAGTTGATGATATTATCCTTGGTATTACTAATGGAAGCATATGTTAGGTTTTGATTATGCATCACTTGCATCATGTATCAGAAAATATGCAATAAGAAATAAAACAAAGCCTATATAATAAAAAATCATACATGTGTCAATAGATGTAGTTAAAAAGAACCTAAAATTTGTACCTTACTAACTCCTTTGTTCTTCGTTGTCTTCACCTCTTCAAGTTATCATAAACCATAACGACTAAAGGGTATGTCTCTAATGATATCCACATGAAGAGCAAAGCCTGAAACCTCTTAGGAAGAATGGTTAGAACACATAAAAAGTTTGGTTTATGTTCTTGAGAGAATATTTTAGAGAATAAGTGTGTGCAAAATGAACTCTTCACATTGCTCACTAGTTATCTTACAATACTATGCACAAAAATGAGTGAGTTTTTGCCAACTTTTGGCCTCCTCTAACCCCATCATTAATGGAGGAATAATGGGAATTAAGTGGCCATGAATGCCACTTAATTTGGCTTAAAATGTTTACTGGAAATTTGGAAACTTTCCATGCTAGCCGCCATACAACACTTGCTTTCTATCATTCCTTTACAACATTTCTTATCACAATCATATCATGTTACAATCCCAAAACATTCTCTCATATTTTGGATCACTATCCAAACTCATTTTACTCATTCTTTGTATTTCCAATACGTGTGACCCATTAGGTTCTCAGTTATGTTGGCAACTTGAATTAACACTTAATTCAAGCAATTCATAAGTGGTATCTAACAATACATCATGACCCCCAATTGATCAGAAAATTAGTAGTTTGACTACGAACCCTTTCATCGACAATGTTCCCATGCAATTCATATTTTCACCATTTATACCCCACTTCGTTTAGAATATGGTTAAAGTGTAAACTCCCATTAGATTGACTGCGTCACATCTAGCCCAAGTGATGTTAGCTCTTGTCCCTAAGGCTCATTACTTAATTGGATATGTCACTGAAGACTATTTTGATGACATTTCCACTCTGGTCAGATATTCTCGAGTAATGACCTCGAAAAGAGGTTGTTGGTATCATCTCCTTCAACCAAGAGTGGTGAATCCTATATTGGTTACTCAATTACTTTCGAATACCTTAAGTTGTACCCAATCACCACCCTATGAGCAACCTTTGAGAGATCAGTATCTAAGATATCCTTGAGCACCTTAAGTCTAAGGATATTTACACCATTGTTATGATGACACTTGATACTAAAATCGATTATCTATATGATTGTCTCATGGCACGTCAACCAATGTACTTACTACTCTTAGTAAGTATCTACATGTTAACTTTAAATAACTCATGCTTACAGCTTATGAGATCTAATGCTTGATCCAATCAAGAAGTATAACATGTTTAAGTCTATCTGGATTAATAATGTCCCATCTCATTAATTCTATGACTAGGGATAATTTAGATATTAACATAATTACACATGATAGGAATCTCATTATTATGATCTCATTATGATTTCCTTTATGTTACTTCATTAATTCAATTTAAGATCATTATCAATTCATAAAGAACATGGACATCAAATTAACAAAAATGCCTTTTTGTTAATCATAAAGATTTGTAAAATAAGTGCTAAAGGCGATTGCCTTTAGAGCAATTCTTTAACAACCTTCAATTTGTACTAAAGCTAACCGCCTTTATATCTAATAGCATAGGCAAGTACATGAGAATCACATCTCTTTTGGGGAATCGACTTAGTCAAAGGATCAACCATATTCTGATCAGTGGGTATTCTCTCTATCTGGACATCATTTCTATCAATGATTTTTCTAATCAAATGGTATTACCTGAGTACATGTTTGGATTTTTTATGAGACCTTGGTTCCTTTGCTTACGCTATGATACCATTATTGTCACAATACAACTGTACTGGGTCAACAATGCTAGGAACCACTCCAACTTCCATAATGAACTTCTTGATTCAAACCGCTTCTTTTACTGCTTCTGAAGTGACAATGTACTCTACTTTAGTTGTGGAAGCTGCAGTTGTCTCTTGTTTGGAACTCTTTCAACTGATTGCTTCACTATTCAATGTGAAAATATATCCTAACTGGGATCTGGAGTCATTCCTGTCATATTGAAATCTAGCATCTGTATACCCTCTCACAACAAGATACAACAAGATCTCCTGCTCTATATACCAAGAATACATCCTTAATTCTTCTCAAACTTTGTAACTAATCCTAAGTACGTTTTCATGAAAAGTTCGGCTACTTACAAGTTCAATAAGTTTTTACTAGAAAACTTTTTTTTGGTTATTTTTTGTGGATATAGACCTAGTTTTTTTACACAGAGGCAAATATTGGTGATGAATGTCGATCCGGTTACTCGACTAAGTCATATTTTTATTAAGTTGCTTAGTTGGAATGTCATTATAGTTTTTTAACGTGAAGACATACATTTGTGATACGTGTCGATCCACTTACTTGGTTACATTACGGTCTTAACTGGCTACTAGCTCTATTCATAACCCGAAGGTCAGCAAAATATTTATTTATTTAAAATTTACAAACATACATTTTTTTTACTTAATGCCTACCTTGCTGTTTTAGCTATTTGTTTTTATAAAAAAATACTAGCAAAGTTACTTAATCGAAAGACCTAAAATTATAAATGAATGTGATAACTTGAAAGGTGATAACTTATTTTAAATAAACATAACTTTTCACTAAATTTAATAATAAAAACACAAAAAGCAAAACATAAAAACAAAACGGACCTAAATCATTAAAAACCTGGGGATGCCTTTCTTTACCACAAAAATGGGAACGACGGGTATGTTGATGATGACGAGAATCTTGTCTTATCCACGAACGAGCTTCCAACATATCACTTAAGTTCCAACTAAAACATGAGGCTCACAGAGGCCGTTCACCTTTTTCGTTGTTTCTCAAGCTCTCAGCTCTCTCTCTCTCTACAATGCAACTTCTCCATGCTCCATCATCTCTCCATGTGACTCTGCGAGCTTTAAAACAACAACCCAGAAGTGGTTAATCTCCATATAAGCTCTTCCTTACCTTCTATATACACATTCAGTGCACTATACATCACTTGCTTACTTCGAATTCTTTTCTATGTTTCAGGGCTGCGTTTGTCTGAGAACTATCTGAAAGTATCCAATCTTGATTGCTCACTTCATTCTCGTAACTTTGAGCCATCAAGCCACTCTGTTTGTAGTTGCCTTAGGACTAGAGCTGCTTCTAGTGAAGGTAAATTGTAAACTAATCATCCAACTAATGCATGTCAATGGAAATGGTTTTATTCTATGTTGGGAATTTTTTCTCAAGAATGCTTGCTATATTTACGAGCTTTATATATTTCAAATTACCATTTTGTTTTGGGCTGTTTACTGTATGGATTTTGCTATTGCTATTGGCTGCCCACGTCTCTAATAGTTTTTTTTTTTTTGGTTTGGTCATATTCAGCTGGTGCTTCTATCATATCATCCGATACAGCTCAGAGTGATGTTTTGAAAGCCTTGTCTCAGATAATTGATCCGGACTTTGGAACAGATATCGTCTCTTGTGGCTTTGTGAAAGATCTGCAAATTGATGAAGCTGAAGGAGAGGTGAGACCCCAATTAATAGGCGAGTTTGTTGCATGCATCCAAAGCATAGGGTCTTGACTGACACGTTTGAATTTGTGTGTCAGGTCTCATTCCGTCTGGAGCTCACAACACCTGCATGCCCAATCAAGGACATGGTAAATAACATAATCACCATTGTTTGATCAACATATGATTATGTTTTAGGGGGTAGTTCTTTTGTTTTTTTTACTGAATTTGCTCAAATTGGATCTTTGAATTCACCGGTAAGCATAATGTCTGATTTTATTTTCTGTGGTTTGCCTTCTCAATTTGCTCCTTGTTTCTTCAATTTTGCTTTTCAATTTTGTTGGCATTTCATTCCAAGAGATGCGTACTTGATTGCATCCATTTCTAGTGTAGTGAATATTAATTATTAAAGTGCTGTTTTTTAACAGTTTGAGCAGAAGGCTAATGAGGTGGTAGCCATGCTTCCTTGGGTGAAAAATGTCAAAGTCACAATGTCAGCACAACCAGCCAGACCTGTTTACGTTGGAGAACTTCCCAAGGGGCTGCAAACAATTTCAAATATTATTGCAATTTCGAGTTGCAAGGTATTCTAGCTGTGAACTTTATTTATTGTTTCATGCATCATACAATACAATTTCAACCGTCACATATTTTATTTTTATTTCATACTCCTGCATAAAGTCTTAAACTGAATTTACCTTCCCAAGATCATCATTATTTCACAGCTTTTTGATTGAAAAGGATCATCTTGCTTCAAGCACCATTACCATTTCTTCATCCTTTCATTTTTTTCTTGAGCATGCTGAAGAATCTGGTGAGTATATACAGCATGTTATTAATTTTAACGCTCTTCTTATCACTGCTACTTGTGAAAAGTTCTGCAGGGAGGTGTAGGGAAGTCAACTATAGCTGTTAATCTTGCATACACTTTGGCAGATATGGGTGCTAGAGTAGGTATTTTTGATGCAGATGTATATGGTCCTAGTTTACCAACAATGGTCTCTCCTGAAAATCGATTATTAGAGATGGTATCTTTTCAAACCTGAAATATATTCTTGGGAAATTTTGTCGATCTGTGATTGTGACTGCATAAATTTCCTGCAGAATCCCGAGAAGAGAACCATTATTCCAACTGAGTACTTGGGAGTCAAGTTAGTGTCTTTTGGATTTGCTGGACAAGGTCGTGCAATAATGCGAGGTCCTATGGTTTCTGGAGTCATCAATCAGCTTTTGACCACCACTGAGTGGTATGGCATTCTTTGTGTTCCAAGTACTGCAGTGAAATGAAATAAAGGAGTTTCTTCTCTTTGAAACAATAATAGTTCTCATCCTGCAGTGTCTTCACTTTTTATTATATGTTGCCAAACTTCATGAGTGCCTTTGCTCTATAGTTTGGAACATTTCAAATTTTTATTGATATAATGATCAAAACTTTAATATAGGGGGGAGTTGGACTACCTTGTCATTGATATGCCACCAGGAACTGGTGATATCCAGCTTACCTTATGCCAGGTTTTCCATTATATATTTACATTTTCAAGCTTACTAACTTTACCCTACTAAAGGTGCTTTCAGTTTCAAGTACTTATTTTTTGATAATAATCCAAGTACTGTAGACATGTGGAAATTACATACTGTTTTGAAATTTGTTTTTTCAGTTGCTTTTCTCGACTCGTAGCTTTCTTCATTTCAAAAACTTATAATTGTTTAGCTAAGCTAAGCCAGTTTGTCAGGTAGTCCCATTAACTGCTGCTGTTATTGTTACCACCCCACAAAAGCTAGCATTCATCGATGTTGCAAAAGGCGTTCGAATGTTTTCAAAACTTAAGGTATGCAATTTTTTTTTCTTTGTTTTCTTCGTTTTACTTTTAAATGAGAATCACACCCTAATTCCTTTAGAAATTTCCTTGTATGATTATGACTTGATCGGAGGGAATATTATATTCGTCATCATTTTCTATGAAATGATACCTAAACATGATAGTAAAATGTCCACCACCTGTCTTATTTTTCACCTATTTTCATTTCAATCACACAGGTGCCATGTGTTGCAGTTGTGGAAAATATGTGCCACTTTGATGCTGATGGGAAACGTTATTACCCATTTGGTAGAGGTTCAGGTTCACAGGTATGCATATCATCAAACAATTTCTTTTCCTTGCTTTGTTGATTTTAATTCCAGCAATTAAGGATTATTAGTTGTACTTTTAGTGTATACAGTTATGTTATAGCAATCTACTGATATGTTGCAGGTTGTCCAACAATTTGGAATTCCTCACCTGTTTGATCTTCCAATTAGGCCCACTGTATGCTCCATCAAACTTTCATCTCTTTTTTTAAAATCTACTAGAGTAAATGCTTGAACTTCTATCTGTCGAAGTGCTTAGACATAATGGATTCCCCCACAATTCTTCAATGTAATGCATCAATTTTAAGTAACTTTTAGGATTCATCTATTCAAGAATATGTGCATGGCTCAATTGCGTAATGAATCATTTTTATACATGTATTGAACTTTCCAAAAGAATTTAAAGCTAGGTCGTTTTGCGCTCTGGAATAGGATTGTCAATGTTTTGATTTGATTGTCAAGTTTGTATTATATGGCAACTATAATTGTAAATGTAGAGTAAATGGTTTTGGACCCACAATGTAGGTGATTGTTAAATCTGATTTTTGTGCTTCATATGTTTAAGTATTGTATGCAATTCCACTAGTCCAATATAATACATATAAAATAACTGCAACATGCATTGAAAATGATTAGTTGAATTGCTTTTGTAGTTATCTGCTTCTGGAGATAGTGGAATGCCGGAAGTGGTTGCAGATCCTCAAGGTGAGGTAGCCAAGACATTTCAGAATATAGGAGTTTGTGTTGTGCAGCAGTGCGCTAAAATTCGCCAGCAAGGTATATATAGATTTCTGCTTCATAGCAAAGAAGAAAAAGAAGTTGTTTAATTAATAGCTATACAGTTATTGTAAATTTGCTACTCATTATGCCCATATCATTACATTTTTGACTGTGTGATTGGATCTTTATCTGAAATGTGAAGTAGAAGGTAAATATTGTAAATTTTTTCTACCTTCTCCCAAAATCCTAGTTCATAGTGTTGGTAGAGCAAACATGCAGCAGAAACCTTGAGACGATCTCTGACTAGGAAATAAATGTTTCGTTTGCTGCATTCTTTTTCAGTGTCAACTGCTGTCACCTATGATAAGTCACTCAAGGCAATTAAGGTGAAGGTTCCAGATTCTGATGAAGAGTTCCTTTTACATCCTGCAACAGTGAGGCGAAATGATCGGTCTGCGCAAAGTGTGGTATGTCATGACTTATTCTGGACAAGTAACTAATGTTTAAAATGACTAATAGCCTCTAGAGCCTTATTTAAAATACCAGCTATATTCCCTTTGTTACAAGGTTATATTATCTATATGAGCTGGTAGACACCTGTCATTAATGTCACAATTAAGGCATTCAGGATTCTAACATCTTGATCCATATTTCTTTATGGCTTTAGCTTGGTTTCTAGTTGATTGGGATTTTTGAACATGTGAAACTAAAAAGCTGGGCCATTTTGACTTCTAATATTTAATTTGAGCACCATAATGGAAGGGTATACTCTTAATAGTTTCCTTGACTGACCATTCTTGATTATAATATTTGTTTGGCAATCATTATTCCTACATTGGAAAGGGGCATAAGGAGAAAGTAATTTATATGTAAGATAGGGTTTATAACCCTATGCTTGAAGATTTTGAGTAGTGATATGGTGTCCCTAATTGTGAAATGACTCTTGAATTGGAGTCTGTGAATGATGATTCATGAAGTGACTCAAATAGTTTTAGACTAGTTTCAGGTTGATGAAGATAAACCATTGACTTAAGATTTTGGGTTGAGGTATAATGTCCCTAATTGTATATGAGTTCATTTGGACCTGGTCCAGTTCTTAATAAGCTCCCAAAAAATCAAACAAACTATTCATCTATAAATAAAGTTTTGGCTGGACTTTAAAACCTAACAATCTTTGTGCACTCCTGGAGTTTAGAACTACTAGAACTAAGACTTTACAATGCCATACTTCAAGTATTTTTCATAATTTTCCTTCTTGTTCATATGTTTCATATATTTCATTATTCTTTCTTCATTTCCACTGATTTGGAAAAGTTAGTGGTAGTACCATTGAAAACATTTGGGGCAGCGTAATGGTGTGACATGTGCCTAAATGCAATAAAACTGGAAGAACAAGTTGTAGGAACTGCTAGAAGCACAAGTTGAATGTAAAAACAATGGAAGACAATCACAAGAAAGATGTAAAAGTATTCATGAATGGACTTAGATTTCAGAGTGGGTTGTGCGTAGCAATTCTGTATTTGAGACGTAACCAAGCTTGACAAAGACAAAAGTTTTCCACCATACCCTCAGAGCTCGAAGTACAAAAATGTCAACATAGATAATTATTTGATATTTCAACATTTTTTGGAGCCTTATCCTCTTTGAGAAGTTGACAATTGACGCTAAATCCTGTCTTTTAATCTCTTCTGAAACTATTATGAACTTGAGACTATAAGACTGACCTGTGGAAACAATGAATAGTATGATCAACATATTACGCTAAGCTCTATTTTGATTAGGGATTGGAATGTGAACAATATTATTTTCTTGAAACAAAATTGACCTTAACAATTTCAAAATTAGTTTCATGGTTAACATCTCAAAGTTTAGGGCTCTCCTTTCCTCTTTAAATAGGATGAGTGGAGTGGAGAGCAAAAACTGCAGTATGCGGATGTTCCAGAAGATATTGAACCTGAAGAAATTCGGCCCATGGGGAATTATGCTGTGCAAATAACTTGGCCAGATGGATTTAACCAGGTGAGTGGACATAGTCTACATCTTTACTGATATGCAGTTCTAACTTAACTTATGAAAGCATGCATCAAACATTCTAGCAAAGATTTATTATTTGACATCATTTGACATGTGGCAAGAAAAAGAAAAAGAAAACAGGCAGATAGTATAACTTGTGTCAATATATAGAACAAAATAGTGAAATTTATTGGCTGGATTCCAATTTAGTACTCTGCATCTCACATCCTAATCTGTTTTCTTTCAACAGTTTCATATATACACAACAAATTAGTTATCCGATGGTTTTAAATGTTGAGCTTAGCTATTTGGAAAGAATATGTTTTGCAGCATGGTCTTCTTTTATGTTTGAGTCTATGCATAAACAGTAATGTCCAGTACAATCCATACACTGGCCATCACAATGTAATGGGTTTTGGCATAATCAATCCCTGTTGTTGCTTTGAAAGGAGAGAGCAGACCCTGCAAGTCTTGAGCCCGATTAAGTATTAGTCCCAATATAAAATAGCCAAAAGGAGCGCAGAAATGAACACATCTGTGGAAATGGTTAAAATAGTTTAACGGAATCCAGTGCTGTAGCAGACAATTTATGCTCCTTATCTTCTCCTATTGCATATGCTGCGATCACGGTCAATCCTTATGACATTTGGCAGATTGCTCCATATGATCAGTTGCAAACAATAGAACGGCTGGTTGATGTTCCAGAACCAATTCCTGTAAAGGTATGCCACTATGTCTATGGTTTTTCAGTATTCTATTTCATAAGCTCCAGGTTGAAATAAACTGATGTGTATGTATTTCCTTGGCTCTTCTGAAGGCATGAGATCAACTGCAAACTTTACCAGCAACGTAGTAGTCCTTGAGGTAGACTGGAACTGGTATTAAGCCAACCAATCAAGTAAAACCCGAATAGTGCGAGAGATTTAATCATCTTTTTTGAGCTTGTCAATGCATCCTTTTACCTTAACATTTCAACATTGTCCTGTTGATTTTTGTACACTTGTACAGTGAGACAGGTTGTAAATTATCCTCGCATTAGTTACTTTCATGAATCCAATATCGTAGTTTCTTTTTGCTGTTTATTGTGATTTAGTTGCATATAAATCATAGCAACACAAGGCCATGTCAAGAAAAGTAAAATTTTAATGACCAGTTGACTAACAGATTGCAGTAGAGAGCGTGTTTACTGTTCCTTGAAATTCTGCACATTCCTTATTACCCAAAGGACATGTATGTTTATGATAGTTGATTAGTTATAGGAGAAAAGGAAGTCAACAAACGCATCACAAACGTCCACTTGCATTACAACCTATTGCCAATAAATTCAAATTTTCAATAAAAGAAATGTTGTACAATAGGCGCAAAGGGAGATAAATAAAATTTAAAGCTTTGTTCAATTTGTAGCAAAGCAAAGAGTTGAAGTTTAGAAGATAGAAACCAAGGATTTGTAATTTCCCTTTTGGAGAGCGAGATCAAAACAATACAAACAAGCCAGTGAAGAGTTCTTCACGGAAACTAGGGAGTACCAGAAAAGGATTGAAATCAAAGTTGAGACATAACAGCGTAAGATAGGACTTTATTAGCTAATGCCCAATTCTGTTGTGGATGGAGTCAAAGATGGCTTGGCAATCTGCCAAAGTTGATCTCTTAGTTGCAATTGGAATGCAAAGGTATCTTAAAGGAAGATTTCCCAATGTTAGACCTACTGAAGCTAGAAAATCTGCTTAATGACACACTACATCAGACAAGAGAATAAAGCTTTTGTCCTCATTAAAGCTTAAACCAAAAAGAGGCCAGATCTTAAGAGATTTCATAAGTTGCTTTGTGGAATTTGGCTCATCTTTGCAAAAAAGAAGCAAGTCATTGCCAAAAGATAGGTTGAGGATTCTTTGCTTTGTGCATTTATGATGAAATTTGAAGGTTGGTTACCTGGCAATATAGAAGTTAGTGAGTCTTGAGAACAATTCAATGCAAGTGGAAAAATAGGGAAAGTGATATAGGATAACCTTACTTGGATCTCTTTAGCACTCTTAGAAGTAGGAGTATGTTCAACATTGACCAAGATGTTGAAGGTAGTTGTAGAGAGACATTGTTGAACATATTGGGGAAACCATGAAATTAGAGCCTGAAGGATCCTTATGAGAGCCAATTTTCATGGCACAATATGGCTTAGAGGTCTTTCTTTAATAGCCGTTGAACAATTCCTGAGCCAATAGAATATTATCAGTAATGCTTATGCCTTTATTAAAGCCTTCTTGAGATTTAAAAATCAATGAATCTATAAGAGAATTGAGACGTGCAGTTATTATCTTGGAAATAATTTAATAAAGTGTATTACAACATAATATGGGTCTAAACTCCTTAAGCGAACTTGGATTAGGGAGTTAGGAACCAAACAAATGGAAGTCATGTTAAATTATTTGAGGAGCTTACCTAATCTAAAGAATTCTTAGATTGCTTGGTAGACTTTAAGAGATACTTGAAAATGATAAGTGTTAAAGCCATCCAGGTTAGGAGTCTTATTAGGATGAAAATTAAAGACAACAACCTTAATCTCTGGAGTTTCACCTGGCAAAGTTGGAGAAGCCAAGAGTTCTAAATTTTTAAACTATTATACTAATCATTTACATTTCATTCCTATATTAAGGAAGTTTAGTGGGCTTCAATTTATTTATAAAAGATGTTTAAACTTGCCAACAATTTGAAAATGCTTAAGAAAACATTAAGGAAAAATGGCAAACATGGCAATTTAGATTAAGTTATGACAGTGAAGTTACAACTGAAACTACTATAATTAGGCTAGGAAATTCATCAAATATAAATCTTTGTAATTTGGAAAAGAGAGCTTAAAGAAAGCTTTATAAGGTTTCATAAGAGGAAGAGAATAGCCTAAGATAAAAGGCTAAAATTTATATATTATTGCAATTCAGTGATTTAAACTAGTATGTTTTTTAATTTCATTAAAATGAATATGAATTCTAATAGCTTTATAATGCTTCCAAATGACTTAGAGAATTATGTTATTTAATGAAAAGAGGATAAAGAAGATCATAATTGTTGGTTATGGGATGACAAAGTGGGGGTGAATTATGTGTCTTTACTTTTTGACTTATTTAATACTAATGAATGAATAACCTATTCTAATGAATGATTATGGTAAATTAATATATGAAAAACCAAATAAATCGCAATAACAATTAAAGATAGTAAGAAAAAAGAAAAAAAAAACGATTTATAGTAGTTTAGACAAATAACCCTTGACCTACATTTACTTCATAAGTTCTACTTGAGAATTCATTATCTTTCTTTGAATAGGTGAAGAGAAATCCTCTACATAACATCTTCTTTATCACTGGTGAAGAGAAATCCTTGCAAACATCTTGCTTTATTATAGGTGAAGAAGAATTCTTTATACATATTGTTCAAGGTCAAAAGGAACCCTAACAAAGAATATCTTAAGTAATTTTTTTCAATTGTAACAATTTTATACATATAACTCAAAACAATCATCTTTTATTCACACAAATGGAAAATGGCTCAATATATATTATAAATATTTAATGCACTCTCTAGCCTCTCAAGGCTTTTAGCAACTAGTATGTCAAAAGTTCTTCACATAATTCAATTATAGTTTATTTATACCAAAACAATTTAAATATTACTAAAAATATAAACCAACTGTTATAATAATTAGTTTATATGCACATTTAGCTAGCCTATTACCTACCTTCGACTAGTTAAACAGCTATTAGTTGGGGTATTAACTAGCTAGACCCTTAGCTAGATAGAAATTATCTTCTTGGTAACGTTTTAGATAGATTTTTGGTTGATCGATTATAACACTTCAGCTCACAGGTGAAAGTGTAATACATGAAAATACTATATATTATTCAATAATAGTGAAATATTATATACATGTTTTGGGTACTGATTTGAGGAGACATATAAGAAAATTCTAATGATATTTCACGAAATGAGGAGTTATTTAATATAAATGAATAAACCTCATTTTAAGTAAAGAATTAAAAGCAACTGATTTTTAATATCTGTAAATACAAGGAATTAGGTATAAAGGAATGTAATAATTAGAGAAGCAAAATTTAGTGTTGAAGTTCTTTAAGTGTTCTTTGAGTGTTTTGTAGAAAGTTAAAAGAGTAATAACCTATGAAATTGATAAAAGAGTGTTATTAGATCAAAAGAAGGCACCTAGACCTTTTGCAATTGATAGAACCATACGGTTGACCTCACTTATGGATCGAATAGTGTAATCAACCAAATAATAAGAATTCTTTCCTTGAATTTTTGAGGTTCTGCATACTATGAAAGAAAGTATCAATTGAGGATCACATAAATCACTTACCTAAAATGGAAGGGAGAGATGTTAGCAAAGAAACAAGAGGTGTTTTTGGCATCAAATCACTTGGCACAAAATTATCCCGCCAAGAATTTCTTTTCTTTTATGGCTCACTATACAAAATAGGTTGAATACGAATGATTGGATTAGCTATTTGAACATCAACACACATTACCCTTTCTATCAAATCTAGGAAGAAACTAGAGATCATTTATTTTTTGTATGTGAGGTGATTAATTAGGTATGGAAAGCTATTCTGATGCGATGTAGTTGGCATACATAATTGAATACCTTCTCAAGTGTTATTCTGTCCTTGGTCACCTATAGAAGTCCCATGATTTTGTCTTATATAGCCATTATGAGCATGTGTGTCCAAGCTATATGGAAAGAGAGAAACATACGACTCTTTGAATCTAAGACTAAGCCTATTTACATTATTATTACGGAAATCCTATATGGAGTTAAAGAGCTTATGACTTCCAGCAACTCTCCTAAAAACACCAACATTTTCTAGTCTATTACTCTTGCATACATTTTAACTTGCTTCACTAAATAGCTATTGTTATTTTCTAGCTTAAAGGGTATCCCCTAGATCACTTGTACATTTTTACTTCTATCTTTTATCAATACATAATATTCTTTCTTTTTTCCAAAAAAGAAAGGTTATCAGGCCAAAAGTCCTATAAATGAGCTACCTAAAGTAGAGGAAGACAATAAAAAACAAGAGTAATAAGATATATAAGTACCTGAAAGATCAAATTGTGAACCAATAAGTGCAACTAACTGTGAATTGTATTATTCTTGACTAATAAGCTCTTATTAGGAAAGAGCATATAAGTTCCTTTTAAACAATTTGTGAGTTTTGGTTTTGGCTTAGAGGTGTGGTGCTTATTATAAATACTTTAACTAAGTTATAATTACTCTTCACCCTAGATGCAAGATTACATAAGAGCTACTCTTCACTTTTGAAGGATGGTTATGTAAGGATTACTCTTCATCCATGAAGGAATATTGTCTAATAGTTCCTGTTTACCCATTAAAGAAGAGTTTATGGTCAACTGGAATACCTAAGATTGGTTTTAAGAGTGGATGTATATCAAGGAGGACTAAATCATTATAATGTTTATCCATCTGTTACTTTTACACTTCGTAATTACTTATTACATGGGATTAATTATGATCACATATTTTCATATTTTGTGTTGCTATTATTTATAAAAATTCCATCAAGTTACACTTATATTTGTAATTGATATAATCTCTACATAATTCTAGAAGTTAATCATGACCATACTCGTTAAGTGTTTATTAAATTGTCAGAAATTTAGATTACTATAGAGTCACCTAATTGATCATGCAAGTTAGATTACTATAGAGTCACCTAATTAATCCCTCTCTTAGGTGTTTTAGGGCCAATAATTAGTCCCCAAACTAAATTTCATTAGAGAGTACCCAACAATATTTGAGTAAAGATTATAGTAACCTAGGATTTTCATTTAGAAAAGAGGGACAAAAAATTCACACATCATTTTTATAGTAGTGGTTACATGTATTGAAAGAAATGAATTAGATATTTTCTTTCATCATATACATTAATTTTTTTTTATGGATGATAGAATGAATTTATAGCATATTACATAAAATGGAGTCATCTCAATAAAATCCACTACTATAGATAATTTAACCACGCCCATACCTAAGTTAAAACTAAATGAAAGGAAATTGAAAGCCATAACAATAGACTATATAGTATTGATGTGCATATTTTGTTTTGTACATTAAGTAAGAGAGAAGTCAATCAAGTATCTATGTATGAAACTACTCATAAGATATGACATATGTTAAAAGTGACACATCAAGGTACTAGTTAAGTGAAAACAAGTAAATTGAGCACGTTGGTGTATCAATGTAAATTATTTTTGCGTGAAAAATATTCAAGAATTTTCAATATGTATACACCATTTTTTTAAAATTTATAAATGCCTTTAAAAAAGTTTGGTAAGACTTACTCAAGTGTTAAGATAGTTAGGAAGATTATTCGGTCCTTACCAAAAGTATGGGAGGCTAAAGTGAAAGTGATATAATAGGCAAAGGACTTATAAAATCTATCACTTAATGAATTTATGAATCACTTATGAGATGAGACTAACGGAAATGGAAGAGAATGAAGCAACTAAGTAAGACACTGAACATAATGTTTAGAGCTCAAAAAGGGATATCGATGATGACTAATTCAAAACCTTAAGAGAATGCGATGATGATAACAATATTCTTGAAATTATGATGTATTTTAATAACTACTTGAGCAAAAAGGAGTTCACTAAAAGTAGAGACCTTAAAGGAAAATGTAAAAGTAATTTAAAGTATAAATCGAATATTGTTTTCCATTAATGTAGGAAGTATGGACATGTGAAGTTTAAGTATCCAAACCTTATAAAGAATGAAAGAGAAAATTTAAAAGGAAGGAAACCTTTAAAGCTATTGG
Organism: Erythroxylum areolatum; assembly: GCA_024520975.1. Lineage (NCBI taxonomy): Eukaryota > Viridiplantae > Streptophyta > Magnoliopsida > Malpighiales > Erythroxylaceae > Erythroxylum > Erythroxylum areolatum. The sequence goes on along the minus strand of JANIJH010000008.1, from coordinate 52,735,254 downwards.
AATGATATAAATGAAAAGCGAGGCATTTGAACATGAGGATCTTTCATGTGTTATATGACACATGATATGTAACATATTTAATCCACGATGTTGATAATAGTGATTATTTAACTTATATTGAAATTGATTAATTGTCCTAAGCTTTTGACTCAGTAAAGGAAAATTTTTTCTTACAAATCTAATGAAACATAAAGATTGCTAGACGTACACTCTAAAAAAATAAAATTTGATGCATACATTTTTTGGGTGTGTGTGTGTGTGTATATGTAGGTGTGTGTGTGCGTGCACACACGTGCACATGTACATGTGTGCATGTGAGTGTATATGTGTGTGTGTAAGCGTGTGTATATGTATGTGTGTGTATGTATGTGTGTGTATGTATGTGTGTGTGTGTGTGAGAGAGAGAGAGAGAGAGAGAGAGAAAGTTTGTGTGATATTTTTGAAACCTAGAAATAAAGGGAAAGGCATAACATTATTGGGTACAAAAAAATGCATTATAGTGGATCCCCTTTAAATTCATATATAAAGAACCTTCTTTGGTGACAATCTCATAGTCATTATTCATATAAATTAAGTTTAACTAGAGGTTACTATTATGGTAATTAAGGACACATAATAGTTTTGTAATGTGAAGAGGAATTATGAACATAGAAAGATTTTAAAACTAACCCTTATGATCTATATATTTTTGGGTACCAAAATTTAGATAAATAACTAAAGACTAAATGGACATTAATAGTGATGGATTGATAAATCAAGAATTATACAACAAAGTGCACATTATTAAATCAACTGATGATTTCAAAGAAATAGAAATAGAAGAAGAGCAACTCTAGAATTGAATCTCCTAATGATGTACTTCATGTGGTAAATTCAATAAAAATTTGAATTATATCATACATTGCATTATTAAAGAATTATAAATCAAGTCTTATATGATGAAAATTGAATGTTGGAAAATGCAAAAGAAAGTGAAAAAAGTGTTATAAAAATAATTATAGGGAGAGATACTATTACTATGAGAATAATGATTATATTATTTAGTTTATGTTATAGTCATTTAGTTTATATCATTTAGATAATGTCTATGTTACTTAGATGATGTTGACTTATAACACTGTTGGTAGAATTAGTAGCTATTGGGGAGTAAGAGTCATTGTTAATCATTATTATGTTTTTGATATGATATTTAAAAGAAAAAAGATTGTTAATGAATGAAAATCCCATTGTGAAATATAATACATTCTATCATTAAAAGTCTTTTGACAACTAAAATATCTTGTAATATCCCATGATTAAAAATCTTGCATTAAAAGTCTTTGAAATCATAAATAAATTCATACATATTGACACTCTTGTCCTTGATGATTTAGCCCATATGCTTCGCACTGCATCATCCTTTCTTGTGGAGCCATAGTCAATATGCCTATCTTCTTACTCAAAGACTCCCTTTAGCTTACCAACTGTGTCACTGCATCTACTTTATAAACTCCCACTGACCTACTCTAGCCAAGCACCACTAGAAATTATTCATGGCAATATCCTTTATCAACTCTTAGGAGACTCCAGATGTTTTGTTATTTAGCATCCCTCCAGCTACTACATTTATAGACTGCCTTATGCTTTAATTAAATTATTTTTTCGCTTCAGTTATTCTATTAGTGTGACCTATATTCTTAAAAGTGCTGGTGATAGATATAAATTACAATCTTAATTATATTTAGGATTAAATAAAATTTTTTAATTTAATTTTAATTTTCTAATTAAATAATTTATATCCATGGATCAAGATTAACATTTAGCAATATATTGTGACCATCCAAATCCTAGTTTTCAATTCAAACTCAAGATACTTATCTGGGTTTGTAGATTAAATACCTAGACAACTCTTTAAGTCTTTATATAAAATTTCATTTTCAAGCCCTATATACATTTTTAGATTTATAGATTAAATACCTAAATACTTATGTACGTCTTTTATTCCAATTTTTGTTTCAAACCTCGTACACATCTCTAGGTTTGTAATTAATTATATATCATAGAAATTTCTCCAAGTGATGGTAATTTTAATTATGTATCATATATGTCTCTTTAAATTTTTAAAAAAATCCTTTTGATTTTTAGTTTTCAAGAAAAACCTCCTTCTTATGGTTAGAAAATATCAAAGAAACACATGAAGTATGAACATCAGATATGAACTAATCAAATGTCATTAATATGACAATCTAACTAAGCTCTTAAATCCAACCTCAATTAATTGAATTTAACTTAAATTAATAATTTAAGATAATTAAAAAGTTATTAATTTAAGTTAGATTTAAACAGTTTAGTTCAAGATCAAGTGCTTAGCTAGATTGTCATGTAAATAACATTTGATTAGTCCATGTTTGATATTCATATTAAGTTTGTTTCGTCATTATTTTTTAACCAAGTCTAAGAGAGAGGGTTTTTCTAGAAAACTAAAAACTAAAAGGATTTTCTTAAAGAATTTTAAAGACTACGAGGTCCTTTTTAAAATTTCTTAAACTATAAGGCAAGTTTGTGTCTTTTACTCTTAAATTTAAAATAAGTTTTAAAATGCAAAAAATATAAATAAAGAATAGTTTGTCAAAGAAAAAAATTTAGGCAAAAATTAAAAAAATATAGAAACTTTGAGGCCTAATATGGAAAAAGAAAAAATAAAAACGAGTAAAAAGGAAAAGATTAGTAATCATTCTTATTAAATAAAAAATTATTTTATAAAATGATATTTGTTATAATGTAAATTAGTGATGACCATAAAGAAGAAAGTCGAACAAAAAAAAAAGGAAGAGAAAATAGGAGGGAAACTAGGAAAAAATAAAATGTAAATTGGGAATGAGAGAGTAGATATCAACTTGAAGTGGACAAGAGAGAGAAAGCAAAAGAGTTAGTGTGTGGTACAGAAAGGGCATGATTAATTTACAAAACATTTCCTTATTTTGAATAAAGAGTACTTAATTACAAATAATGAGTTAGTATGTTCTGCATCTATGTTGTTGTTACAAAGACTTTGCAAGGAACTCCAGGTTATGCACTCAAAATGAGCCAAAGTCTAAGTACAGTAATTGAACTGTCGTAATTTAATTCTACCTTACCAAATCCCTCATTTTTAAGTTGTTTCTAACAAAGGCAAAGTAAAACTACAAAATTCATTTAGCCAACATAATAGAATGGACAATAATAAGAAGAGAATGACGTACGAAGCTTTACAATAAAATTGTCAACCCTTATAATACTCACAATTGGTACAAAGGATACAATACTCCAACTCTCTCTAATGAATAAAGCCTTTGCTTAAATAAGCTATTTATAGGCTTTTGGAGACTTGTTGGGAAAGAATACAAGAAAGTGGTCTCAAGACCACTAAGCCTCTAACTTAGTTAGTGGTTGACATCCCTAATCACTTTAGGCACTACTTTAGTCCGTGGCTTACATAACTTACCACTTTCCAAATTTTAAGTAAAAGCGTGTAAAATTCTTACAAGACACCTCATCTATGCTCTTTGTTATTTCCTCCCACTTCTTTGATGATTCATCCCACTAACTTTGCCATATAACCTATGATATTCATCTGAAGTTGAAGGTTAGCCAAGTTATGAACCAATTCAAACAAGGTTTGAGTAATGCAGACCTATGGTCTAGTCCATTCATCCATTGTCCATCATTTGCACACAATTTCATCCCTAGCCTTACTAAAGACTTCTTAGGAAAGTCCATCTCAGCCAAACCAAGGTAATCAATGCCCTATGATCTAATAAAGCTAGTTGTAGCCCGAACTATGATTGATCTTACTTGGTTAAGTTACCTTAGTTCCTTTGGTATACCTTCCTTATGCCTAATTCATGCTAGACCTTAGCCAAGGCTCACCAACGGCTAGTAAAAAAGTTCCTGCAATGTTAAGGGGTTAACAGTTGTCTAAATAAGGGTCTTGTAATGCCAAAGCTCACTAATGGCTAACAGTTAGTGTTATAGACCACAATATCATCTAAATAAACCACCACAAAATTGTCCAAGAATTCATATAGCACATCATTCATAAAATTGAACAAAGTAGCAGGGGCATTAGTCAAACCAAATGATATGACCAAAAATTCATACAAGCCATACCGAATTATACATGCCATCTTCTGCTTATTATCCTCAGTCAATCTGTACTTGTCAATATCCACTTCACAAGTCTAACTTTGTGAACACCACAATTCTTGATAATCTTTCCATCAAGTCTTGAGCCAAAGGAATAGGATAATTATTTTTAATAATCACCTTTTTCAAAGCTCAATAATCTAAATACATTTGTAAAGCTCCATCTTACTTCTTTTGGAACAAATCTAGAGCACTATAAAGGGTTTTTGATGGTTGGATGTATCTTACTTCCAACAATTCACAAAACTACTTCTATAGTTCCACCAACCCTAATGGTGACATCATATAAAGGGCATAGATAGAAGGAATTGCAATTATCACCAACTCGATCTTATGATTAACTTTACGAAGAGGAGGCAGAGTTTTCGATAACTCTTTAAGCATCGTATCCTTGAATTCCTTAAATACTTTTCCATTGCCTCTAGTTCTACCATATGGTTGTCCATAATTTCCCAAATGTCCACAAGGTAAGTCTCCATGCCTTTCTTAAGGCCTTTTCCAATGTTTATGGCAGAAACATAAGCTACAATTGTTGTTTTGTCCGCAGTTCCATCACTAGACTTACAATAATTGATGTAACATGAATTTTGATCATTCATAAACATTATACCTCTAATATGTGGATATAACACTGCCTTTCCCATCTTGAGAAAGTCGATGCCTAAAATCAAATCAAAATCTTCGAGAGATATCAACATCACATTATACTTGTAACATCCCGTTTTCATACTAAGGGTTAAAACCCTAAATTTATGTAATTGAGAAATAGCAATGAGAGATTAGAAAAATGCATGCTCATACATAATGTTAGCATACACACATGTGAATTTGATTATTGCACACATTACAATGAATTGTTCATGCACTCATTTGACATTTTTAGGGTATAAATGACTATTTTGATGTGATTATAATGTGAATTGTAGATTATATGTCTTAAAAGTTGAGTTAGAGTGTATAAGTAGTGAATTAGAAATTTTGGTGAAATATGAGAATTTTCTAGAATTTAAGGGTATTTTTGGACTAGGAAAAATGTCAAGTGGCAGAATAATTGATAAGTGACAGTAAAAATAAGAATCAAATGATAGTGAAAATTTTTATAAATGACATTGGGATTTAATAAAAAGTGTCATTGAAAATTGGGAGAAAATTGGGTTGAAAATTGGAGATAAATGGACTAACTTATTAAACGAACAAAATGGGATCATAGGAAATTGACAAGTGTTAATTACAAAAAAAATTGACAAGTGTCACTACCACTCACCACTTACTATTCTTTTACCTAAATTAAAGACCATATTGTAGTCTTTCACTTGTCATTTACGACACTTGCTTCTTTTCTTCATTTTGTTCATTTGCTCTCATCTTCTCATTCTTCTCTCCATCTACGAAACTCTTACCACCCTCATCATGTTAATTTTTGTCCATCTCTTTCACTTTGTTTCTTCAAAATTTATTGTCTTCTCTATCTTGTTACTACAAGACCTATCCTTTCTACCTTGAATGATGATGATAATCGTGTATTTTGGAGAAGCTAGGGTTAAGTGTGATTTGAAGACATTGAAGCTAAATAAGTAAGTATAAGCATCACTCTTCTTGATTTGTTGAATGAAGCATGTATTATGATAGTTGGTGATAAAATGATCATGAAGAAATGAATGTGTTTATACCTTGTTTTTCTATGTTTATGAACAATAATGTATAATTTGGTATTGAGATGATTTAGAGTTAGAATGAATCCAAAAATGAGGTAGAAAGAAGTGCAAAAAAATTGAGTTGTGAATGAATATTTTTATGTTCTGTTTTTGATGTATAAAAACGTGGATCATTGGCTAATTTAGAAATGGATTGGATTGAGTATTGAAGTTAAAGAAAAGGCAAGTTTAGTGTCTTAAAAAGAGAAGAACTATGATGAAAGTTTAGAGACAAAGTGATAATGGTGTTAAAATGTGCTGGAATATATTAGTTGTAACATTTCCACTAAATATGCATCTATATAGATAGAGACATATGGCTACATTTTTCATGAAGGCATCAAATTCAAATTCTATATTTAAGACTTTTAAATTTTTACTTGAAGTTGAGTAATGGGTGTAGTGAATTGATGGATGAATACATATGTTTGTGTTCTGTTTTGAGAGTATGAAAACCATGAGTGATGAGTTATTATGTAGAAGTTATGAGTTGTGAATTAAGGGTATAATGAAAGTTAAAGTTATGTTAACCAAGATGTAGAGTTATTTTCTTGAAATGAGATGAATTAAGGTGATAGAAGTGAAATGAAGGTAGAAATGAAGATGAATATGTGCAGAAAGTTGATGATGAATGTGTATATATGTATATGTTCCATTATTAGTTTTCATGATCAATCATGGACTATAAATTGTTTATGGATGATATTGAGTTGAAAAGGAGTTAGAATAACGGGGAAATGATGAGTAATTAAATTAGAAATGATAGACTAAGCATATGATGTTGAATGTAGTAAGTAAAGAATTAGGAATTTGGAAACTAAGGATGCCATTGGATATATGTTAGGGAAAGAGGCATGACTTTTTATGTAGAACTCTGACTGAGCTTATTTAAGCATGCTTTCGAAGTAGAATTTGAGTTCTACAACTTCTATGAAGACCCTGAGAAGAGATTTTGCTATCTAGAGGGTCAAAATTTAACATTTCTATAAGAGACCCGTAGAGGTTTGCTCAGCAAACATGGAAGTCCGCCTAGCGGACATTCACCGGCCTTTTAGTCTAAACTAAGGCTAGAATGGGGCTTGAATTGAACCTAGAATGATGCTTGGATTAAGTGACTAATGTGTGATATGTATGAAGTGATAATTGGGGTTATAACTTGGTGAATGAATAAATGATATCAAAGTACCTAAGGCGTGAGTATAATGTGAATGAAGATGTTCATAGATTGTAGTTATGATTTATAGGAGTTGAGTAATATGTATTAAGTAAATGTGAATGAGAATTGGGTATTATGAGAGCATATAATGTTAAAAAATAAATGAGGAGAAATTGAGTTATGATATTAGAATAACTAAGTGTTCTTGAGGTCTAATCCTAAGAATAATCTAGACACATACAAAGGATAAGGATTGAATGGTGAACTTAGAATGATCATGTACAAATGAACTGTAAACCTAAGTTTAATTAGACACATATGATTTATGAAATGATAATGAGCATAAGATGTGAATTTAGGTAATATACGCAGGATTGTCACAAAGCATGCATTATACACAATGCATATATATATGTATGTGATTGAGTGTTCATAAGATTGTGTAATTAATAATGTGTGTGCAATATATGTATTGCTAATGTTGATAAAGGATAGAACGTCCACATCTAGACATTTTTGGATCATGGAAGCTAATGCTAATCTAGAGCATACAGTGAGTTGACCTAGATGGTCTTACTTTAAATGATTATTCTGTTTAAATTATGTATTGAATGATTATGTGAATAAGATTGTACTGATTCCAGGCACTAAATGTTTGAGGCGTTTGATGCATGAAATAAATATTAGAAGTGCTCATTGAGTGTGAATTAGACTATGTGTTTTCTCAACTTAAATATTGAATGCCGGACTAAGGTCCAATGACGTGTGAAAGTGAATGTGTCAAGTGCAATAAAGTGACTGATTGATCTTATGTAATTGATGCATTTCATTACATGAATGCATGACAATATAAAGTCTGTTGTGACCGAAGTAGCCATCGAGAAAGAGCTTAAAGCTCAGAAAGTGATAAAGAGCTTAAAGCTCGTAATGTGATTAAACGCCAAAGGCTCATTATGTATAATGAGCCCGGTATTCCCAACGAATACGGGACAATTATCAATGAACCCAGTATCCATAATGGATACAGGATAGTTATAAGCACTCGATCAAAACAATAACAACTGAACATGAATCCTATGTGCATTACATATATAAGTAATATGTATGATTTGAATGATCGAAAAAAACTGTTTGGCTGCTTTGAATGTGAAATGTGAAAATTGTGAACAAAATAGTTTTATGATGCTACATGATGATAAATGAAATGATATGAAATAAGCGATTGTATGTATTGATGTGTTATGTGATTAAGTGAGCCATCGAAGATGGTTTACTCATTGAGTTCACAAAACTCAACCTAAAATTTGCAATTTTTTTAGGCTTAGAAAAGATCTCTAGTTAAACAAATTAGAGTCAAGCCACTGCATTCGAGTAAGAGATAGAGATTGGGATCAATTCGTGTCTACATTTGTATTTCTTTATTTTTGTATCAAAATGTGTATTCCATAATTATTGTAATTGTTTGAATAATTTTATCATATAATGACTTTCCAAATTGGAAATGTTTGTAAATGAGATTGAACAATTAGTGTAGTATCACTTTGTGAATGAAAATGTTTATGAAAAAAATGGGCCCAATTTGATTAATGGTTTTCTGTAAAAATGCGTGTGATTTGTGAAAATTTTGCAATACAACTTTGATTGACTGACTGTTCTTGCATGCCACCCTCGTAGAGTATTTTCTCGAATACTGTTCGTATGTTTGGGGATATGCCCTGTGAGAGTAGGGTGCTACAATACTTCTTACGCTAACTTCCTATACTCAAAGGAACATTGTATTAGCTCTTACCACTACATGGGCTTTTGCCATAGGCATTTTCATTTTTTTAGGGGTCTTGCTAAGCTTCAACCCTAACTTTTGCACCATCCGTTATGCAACAAAGGAATGAGTGGCACCTGTATCCATTATAGCAGTGAGGTCCTTCATATTAACTTGTATCTTTATAAACACAATGTGTTTAAAGGGACTCACTTTTGTATGAATCATATTAACTAAGCAAATAGGATTAAGTCCCGCTTCCGAATGATTGCTTTCACCATCCACTCCTATTATCAAGGAAAACAACTTCTCGTTCATCGGGCAATCATGGGTGTAATGAGGACCACTGCATAAGAAACAACCACAACTTTTCTTAGAATATTTGTCACGTTGCTTAGGTGGCCCAGTTTGCTTAGACTTCCCTTTGTGTTCATTATCCCTTCTTTCACCTTAGTCTTTCTTCTTCATTCCTTCACATTTCTCTTGGTAAGTGCCTTTTAACTTTTGAGAAGAGGAATAGGCCTTGGTTTCCTTTGGCATCTAAAAATCTACCAAATTATCTGCAATCGCAATAACACCCATAACATTCTTGAAAATTTTAAAATAGTTTTGTGATGCTACATGATGATAACTAAAATGATATGAAATATGTGATCGTATGTATTGATGTGTTATGTGATTGAGTGAGCCATTGAGAGTGGTCCACTTATTGAGTTCACAAAACTCAACCCAAATTTGCAATTTTTTCAGGCTTAAAGGAGATCTCCAGTTAGACAAATTGGAGTCAAGCCACTGCATTTGAGTGAGAGATAGAGGTTAGGATTAGTTCGCGTCTGCATTTGTATTTCTTTATTTTTGTATGAAATTGTGTATTACCAAATTATTGTACCTTGGTTATTTGAATAATTTTATCTTATAACGACTTTCCAAATTGGAAATATTTGCAAATGAGATTGAACAATGAGTGTAGTATCACTTGTGAATGAAAATGTTATGAAAAAAATGGGCCCAATTTGATCAGTAGTTTTCTGTAAAATGAGTGTGATTTTTGAAAAATTTGTAATACAACTTTGATTGACTAACTGTTCTTGCATGCCATCCTTGTAGAGTACATTCTCGAATACCGTTGGTATGTTCGGGGATATGCCTTGTGAGAGTGGGTTGCTACAATACTTCCTACACTAACTTCCCATACTCAAAGGAACATTGTATTAGCTCCTACCACTACATGGGCTTTCGTCATAGGCATTTTCATTTTTTTAGGGGTCTTATTAAGCTTCAACCCCAACTTTTGCACCATCTGTTATGCAACAAAGGAATGAGTGGCACCTGTATCCATCATAGCAGTGAGCTCCTTCATATTAACCTGTATCTTTATATACACAATGCGTTTAAAGGGACTCACTTCTATATGAATCACATTAACTAAGCAAATAGGATTAATTCCCGCTTCTGAATGATTACTTTCACCATCCTCTTCTACTATCAAGGAAAACAACTTCTCGTTCATCGGGCAATCATAGGTGTAATGAGGACCACTACATAAGAAACAACCACGACTTTTTTTAGAATATTTGTCACGTTGCTTAGGTGGCCCAGTTTGCTTAGACTTCCCTTTGCGATCATTCTCCCTTCTTTCACCTTGGCCTTTCTACTTCATTCCTTCACACTTCTCTTGGTAATTGAATTTTGACTTTTGAGAAGAGGAATAGGCCTTGGTTTCCAAAGTATCTTCAATTGCAATAGCACCCACAACATCCTTGACATTTTACCTTTGCAACTCTATTTGTGCCTAACGTTACAAACCCGACATGAAGTTGAATAGGTTATCCTCATCTGACATATTTTCAATATCAAGCATTAAGGAACTAAATTTCTTAACATAATCCTTTATCGACGCATCATGCTTCAACAGCTTCAAGGTGTCCTTTGCAAGCCAAACATTATTAATAGTAAGGAGAACAGGGGGTGGTCGGCCAACACTAATTTTAGTATAGGTTCGAGTTTTCCATATAATTTTGCATCTCCATTGAGATGCATTGTCAAAACATTCACCTTTTCCACATCTAGCACCTTAGCAGCTACAAAATATTCCTTTATGTCCCATAAGAAGTTCTTAAGTTTTTTAGCATTCCAAATACCTTTGAAAAATTTTGGTTCATACACCTTTAGCATGGTGCTTTTAGTATGCCCTACATCCACAATTGCAATGGTACATCTGAGGATGATCATCTCAAGATTTACATCCTCTTATACTTTAATCAAATTGGCCACTTGATTTTGAAACGCTTGGATTTGCCTCTCCAAAACTTCAAAATGTGATGCATAAGAAGGGACTTCTTCTTCATCCATAGGTAAAGGACCAATGAGTGCTTCCACCCTTGTATCACACTCAATAAGATTGTTAGCACTCACCATTGAATCACCAACATAGCTCTGACATCAACTGTTATAAAGACTTTGCAATGAACTCCAAGTTCTCACACAAAATGAAGCAAAGTCTAAATATAGTAGTTGAACTCTTGTAATTCAACTCAACCTTACCAAATCCCTTATGTTTAAGGTGTTTCTTACAAAGAAAAAGTAAAACCATGAAATTCACTAAGCCAACATAATAGAATGAACAATAATAAGAAGAGAAAGATGCACAAAGCTTTACAACAAAATTGTCAACCTTTATAATACTCATAATTGATACAAAGGATACAAAGCTCCAACTCTCTCTAATGAATGAAGTCTTTGCTCAAATGATCTATTTATAGGCTTTTAGAGACTTATTGGGCAAGAATACAAGAAAGTGGTATCAAGGCCTCTAAGCCACTAACTTAGTTAGTGGTTGACATTCCTAACCACTTTAGGCACTACATTAGTAGGTAATTTACATAACTTACCACTATCTTACTTCTAAGTAAAAGCAACATGTGCAAAATGCTTACAAGACACCTTATCCATGTTCTTTGCCATGTTCTCCCACTTCTTTGATGATTCATCCCACAAACTTTGCAACATCATCCATGATCTTCATCCAATGGTGAAGGTTAGCCAAGTTCCGAGTCAATTCACGTATGATCTAATCAACGCATACCTATGGTAGTCCGTTCATTCATGGTTTATCATTTGAGCACAGTTTCATCCCTAGTCCTACCAAAGACGTCTTAGAGAAGTCTAACTTGCCCTAGCCAAGCTAATTAATGCCCTATGGTCCATTAAAGTTAGCCACAAATCGAACCATGCTTGATCTTACTTGGTTAAGTTACCTTGGTTTCTTTGGCATGCCTTCCTTATGCCTAATCCATGCTAGATCTTGGCCAAAGCTCACCAATTCCTAGCAAAATGGTCATGCAATGTTAAAAGGCTAATAGTTGTCTTGTTGCCAAGTGTATTGACTCAAATTGGCCGATGTTTCATTAATCCATTGTACGTGTGTTTATCTCAGGAGAATGGGTGTTTTACTTCTTTTCCTTCCTATTTAGGAATGCTAGTTCTAGTCTCTTCCTTTCGTAACTACTTAGTCCAAAAAATCAGATTTGAGGTGAGTTCCCTTTGTCTATTTCCTTTTTCTTCCAATTAATCTCTAGTCTTTGGTTTATTCTTATCTAATTTATTCTTTAGCTTCAATTCCTTGTTCCAAGGATTTGCATGTTGATCGCTAGGCTTGTAATGTGTTTTTTCATCTTATCTAAGGAGCTTTTGGTAAGTTCCATTTTCTTTTAGGTGTAATTTTATTACATATTCCATTTCCCTTACTCTCCAGTTTCTGGTCTACTCATTTTTTACAATTAATTGTTTTTCCTTTTTTTTGGTTCCTCAAAAATTGCAACACCATTTTTTTCTTAACTGTTGATTTAAATCTAAAAAAGATAGAGAAATCATTCATGTAAAGTCTAAAATAACAATGTCTTATCATGATCCCAAGAAAATGATAATGTACAAAGTTACTCTATAATTAATTTATTAGCATAACCTACTTTATATAACCAACCATCTAAAAATAAAAAGAATAATAACAAAAAGCATACTTACAAAAGTTAAAAAAGAAGAAGAAAAAGTCTAGTTAACTAAAGGCCTATTTGTTTATGTTTTTTTCCTTATTTTTTGATGTGGTTTTCATAAAAAAGGAAATATGTCATTAAAATGTGTTTGGTTGAGTATGGTTGTAATTTTTGTTTTTAAAAATAAAAAACCACAACGACTTTACTGAAATGTTAAAAAGAGATTTTTACGTATTTTTAAAACATAGTTTTTCATAAAAACAAATGTCTTTGTTTTTATTTTCAGTTGATTCGAGCTTCACTGCTTTGTGCTTGTTCCTTCCTCTTTAAGAAGGAAGTATTAAGAAGATCCCAAAGAACAAGAGGCAAAATCTAAGAAGGACAAGAAAAACACATATGAAACTCAAGTGGTCGTAGATTCTCGATAATCCCAAAGAGCAAGCCTCATAGAACAGGATGGGCAGAGAATGAGGTGGACCTCTTGTTGGGCCCGGTTCCTGTTACTAGTCCCAAGGCTACAATTTGGGATGGTCGGTTGAAAGTCATAGGAAAAGGAGGTAGAAGAAATTCAAGAGTCTAAAAGAAATTTCGCAACAGCATGGCGGGTTTACCGCTGCAAACTTCGAAGAAAACATCCCCGTGACCTTTAGGAAAAGTTTGCCATAGCGAAGTGTCACCTCTTTAAAAAAATACATCGCGGTGAAGTTTTCCTATGGTAGCCCCGATCATCATTCGAGAAAGTTACGCCGCGGCGAACGCTTAGCTTCGTCATGGTGAAGATCCAAAATTACATAGAAAATCCTCTCAGGAAAAATATGCTGCAGCGAGATCTCCCAAAAATCCCTCAGAATGCTCTTCGGGAATGGTTTGTTGTGGCCAAGTTTTGGCATCACTGCGGTGAAACCTTCAAGAGTCACAACTGGCCCAACAATCAACACTAAACTTTTTGCACACACAATTCCCACAACCCTTAACCACTCAAATTAAAATAGGCACAAACTTTAACCCATGAAACTCTTTATGAAAATGCTTGGAATTTAAATGCGGGAACTTGGAAGTTCATGAACAAACACAACTAAATTTCATTGATCTCAAAAGATTTGAGTTTACAAAGCTTTAATAGGCATTACAAAGATACTTGAACAAAAATACTTAAAATGTGACTAAAGCCTTGTGTTTACAAAATCTAGCTTAAAATACAAAAAATATGCATAATCAGAGTGATGCCTTGACTCTTAACTACTCGATCTCTTGCTCGTCACCTGAATATGGGAAGGAGAATGGGTGTGAGCTTAAAAGCGCGTTAGTAACATTTTTATAATCGGTAAAAAGCAAAAAAATTTATAAAACTTATTGCCATTGAACATTTTCATAACCATAGTAATTCCATATTAAAATCACAAACACTTATTTCTCAAAATTCTCAATTTGTCAAACAATTCATAAGCAATCATAAATCATGCATTCATCAAACTTGTCAACACATTTAAACACGTAAGCACATCATAATGGTTTAGGTAGGTCCATGAACAGAACGTACTACATATTTTCACATAATGGTCCTGTATAGCTGTGAACAAAACTACTATCGCAGTCCCACATAATGGTCTTGCATAACCATGAACTTATGGCAGTCCGTGAAGGAGCTCCATGCCTCTAACGGGCAGGTGGGTGAAGCCTTTAGTCAAAGTGCACTTGACATACAGAATAGACAATACCAAACCCACATAATCATGCATTTCACAACTTGTAAACATGTTGCCCAAAATGACACTTTTTTCGAAACTTGATTTCATAAACATAAAGTCTTTTCAAAAATCTTTTCCATATCAGCTCATAATTCATCCACAAAATTAATATACAAAAATAAGTAACACTTTCTCAAAGCATTTAAAGGACAATAAATGCACATTTATAAAGTAGTTGAAATCATTTATTTCCACTCCTTGAAAGAAACATTAATGGCTAATTAACTCAATTATAAAAATATAATCCACCTTGAAATCCTTGCTTAAAATTTGCTTAAGAATGCCTGTCCTCTTGCTCCTCTTGCCTTTCTTGATTTCCTTTAACAATAACAAAATTCAATTTAGTAGGAATTCAAATTGAAAACCTAAAGAATGCACATTCACTATAATTGATCCTAGAAAGCTTAAACCCATGAGTTTCCTAAGCTTCCTGAACTAAAATCATTCCAAAAATGCAAAAGATTAAATAAGACCTTACCTTGAACTAAAATCATTCTTAAAATCCAAAAGATTAAATAAGACCTTACCTTGAATCCTTACTAAAGGAAGAGTTTCTTGTCTCTAATGAAAGCTCTTCTCTTACTCTACCTTTTTCTCTTCTTGAACGACCTCAAAATCTCTCTTAAAGGCTAAGAAAAATTAAAACCTAGTTGATTTTCCTTCTTTTCTTTCCTTCCTCCCTTCTCTACAACACTCTCTTCATTCTTTCCTTCAATTCACGTTTTTCTTCTTCTCTCAAATGCAAGACAACAATTCTTCTTCCCTTTTTGCCCTTAATGAATGTAAAATGTCCATTTTACTGTTCTTTATATGCTTTATGGCTTTTACTCCTAAGTGACTTGCCAAAAATGCCCTTAAAAATTCTTACTACTTTAATACAACTAAACCATATAATAAAATCCTACTAACATTCGTATAATAATTAACTCCAAAAAATTTTAATATATCAAAACCTCTTAAGTCATTTAAATCATGCTTAATTAAAGAAAAACATTTTAAGGGCTAACATTTCTCCCCCTCTTAAAAGAATTTCGTCCTCGAAATTCTTACCTGAGTCATTGAAGAGGTATGGATACTTCTCCTTCATAGTTTCCAAGAGCTCCCATGTGGCCTCTTCCACAGAATGGTTTCTTCATAGGACTTTGACTAGTTGAACTGTCTTATTCTTGAGGACCTTCTCCTTAGTGTCCAAAATCTCCACTAGAGTCTCCTCATAAGTCAAATCATCTCTCAACTAAATCTCAGTGGTTTGAATGATGTGAGAGGGATCTGATTTATACCTCCTCAATATGGAAACATGAAAGACATCGTTTATCTGTGACAATTCCAATGGTAGCGCGAACGTATAAGCTAGCGGTCCAATCCTCTCAAGAATCTCGTAAGGACCTACAGATCTTGGGCTCAACTAACCCTTCTTGCCAAACCTCATGACTCCTTTCCAAGAAGATGTCTTAAGAAAAACTTTCTTACCCACTTCATACTCCATTTCCTTTCGGAGTGCATCAGTATAGCTTTTCATTCTATCTTGAACTGCTTTAAGCCTTTGCTTAACTAAATGCACCTTGTTAACTGTCATCTAGAGTAACTCTGGTCTCACTAATCTCCTTTCTCCTTCTTCATCCCAACATATAGGAGTTCTACATCTTCTCCCATACAGTGCTTCATAAGGAGCCATCTGAATGCTCGAATGGTATGAATTGTTGTAAGAAAATTTGACAAATGGCAAATGTTCATGCTACGCACTTTTAAAATCCATTATACATGCCTTGAGCATTCCTTCAAGGGTCCAAATAGTCCTCTCAGATTGTTCATTGGTTTGAGGATGAAAAGCAGTGCTAAAATGTAACTGAGTCCCTAAACCTTCTTGCATACTTTCTCAAAATCTCGAAGTAAAACGAGGATCTCTGATGGAAACTATGGAATCTCGAATCCCATGTAATCTCACTATCTCATCTATATACTTCTTTGCTAGCACATGTAGAGGATCAGTGTGTTTAATTGCCCAAAAATGGGCTAATTTCATCAAATGATCAACAATAACCCATATAGCATCATACTTCCTACTAGTCTTGGGCAAAACAATTAGAAAATCCATAGTCACCCTTTGCCACTTCCTCTCAGGAATGGACAATGGCATTAACTTACCTGAAGGTGCCTGGTATTCTGCCTTGACTTGTTGACATACTAGACAATTACTTGCATATTCTGCTACATCTTTCTTCTTGCCTTTCCCCCAGAAATGTTCTTTCAAATCTCTACACATCCTGGTGCTACCTAGGTGCATGGCATAAGGAGCATTGTGTGCCTCATCGAGTATCTCATCCTTTACCTCCTTGACATTCGAAATACAGAGTCTGTTTCCTACAACCATAAATCCATCATCCCTCACTACCGCTTCAGATTTCTTGTCATTCTAAATTTCTTCTTGAAGCTTGCTCAATTTTACACCTTGTGCTTGTAACTCCTTAACCTTCTCCCTGAGTATCGGTCTTACTCTGAAATTAGTAATGATACAATCAGGCCCCTCCTATTTTAAACATATTTTAAGCTTAGCCATCTCTGTCAACAATGACAAATAAGTTGTCTGAACATATGCTATGGAGGATTTCCTACTCAAGGCATCCGCCACTACATTTGCCTTTCCTGGATGATATTTAATCAACAAGTCATAATCTTTTAGCAACTCCAACCACCTTCTCTGTCTCAAATTTAACTCTTTTTGGCTCAACAAGTATTTGAGACTTTTATGATCAATGAATATCCTCATCTGAAGTCCATACAGAAAATGTCTCCAAGTTTTCAAGGTAAAAATTACTGCTACTAATTCCAGATCATGGGTCAGGTAATTCAACTCATAAGGTTTTAATTGTCGTGAAGCATAAGTTATTACCTTGTCTCATTGCAGCAACACACAACACAAACCATTTCTTGAAGCATCATTATAAACTATATAACCCTCATCTCTAGTAGGCAAGGTTAGGATTGGAGCACTTGTCAATCTATGCTTAAGCTCCTCAAAGCTCTTCTTGCATTCATCACTCCAGATAAACTTCTGATTTTTCCTTAATAACTTGGTAATCGGAGTAGCTATCATAGAAAATCCTTCAATAAACCTCCTATAATAACTTGCTAGACCTAGAAAACTCCTTACTTCTACCACTGTCTTCGGTGCATGCCACTTCACCACTGCTTCAATTTTTCTCGGATCAACATGTACCCCATCTTCAAGATCACATGCCTAAGGAAGATCACCTTATGAAGCCAAAATTCACATTTGCTAAATTTGGCATAGAGCTCCTTCTCCCTTAATGTCAGCAACACAATTCTGAGATGTTCCTCTTCGCTCCTAGAATAAACTAGAATGTCATCAATAAACACTATGAAAAACTGATCCAGATACTCCCTAAAAACCCTATTCATGAGGTCCATGAATGCAGTTATAGCATTAGTCAATCCAAATGGCATGACTAGGAACTCGTAATGCCCATAACAAGTCCTAAAGGTTGTCTTGTTCACGTCAGATTCCCTGATCCTGAGCTGATGATAACTTGTACTTAGATCAATTTTAGAAAAAGACCCTTGCTCCCTGCAACTAGTCGAACAAGTCATCAATTCGTGGCAGAGGATACTTGTTCTTAATAGTCACCTTGTTGAGTCTCTGGTAATTAATGCATATACGCCATGTTCCATCCTTCTTTTTAACAAACAGAATAGGTGCTCCCCATGGTGATGAGCTCAGCCTTATGTACCCCTTCTCTAATAGTTCCTCCAACTGTTCCTTAAGCTTCTTCAGTTCAGCAGGAGCCATTCTATACGGTGGTATAAAAATAGGTGCTGTACCGAGAATTAAGTCAATGGTAAACTCCATTTCTCCCACTTGTGGCAAACCAAGTAAGTCTTCTAGAAACATGTCTGGAAATTCCCTCACAATCAAAAAATCCTCTAACTTCCCTTCATTCACATCAGTGTCCATAACGTGTGCTAAGAAGGCTTCACACCGTTTTCTCATCATCTTATCAGCTAGCAAAGCTGAAACAATTCTAAGTGATGGTGTTCTTCGATCTCCTCTAAAAATCACCTTCTCACCATTGCAAGATCAAACACTACCTCCTTGAGGCTACAATCTAAGTTTGCACAATATTTCTCCATGGCATCCATTCCCAGTATTACATCTAGGGCTTTCAAATATAGGGCCATTAAGTCCATTACCAGCCTAGCACCATCAATAAAAAGTTCACAGTCTTTATATGCTTGACTTATTATCACTTTTCTCCTTAAGGGAGTATTAACAATCAAGGGACTATCCAATGGCACCAGATTAACATTATGTAAAATCATGCCTGTAGAAACAAAAAAATGTGTAGAGACAGAATCAATCAAGACATATACTTCAGAATTAAATAACTAAGCCATACCTGTGACAACTTCAGGTGCGACTATAACTTCCTCTCTGGTCATGACAAACACCCCTGCCTGTGCCTGACCCCTTGGCCGTCTTGGAGGAATAACCTTCCTTGCTGCTCCAGCACTGGCCACTTCAGTGACTGGCTTGGTTCTCACAGTTTCAACTATCCTTGGGGCTTGCAACTGTGACCCCTTTTGCCTCGGTATCTAGGGACAAACCCTGATAATGTGTCCCTTCTCCCTGAATCGGAAACATGTTCCAAGTAACTTGAAGCACTCTCATTTGTGAAGCTTTTCACAATGCTCACATTGGGGGTTCATGTTCCTACTCTTTTCCATCCCTCTATTGCCATTTGTAGTTGAGGCTTACACTGAAGCTACCTTTGCTTGCTAGTTCTTAGCAGAGCCACTACTTCCCACTTCACTATATGTGTGGAAACTCTGCATACTCCTCTCAGGAATAGGGGCACTCATTCCCTTCTTGGAAAACTGCTCCCGATTCTTCCTCTTCTTATTTACTTCATACTTTATGTTCTCAAGTTTCTCAACCTAGAGTGCAACATCTACTAACTGCTGGTAGTCATAGAAGTTATGGATCAAAACTTTCTCCTTGATCCCCAAATGAAGTCCTCCCTTAAACTTGCGACACTTATCCTCCTCATTCACAACAATGTTAGCCGCATACTGTGAAAGCTAGGTGAACTTTAGCTCACACACACTCACATTCATATCCCTCTATGTAAGATTCAAGAACTCCCTGCCCTTTTTTTAGACATAAACTCTCGAGAAGTATTTCCTCCTAAAAGCTTCTAAAAAGTCTCTCCATGTCAATACTGGTGGTATGACCTGATTGTGGGGTGTTGACTCCCACCAATGGAGCGCATCCCCTTATAGCAAGCTGACTATATAGTTTAGTTTCTCGTTATCAGAGCACTTCATTTGAATCAAGACTCTCTCGGTACTATTCAACCATGCTTCAGCTTCTTCCAGATTTATAGTACCATTAAAATTAACAGCCCCATACTTGAGGAGCTTATCATACTGCCCATGCCTCTCCACTGGAGCTTGCACCGACACTTGTGACCCTTGATCTATGGCATAAGTGAAAGCCTGAGCAAAGGCTTGAAAAATTCGTGGATCTATGGTAGGCATAGGAGGAGGAGGCGGTGACATTTCATATTGCACACTAGATGCCTCAAAATTAGAAGCTGAATGTGTCCCCGCATCTTGTGGGACATAAGATTCATCCGTGCTTCCTTGGTAAAAGCAAGATTGAGTCATGGCTTCTCGAGTTCTCTTTCAAGGCGACATAATCACTCCTTCAATTTAAAACCACGTAAAAACTTTTAGTTCAATGCTTTATGTAAAACGACTTCAAATCATATGAAACAATTTCAAATCAAGTGAAACAATTCAAAAACAATGTATGTTACTCATTTAAAACATTGCTTGTTCATTTCGTATTGTAAAACTACCCATTTCATGCCAAAGATACCCTTAAACCTAGTCGCTTTGATACCATAAGATGTTGGGCCTGGTTCCCGTTACTAGTCCCAAGGCTACAATTTGGGACGGTCGGGTGAAAGTCATAGAAAAAGGAAGATAGAAGACACTCAAGAGTCTAAAAGAAATTTCGCAGCAGCATGGCAGCTTCACTGCAACAAACTTCGAAGAAAACATCCCTATGATCTTCGGGAAAAGTTCATCGCGACGAAGTGTCCCCTCTTCAAAGAAATACGCCACAACAAAGATTTTCTATAGCAGACTCGATCACCCTTTAGGAAAGTTACGCCGCGGAGAATGCTTGGCTTCGTTGCGGTGAAGATCCAAAATTATGTAGAAAATCCTCTTGGGAAAAATACGTCGCAGCGAAAGTTAACACTTCGCTGTGGTGAGATCACAAAAATCCCTCAGAATGCTCTTTAGGAATGGTTCATCACGGTCAAGTTTTGGCTTCGCCGTGATGAAACCTTCAAGAGTCACAACCAGCCCCAACAATCATCACTAAACTTTTTACACACACAATTCTCACAACCCTTAACCACATTAACTAAAATAGACACAAACTTTAACCCATGAAAATCTCTATGAAAATGCTTGGAATTTAATTGTAGGAACTTGGAAGTTCATGAACAAACATAACTAAATTTCATTGATCTCAAAAGACTTGAGTTTACAAAGCTTTAATGGGCATTTCAAGCCACCATACACCATTCGCTTCATAATTCAAAAATACAAAAGATACTTGAACAAAAATACTTGAAATGTGACTAAACCCTTGTGTTTACAAAATTTAGCTTCAAATACAAAAAGTATGCATAATCGGAGTGATGCCTTGACTCTTGACTACTCGATCTCTTGCTCATCACTTGAATATGGGAAGGAGAATGAGGGTCAGCTTAAAAGCTCGTGGGTAATAGTTTTATAATCGGTAACAAGCAAAAATCATTTATAAAACTCATTGTCATTGAACATTTTCATAACCATAGTAATTCCACATTAAAATCACAAACACTTATTTCTCAAAATTCTCAATTTGTCAAATAATTCATAAACAATCATAA
Source organism: Erythroxylum areolatum (assembly GCA_024520975.1). Taxonomy (NCBI): domain Eukaryota; kingdom Viridiplantae; phylum Streptophyta; class Magnoliopsida; order Malpighiales; family Erythroxylaceae; genus Erythroxylum; species Erythroxylum areolatum. The sequence goes on along the minus strand of JANIJH010000008.1, from coordinate 52,713,773 downwards.
ATCATGCATTCATCAAACTTGTCAACATATTTAAACACATAAGCACATCATAATGGTTTAGGCAGGTTCATAAATAGAGCATACTACATATTTCCACATAATGGTCCTGTGTAGCTATGAACAGAACATACTATCACAATCTCACATAATGGTCTTGCGTAGCTGTAAACTTATGGGAGTCTGTGAAGGAGCTCCATGTCACTAGTAGGCAGGCGGGGGAAGCCTTTAGTTAAAGTACACTTGACGTACAGAATGGACCAAACTAAACCCACATAATCATGCATTTCACAACTTGTAAACAAGTTACCCAAAATGGCACTTTTTTTTAAACTTGATTTCATAAACATAAATTCTATTCAAAAATCTTTTCCATATCAGTTCATAACTCATCCACAAAATTCATATTCAAAAACAAGTAACACTTTCTCAAAGCATTTAAAGGACAATAAATGTACATTTATAAAATAGTTGAAATCATTTATTTCTATTCCTTGAAAGAACATTAATAGCTTATTAACTCAACTATAAAAATGTAACTCACCTTGAATTCTTTGCTTAAAATTTGCTTAAGAATACCTCTCCTCTTTCTTCTCTTACCTTTCTTGATTTCCTTTAACAATAGCAAAATTCCATTCAATAAGAATTCAAATTGAAAACCTAAAGAATGCACATTCACTACAATTGATCCTAGAAAGCTTAAACCCATGTGTTTCCTAAGCTTCTTGAACTAAAATCATTCAAAAAATCCAAAAGATTAAATAAGACCTTACCTTGAATTTTCACCAAATGAAGGGTTTCTTGGCTTTAATGAAAGCTCTGCTCTTACTTTACCTTTTTTCTCTTCTTGAACGACCTCAAAATCTCTTTTGAAGGCTAAGAAAAATTGAAACCTAGTTGATTTTCCTTCTTTTCTCTCCTTCCTCCCTTCTCTATGACACTCTCTTCTTTCTCTCCCTCAATTCACGTTTTTCTTCTTCTCTCAAATGCAAGACATTCTTCTTCCCTTTTTGCCCTTAATGAATGTAAAATGTGTATTTTACCCTTCCTTATATGCCTTATGGCTTTTACTCCTAAGTGACTTCCGAAAAATGGCCTTGAACATTCTTACTACTTTAATACAACTAAACCATATAATAAAATCCTACTAATATTCATATAATAATAAATTCAAAAAAATTTAATCTATCAAAACCTCATAAGTCATTTAAATCATGCTTAATTAAAGAAAAAAATTTCAGGGGCTAATATCTCTGGCATCGCCTTCGCTTCTATCGCTATTGCTCTGCTGCTGTTGCTGTTGTTGTTCTTCTTTCCCCATGTCAATTGCGTTTGGAAATACTTCTTTTCTTCTTCTTCTTGTTTTGCCTTTTTAGGTTAAAAGAAGCAAAAAAGGAGGATGAGATAAGGTGTGAGATGAGGGAGAAAGGTAATGTAGCACCCCACTCCTGTCAGACCCGGACCCGATATCGATGGTGATATCCGAGGCTGCGCCCCGCGAGGGTGGCGTGCTAGAACACTCAACTCATTCCTAATTAAGACCTTTTTATTTTGAAAACAATTGAATGTGCGGAAATCAATAAACCATTTGTGCCCACTTAATTTCGAAATCAATTTCAGTCATATAACAGTTGCAGTCAAAAAGGGCACTCAATAGCATTTAACCATTTCACATACAGAGATCCTGAACACTAGCAGTGATCGCAATACAATTACAACGT
>JANIJH010000008.1:52667933-52689489 GCA_024520975.1 Erythroxylum areolatum | reverse complement strand
AACATGATGAAGATTATTTCCTTCTTGATTTCACCTTGATTTATGTCTTGCCAATTCAAGATTGATGTAGTCTTGATTTATTTCAATCCAAATCACCTAAAATAATTTCTTAATCAATTCTATACATTTTATTATTATCAAAACACAAGTGGGATTTAATTTGTCAACCACCATTGGTCCAACACAATGATCTCCCTAATCAGATGATATCTGCGGAGTCCGTGCTTGGATTGTTGATGAGACTTTGGTTCCTTCGCCTGTGCAATAGCCCCATTATTGTCACAATATAATTATATGGGCCCATCATTGCTAGGAACCATAACAAGTTTAGTAATGAACTTCTTGATCCAAACTACTTCTTTTGCTACATCTGAAGTGGCAATGTACTCTGCCTCAGTTGTTGAATCGACAGTCATCTCTTGTTTGGAACTCTTCAAATTGACCGCTTCACTGTTTAATGTGAATATATAACCTGATTGGGATTTGGAATCATCCTTATCAGACTACAAACTGGTATCTATATGCTCGCTCTCTTTTAGATTCCATCTACATATATCAAGAAAACATCCTTAGTCCTTCGTAAGTAATTGAGGATGTTCTTGACAGCCACCCAATGACAACTTTGAACATCCTTCACTCTTTTGATCATAACTTCTTCTGCAGATCTCTGATTGACTTGAAATTTGGATCACAAACTCCTCACACATTTTCCTTCCTCTCTACTAAGTTTCATTTTCATCTGACATCATTATGAATGAATTGTTGTTTACCAAATGTTCATGTCTGGAATTTTGGAAATGTTATATGAATGAATGAGAATTTGGATATTGTATGACATGTTAGTTGGTTTAAAATCTATGATTATGTCAAGTTGAACAAAGTTGAATATTTTGCAATATGTTCCTCACATGAGGATTCTAAAATAAACTTATTTTATTTTAAAATTGTTAAGCCCTAGTTGTGGGTAAATAGGAATGCCTAAAAGAGTCTGCAGCTATTCCTTTCACACTTTGGTGTCTCTTGTTATTGACACTTTGGTATTCCTATTATTAAGACATAAGCCTCTCATGTTCTGTGATACCGATCATGATATCTCTTGTATGAGTCCCGTTACCCACTTCTATAGAATGGATTAGTAGTCTAATTTATTTTGTTTTTTTATACATGTTAAGTTTTCATATAAACAAAGTCTATCCTGATTCAAATCATGTTATGACCTTAAGGGTTTTTACCCTATTTTGATATTCAGTTCTGACATTTGTACATTCTAATATGAGACTTAAATGATTTGCTTTAACATGAGAATTATTCTATAGTGATAAGTTATGTTCGGTTCTAAAATACATTGTGTTTGAATTCTGATACTAGTAAATTTTGCTTTGGAACAAATATATATTCTATTCTACAATGTTATATTCTGCTCAGTGATTTATCATGTTTGGATTGCTTTTGAATATATTAATGTTTAGATGACTATTAAAGATAGTTGTCAATATGTATCCTATTTAGTTATTCCCCACTAAGCTATATGCTTAGCACAGTAGATTTGCCCTGTGTAGGTTCTCAAAGAAGGGTATAAAGACTGGGACAAAGATAACTGCAGTGGCCAAAGAAGATTTTGTTTTGTTGTAAATAATGTTTAGTTTATATTTTGCATATATGGTTTGTAATATTTATACGCAAAAAGACGTTTGGATTTTCAAGGCATGTAATGTATTTATGTTATGTCATTACATAATGTATAGTTTGTTTAAAACATAATGAAATGTAAAGTAATGTAGGGTGCTTGACTTTTTGAGAATTCTTGGAATTGTTGGTATGATATGTTTTTATTTAGGTGCTGTTATGTGTAGCATCTGCATATCCTCCCAGGGATATATGGATGTTACATTAGAAGTCCGTTTATCTATAAAAAGGGAAAATTTTCATGGTAGATACTTCTAGTCTATATATTATACTAAGTCTCTTAATAAAATATTTTTATTACTTTTTCTTCAATGAAATTATTTAATGCTATCGATTTTCCTATCACTACAATAGTTTAGACATTTAGTGGCAACTTTTTTATGACTAACTATCATTTCGTCATAGATGTGAGGTTTGTTGTGACAAAACAATTGATTGGCATTATTAATTGGATTAACTATAATGATTTATTTATTTTGTCTCTAATATAATGGTAATTATGACAATTTTGTATCTTTCACAATTAAATTGTTACTATTAAATCTTTAATAGTGACAAGTGCCAAAATTTCTTTTATCGGTAAGTTCTATCACTAAAACCATATGCAATTTGGCATCAAAGTCATTTTGGTGAGAATGAATTGTAATTGTGACAAAACATATGTTGGTCACTAATATTTTCTAATTGTTATGACAAAACATAGTTTGGTCACTAATATTTTTCTCTTGTTGTAACCAAACAGTTTACTGTCACACGATATTTTATTTTTTGTGACAAAAAATTTTATCAATAAAAATTCAATAAGTTAGTATCTACTTAATATTGTCACAAAAAATCAAACTATCACTATGGTGACTACTATTCATAATTTAGTGACAACTTTTTTTATAACTATCAATTTGTCATAGATTTGAGATTTTTTGTGACAAAATAATTGATTGGCAATATTATTTGGATTAATTGTGATGATTTATTTATTTTGTCACTAATATAATGGTAATTCTGACAATTTTGTATCTTTCATAATTAAATTGTTTAAATTGTTGCTATTAATACATTAATAGTGACAAGTGCCAAAATGTCTTTTATCAATAAGTTCTGCCACTAAAAGTATATACAATTTGGTGTCAAAGTAATTTTGGTGGGAATGAATTGTAATTGCAATAAAGCATATATTGGTCACTAATATTTTTTACTTGTTATGATAAAGCATATTTTTTATGACGAAAACTTTTATCAATAAAAATTAAATTAGTTAGTGTCTTCTTAACATTGTCACAAAAACATAACTATCAATATAATCACTACTATTCGTAATTTTGTGACAAGAAATTTTATTGTCACTTGATCATCAACTTTTTGTTACAAAGGTTATTATCAATATAAACGTAACAAATTAATGATAACTATTTCTTGTTATAATAACATATTAAAATTAACCACTCCAATAATTAATTTTTTCGTTATTGTATGGACTTTAATATTATTATTTGAAAATAAATTTAAATATTTTCTTGTAAAATGGTCAAACTACATATATTGATAATCCACAAGTAGAACTACATATCAATAGATATTTGCTAAACATAACTTTGAAATTTCATCAAAATAAAAATAAAAATAAATAAATGTTTAAATATAATGAAATTCATATTTCAAAATATTAAGAAAGGCTCCTATTCAAAATTTAAAAACAAATTTCTTGCCAATAGTCAATCATTGTCATCATCGCCTTTCTCATCTTCACTTACTGAATTTGTCTCATAATCATTCATAAAAATAAATAATTAAAATAATATTGATTTAATTGAAATTTTGATTATATCAAAATTAGACTATCAAGTCAAGCCTTGATCATTTTGCAATTAGGCATGGTTTTAAATTCGTTATATCATGTTCAGGTTTAAGTTACACTATATTGTGAATGTAGTTTCTTTATTGTAAATATAATCATAATTATAATTGTATTGTTCATAATAGTAATTACTAATATTTGCAATTGGAATATAATTTACATTTTGTAATTTAAAAGTCTTTCGTATGATAGTATACTAAAATTTTTCTTTTAATATTGGAATAATTTTTATAAAAAGAAAAATCGGAAGCTTTGGAGATGCTATCCTTTTGAAAGGGGAAAATACATTAGATTTTATTTTTAAGTTCTTTATTTTAAATATGTAATAAATTAAATGTATATTAAATATGTGATTCATAGAATTTTGAAGGAAAGTTCTTGAACAATCCAACATTAATGTCTTAAAATTGTAGAAAACAACTAAGAGAAGCTAGGGAAAAAAATGAGCATGAGCACATCGAAGTTTATGGGATGCTCCAACGAAGTCTAAACTCAAGGTTTCAATCAAAATGGTGACATATTAATATATTTATAGCCAGTCATAATCAATTATGTGTAGACAACCATTAAGCCCTAGGCGCCAACAACTTAGAAACACCATATATAAACAATGGAACGCAAACAAGATAATTATAACTCCTACCATCTTATTCGAAAAGTCATCAGATTATCATTTTAACAAGCACATTAACCACACCCTAACGCAAACAACAATTGACTAGAAGTAGGCCCAAACGTCAAACTTTGAACATAAAAATTGGGTAACCATGGCCTCATTGCCTGCCACTCACACGTCATAACTCATCCTCTCCTTCTCGATATCTTCACTTCCATATCTAAGCCTGCATAAAGATTCCAAGATCTCGGGCTATTAAGTCTTTCCTCGACTTCTTTATCCTATGCCAAAAGAAACAAAATCTCTCCTCTTCCTCTTCCTCATCCACATCCTCTTCTGTCTTTCACATGCCACCAAAGAATGAGCTTTGTATCTACTCTCGACGGATAGTTACAGTATCTTGTTGTATGTCGTGACAATAGATAATTCTAATGACCACTCTTCATTTTCTGTTTGTTTTTCTTTCATTTTGTGTTATTTTCTTTGTGACCCAACTATATTTTTCTTAAAAGTTGTTGATGTCTTTACAGGCTGTAAGAATTGAAGAATATGAAAGAATTCAAGTGATTACAGTGGCAAAATGAGTCTGCATTGCCAATTGTTATGAATGTGTGTTCATTCTTGCGGTAAATCAACAACCACTTTTTATTGGTGATAACCATAAGTTGTAGGTTAGTTTGTGGCTTTTCATGTTACATGTGATATGTAATACAATCTGGTTTCCATTTCCATTGACAGTATAAAAAAAATAAATTAATGTTTGAGGGAAATTGTTATGGGATGCATTTTTGTACTACACATCTAACTTCTAACTTAAAGATCTTTTATATTAGACTTCTTTCACATGCTTTAGGTGTTAAAGAGATAATATCTAAGTCCCGGGGAAAAGGTCAAATTTTAATTGAAGCTGAGGCTGCAAAGAAATGTGCAAGTGATTTAGAAGATGAAGTTGCAAAACTTATTAAAATGACAAAAACATAAAATGAAAAGATTCAAACTCAAATGAGAAGATTCAAGCTCAACATGCAATTATGGAAATGAAACAAATTTCAGTTGTTTTTGTACATTTGGCAAATACTAGAGTAATTCCTAGTTTGTTAATGCTTATGCCTCAAATGGAGATCCATCAAGTGCCACAACATCAAATACCCAAATTAATCATGTGAGTTTATAAATTTATAAAATCTAGAATAGTTAGTATTACTTCTTATCATTATCATTATATTATTATAAAATGTTAGTAATAAATTTATAGCTTAATATTTTATAAACTAATTAATTGATTCTATGTTTTGTTTATTTTGTAGGAAACAAATTAATGGTGAACTTCATCTGTAAGAATAGCCAAAAAAATTTACCTTGGAGAGTTTTAGCTTAAGTTAGTACTTAGTAGCTTAGGATAATTGTAATAAATATAATTGTCATGAATATTAATTTTTCCAATTTTATATATTGTAAATTAGAATTTTGTACATTTTGGTGGTTTTTATATTTTTTTGTATATATATTAATAATTTTTATTTGCTTGTGTGACAATATCTTGGCAATAAAAATCCTTATCGTTTGTGACTTCTATTTTACGGCCACCAAAGACAAATGTTTTATCGATTAAGCAATTAAATTTTTAATTTAATAATATTATTTGTGACAAACACGAACACATTAGTGATAAATTTATTGTAACATATAATCTTTATTTAGTGGCAATATTATTGTAACTTATAACTTTCATACTTGTGACAAAATCTATTAGACAATATGGTCACAGATGCCAATTTCTTTTACTACTAATGTAATTCTATTGTTGAATTAATAGTTTTATTTGTGACAATAATAAACACATTAGTGACAATATCAAATTTTCATTTTTATGACAAAATAATTTTGACACTTTTTCCTTAAAATATTAATAACTAAGAAGTAATAAAAACTCATCAAACAGCCCGAGTGACAAATATTGTCACGATTTTCAATTATTTTAGTGGCAAAGAATAAAATAAAGTATTATTACGACTTTATTCGTCACTACTTTATATTGTTTGTGTCGACAAACTCATTATAAATATGTAAAGTTACTTTGACCATATAGTTTTGTCACATATTCTATAGTTTTTAGTGTTAGTTCTTTTGTCACAAAAGTGTTGTATAGTTATAACCATTTTCTTAAATTAGTCACTATTTCATTAATGACAGATTATTTTATGATAGAAGGTGACGATTTTAAAAATTAGATATTATAACTAATAGTGACTAATATTATTGTTTTTAGCGACCACTTTTTGCTTTCACTGAAAATATAATTTCTTGTAGTGTAATCAAATGTGTTTCATCAACGGAGGTATCAAAAAATATAAACGTACACAACAATGATTTGGTAGTCACGTAGGATACATGTTAGCATATATTAATACACGAGACAGTGTGAGCTATACAATGTCATATGAACATATTATGTCACCATGATATTAACATGGCGTTTATGTAAATAGTATATAAGGCGTTGTGGATCTTACTCACTTGTCTACTTTAATAAGTCCTTCTATTTTTCCCAAAAAGAGTTAATTGAAAATTTATTAATGATATAAGGAATTTAATCGATAAAAATCAGCCTGGGTACTTATCTTTTTCGTTTTGTATGACTCCAAAATTTTACAAGTGAGGCCAAAATAATAATAAATATTAATTAATTAATCGTACAATAAAAAATATTACAATATTAGTCAACAAAAGTTACATATGTTAACTTACCTAAGCCATAGACAATTATGTTTCTTAAATATTATTAGACCAAATAAAACACCCAATATGATTGATCCAATGATAAAGAATAAAAGAAATTAATTTCATATTTAGACCTTAAAACTCCTATACGATTACATATACTTAGCAAAAAGAAAATAATATAAAATGCCATGTCCTTGTAGTCTTGTAGGCTCCATACGTCCTGTGTTATTAATGTGCTGCAGAGGTGGTTGCTTTATCGCTGTACTGTTATTATTTTGCTAACTTGATATGTTATATTTTTATTTTTATTAATGAAAAATATTTTACTAGAAAATATCCAATATTAGATAATTTAATCAAAACTCAATTAGAAAAGTAAATAACATGAAGAGTAAAAATATAATTATGCCAAGAAGTGCAGAATAAAAATATAACTTTTGTTTGTCCTTAATGCTTATACAGTTAGAATTAGTTCGATATTTTTTAGTGGTAGCTGAAATTCGAAATGAATACTTTATTCTAGTAAGATAACATGATAATTTGATGTCGCTATCATATTTACTTTTTAAAAGGGTCTCAACTTATCCTCTCTACATTTAAACAGATTTACAACCTTAAATAATTCAAACGGTTCATTACCTCAGACAAAGAACGTGAGCGGCAATGGTTTCAATTATTTTCGAAGTTAATGTCCTAAAGTTGTTGGAAGCAACATAGGAAACATAATTCTGACAAGCCGCCGGCAAATAGTAAAGAACCAACTAAACACACCATTGCCGAAGGACTTAAGCCTAAGCGCATCGTTGTCGAGTATTTCGGCATTCATTTAAATAAAGAATGTGGATACTATTTAACTAGGGAAGGGCTGTTATTTGAGGTCGAAGTCCGATAGTAAAATAAGATTGTTAGTTTAAAAATTATTAAGTGACCGTTTCACTACAATAGTTTAAACGATTGTGTGAATTCAACTTAATTAGTTTTATATATTTATTAATATATTCTTTCGAGTAAAAATTCTTTAGGCTTGAAACTTGCACAAGCTCACTCTACCTTGTGCTGAATAATAGGCGGGTGGCAGGATTTAAACTCACGACTACTTAGTCACAAAGGTTCTGATATCATGTTAAGTGATCGTTTCACCATAATAACTTATGCTGTTGTGCGAGGTCAACTTAATTGGTTTTATATATTCACTAATAGAAATGATTACTTTAGTTACCACACACACATTAGACTCTTTCATTACTCCAAGCCCTTTGTCCCAACGTACATAATTCCTAACATATGAAAACAATTAGACATCTGAAATGCAAGGGTTTAATTGGATAGGACTAGTTCAGTTACTAGGGGAAGTCTCTGGTGGGTAGATTAATTAGAAAGACTTGGCAATTGGCATAATAAACCCCACTGATAGATAGGTCCAAAGAAGAAGATGCTTGTTACCTGTAAAGTGTAGTTAAGGCCAATTCTGGTTGTCCCTTGTATCTTGGAGGAATGCTGAGGAAAGGGATAATGAACGTTAACGCTACACCAGCCACACAATAAATGGCCTTTGAACAGTAGATGCGTGCAACCAAGTTGACTGCGACGTTTCAATATTTTTTTGTCTCACTATCTCGCCAGTTATTAGGATTCTATCTTTAAAAATGACAATACTCTAATGACCCTGTTTCATATTTCAGACAACGATGCTAAACTATTTTTATATGGAAAATGTGCATGTGTAACTCCGTCAATCTATAATTGTGTCAAGGTTTGATTAATAATAAATACTCCTTTAATATCATCCAACACAAATGTAAAACTAACAAATGCTGCGGTTCTGGTTCACATTTCTCTACGTGGTTGACTCCTGCTTGTCTTTTGTTCTCTATTCTTCTCTTGCCATTACGTATATATGAAAAAGATTTTTTTAAAAAAGAAAGGAGATGCCATGAACGACAAGAAAGAGATTGAGACTACGGTGCCTTCGGATGGGATGAAAGAAGCTTTGGCTTTTTCCAGCGGGGTCGCACGAGAACTTTATTTTGAAAAGCTATTTACACGCAACAATCTAAAGATAAGTCGTTATTATATCTAAGGTGTTTGATTTTCGAGTGGACATGGGACCTAACCTGTGGCGTCATAATGACGGGGCGAATGCTTCATCTCGAGGGAAAAAAAAAATAGATGTTCCCGATTATCCCAATCACAATTATTGTTATGTTGTGCATGGAAGAATCTTTCATTCGAACAAAATTATAGAGTCATATCTTATTCATTGAACTTGTTTGCAATTTCTTTTTAATTTTAATACTTACCACTTTTTTGTTTTTTTATTTTATTTCCAATTTAACAATTTTGTAATTGTATGAACCAAGACCACATTTTTACAATTATTAACATTGTGATGCTCAAAAATTTGCCACGGTCATTGAAATGATGAATACACTTAAATTATACGTTGTATATCAAAGAATTAGTTAGTTGACTGTAAAAATGAAGAACCAAATTTACAAAGAGTTTGAAAGCCAGAAAGAGAATTCTTTGATGAGTTCAAAATTCATTGAAGGACAATTAAAAGAAGCTCTAACAACTCTCAAATAAAAAAAGACGTTCAAAGTTATTTTAACTGAAAAGAACCGTGCTTAAAATATCAAACAACAGAAAACTAAAGTTTTGAGTAAGCATGATCCAAGATATAGTTGTGGGATAAGCCATGTTGGTAACGAACTTTTTAACAATAGCAGACATGATATGGAACACACATATTTGAAACCATGGATCTCTTTATAATTTCAGGAAGTAAGCATAGTCGCACGTTTCTGGTTAAGATCGTGGGTCCTCTTATAACTTTGTGAAGTTGGGCATGATCTAAGACATGTCTATGACTCAGATTGTGGATCCATTTGCAATTACGGTCTGAGTTATATCTATGCTGGGGATTGTGTTCTTCTTGGAACTTCAACTCCTACATCCAAAGAGGGCATGAGTTGAGATGCACCTAAGTCAACTCATATTCAGCCAGAGATTATAATTTTACCTCCAAATCTTTAACAACTCTAATTCTTATAATTGACTCAAAACATATATGCAATGGATCCCCTTTTAGACTAGTCATGTATCATATCCCCACTTTTAAAACAGGTTCATCCTTAAAGTGTCACCTATATCTAAGGGGAAACAAGCTACTTTTTAGAAAGGTACAATCATGGGCTTATTAGTATATGGAACACTTTGCTCTTTTATTACTCCCTTTATTCATCCTCTTAATTTTCTTTTTTTCTTTCTCATTCTTCATCTCAATTAGTCTTTATAAACCTACTTAGGTGTCAAAGGCACAATACTATTAGGTTTATCTTCCTTAAAAAGGTGTACCTATTCTCGAAGCCTCCATTTATAACCTTTATGTCATATTGTCATGACCTTTTTAATAAGTTTATACCAACTTACAAAGGTATAATATCACACAGTATCTCATCTTGATGCCTTATAATAGAAAAGGACATCATCAGCTATTTGTTTACTTTGATCTTCAAACATTCATTAAATTATTGGAGCATGTACAAATTTGGATGCTTCATTAGAGGCAAAAACTCAACTTTTCTACAAAGGTAATGGTAGCTATATTAATGCAATTTCCTCTATTAATAATCATCCTACATACCTTTTTATGAATGTAACATGTTACTCAATATCTTCATCACTAGAATCTTCAAAAGTTGGCCTAAATCTCTTTCCTTCATTATGAATGTCAAAAATCAACTCTATATTTTTCTCTCACTTAAATAACGTCAAGAATGCTTTTACCATTAAAGGAAAAATATGATCATCTTAATGAGGATAAGAATCCCTTCCACTCTTTTTGAACTCTAAACTCCTTTTACTTCCAATCATGCCTAACCCTTAAATAAGGTCCAAACATGTATCCAGTAACCTCAAATACAAGGTCAATGTCATTAAGAGTTAATTCATCATTCTTCTCATCAAATTTTGTTGGAATGGTTAGATTATGCATGTTAACTTAGCATCAATCTCTATAATTAAAAATAAAGATATACAACAAAATGATAATGTATTAAAAGGTTTTATTTATATAGTACATCACATGTCCTAGTTATGCCATATAACAAATGAAATTATGTGGAACCTAGTATCACACAATGTTGCTAGAATCAAGTGGGGGTTCATTATCTACATCACCTCTGCTCTCGTTATTATCACTCAATTCCCTTACTTGGTTGCTTATTATTAAGGAATGATGTTGGCTCACACATTGTATAATCAATAGGGAAGTTAATCGTGCTTGGAATTAATAAAGGAGGTTTGAAATTGGAAAAGTATATTAAGCCAAGATATCCTTAAGTTATTAGTATATTTTATATTTTATCCATTAGGGTTTACAATAAAATTTTGAAATTGATGTTAGTGATAATATGTAGTAGATATATATTCCTCTAATATCTATCCCTCTTTTAGTTTCCTATATGCATTCATATTATGAATCATTGTTTCTTTTACATTTATAGATAAAAGAGTTAGAATTTAATCTTATTGAAACTAATAAGGAAGCTAAACCATCTTGCAAAATTTGGTGAATGTCCTTAACCCACTAAATATATTGACAACTCATCATTATATATTAGGTCTTCTGAATCATAAAAATATATAGGCTAAAAATTGTGTATGCTTAAATGTCTATAATGGTGTTTGTTTCATTAGGTGCTCCAATTACTGAAGTTTGTCGACTATTAGAGGAAAGGGGTTTAAGAGTAACTCTAATTAGTCTAAGAAAAAAATTTAATGGTGAAAAGACTATAGAGGACAATAGAGAGTAAACACAACCCTAGGTAAGATGAATTCACATATATTTTCTTAAAGGATAGGAGATTGTGGCAAGTAGAACCTAGTCCTTCTTTCTCTTTTTTCTTTTCAAAGTTATTGAAGAGCATGGAAAGCCTACAAAGAAGCATCATGTGCAAGATTGGAAGTGGTGAAAAGGCCTTTTATACTTTGATAATTAGAGTAAAATAGGTTCCTTAATTCATTCTTATCATTTTGCTCACAAATTGAATTGGTTAATTTTAAATACTAAAGTCAAAGCTTGGATTAGTTCCACTCAATGGTGCAATTTCCTTAAAAAGATAACATAAGTGTTATAAGAGTAAAGACCCAATAAAGAAAGGGAAGATAATGATATGTGCTTAATTGATTGTATAATTATTCTATAACACTTAGTGATTAATGACATGAAATTGGTTAAGATACTCCCTTTGACTCATATGTGATTTTAGGCACAATTCAAAAGCAAAGGAGTTAAAGTGAGGTGAAAGCATTATAATTGGGTCATTTTCTGAAGATTCACACTCACTTGTCTTCATGGAGTAAGAAGAAGCAGATTACAACAAGAATAATACAAGGAGAAGACAAGAAAATAAAGACAATGGTGAATAAGAACATGAACTTACATGATTTGTCCTGGTCGTGAGACACATCTCACCACTATGAATGTGACAAATCACTATCAAGCATGCTTGTGAGACAATTACAACTCACCCGAACCCTAATCTTTTTTTAGTATAAAATCTTTGTATGGGTGATGGTAGAAAGACATGAACTTTTGGGTGTTTTAGCTGAAAGGAGAGAGAGCTTCGAGAGAGCACGAAGACGGAGGTAAGCTCTCCACAATGAGAAGACATATGGAGGGGTAGCTTTCCAACGTTGGTTTAGAGGCGATATCAACGCCCACAACCCAGTTAGCATTCTTTCCTTGTATTTGTTGTTTCTTTCTCTCTTTAGAAATTTATTATGTTATTTGAAGTCTATGGATCTAGGTATTGTGAAAAGATGATTTTAATGCGTTCATTAGATCGCTTATTTACAAACCCATTGCTAGAATTTCAATATAATCTATAATTGTTATATTTAAAATTTATGTGTAACGACTAATGATTTGTAATCATTAGGGATAACATAACCTAGATTAAATGACACATCTTATATGGTTTTTTCCTTGATTAATCAATTTTCCTAATTCACAATGCTATTACCCAATTGAATCTAGAGATCATATCCTAGGTTATTTAGTAGTTAGGTTTAATTAACATTCTTATCTTGATTAAACACTACCAAAGGAAAAACTCGAGTCAATTATTAACCCATCATTATTAGTTTCTAGGAGAGGTTTGATAATAACCAATCATTAAAATATGTTTAATTAGGGTGTAGACCCAGATAGAGCCAAAGAACTAGATTCCTATTGAATTCACCACTTTCATCATTTTTAAATGTTTTTGACAATTTGCTTTTGTTAGTTAATTTAGTTTTATTTTCTTTTCTTAAACCAAACAAACCGTTCAAACCCTAAACATAGAATATTTTCATGACAAAGCTTAACCAATAACTCACTATGGGATCAACCTAGATTCGTCACTGCTATAGTAGTATGTCTAGTTTATTTTGACTAACATTATAACGTGCTATCAATTTTGTGGTCGTTGCTGGAGAATGCAGTGTTTTAGTTTTTGTTTGTGATTTTAATTGGTGTTTTGTAAATATTTGTTTATAATTGGTTTCTTTTTAGTTATTTCTTCATCATTTCATTTTCTGTTTTGTGTTTGTGATTTAAAAAAATCATGGATATAAGTAATTTTTTCTTTAACTCTTATACTCAATCTTATAGCCAAGATTGGACTGATCAACCTAACTTTAATTATGGATGGAATAATCAACAGAATTACTTCTATGATAGTTTACAAGATGCAAAGCAATTCCCGCATAGACCAGAAGTTTCTTATCAGGATTTAGGTACATCTCTGGACTATTATATCAAGACCTGTAAGGCTAACAATCTTCAATTTCAATAGGGTATGCAGTAGCCTCAAGAGAGTATACAGTAGACCCAATCCAACAATTCTAGCAGGATGAAACACCATTTTGGACTAGTTTTCAAAATTGTGAGAGCCAATAAAACTTAGGTACATCCTTGGAACAACAAGATTTGTGAAATGGTTCCAGCAAGATGCATTGCCTGGATATTAATCATTTGAAATCACAAAGTGAAGAGGAGCAACCATGTCAACCCGGGGTGTACCTAATGGACGTTAGTGGGGAAACTTTACAGAGTGATGAGGAGTTTAAGAATCTCGAGTGTAATTCTTAAGGAATTGCTTGTGACGAAGAACTGTAGGAGGATCTCGAATTAGAAAAGACATATCTCTTAGCTCAATGGTAAGTACTGAGTTTATAATTATTTTTGACTGAGTTTATAATTATTTTTGACACTAACTCTTTATCTTTACCTAGCAGATTGGAGGAAATGATGAAGAAACCGGTGAAGAGACATTTGCGATATTTCTCGAAAGCATGGACTCACTAGAGATTAAGAATCTAAGGATAGGGCATATGTGAAATATGAAGGATTATCAACCAAGGCCTTATCTTGAACAACCTCACATGGAGGAAGCTCAAACTGTACTACCTGAAGATCGTAATTTCATCATGTAAGGAGAAGAAGGAGTCAAGTTAGCAACCTTAAACAAAGGCGCTTCTTGGGAGATAACCTAAGGGCAATAAATTTCTTTTCTTTACATTTTCCATAACTTTTTATATGCATATGTGTTTTTAGTTTATTTTCTTGTGCTTGTTTTAATTTTTCAATTAAAATGAGAGAAAAAATAAAACAAACAACAAACATTTTCTCATTTTCGGTTGCTTTTAGGATTATATAATCATAATTAGAGTGTGAATTAACTAGACAATTTCATAGCAACTTTAGCATGCATTTTTACTCTTATGATTGGTCTATTTGCATTATCTTTAAAAGTATAGTGACTAGTAATAGACAAAGCCAGTGAGATTTTGAGCCTTATTAGACTAACACATTCATATTAGTCTCATTGTCTTTGTTTATGTTTGACGTTCATGACATGCACATCCTAATTTTGCTTTGATTTTCTATTCAAGATCACATTTTTATCACATGCATTAACAAGGAGATGATTAGGCATTCTTTGCTTTTCCAAACTATATTAGCCAAATAGTCTACCCTATTGAGATGATTTCTCCCTTATTAACCCCCTTTGAGCTCTATTAATCTTTCTGTTTGTACAAACCACATTAAATGCTTTTAAACTTAACCAAATGTCCTACCCAAGTCATAAAGCTAATGAAGCATTTGTGATTGTTGATGATTGTGGTATATACAAAAGTATAAGTGTTGGGGGGTATGCATATATGTGGGTTGGTTATAATGATTGGGATGTTTTGTTATATCTTATCCTTGAAATTACCATGTTAATTTAGTTTCTTTTAGTGTGTATATAAAAGTAAAAAAAAAGATAAAAGAAAGGCAAAAAACAAAGATAAAAGAAAGGCAAAAAACAAAAAGGAAAAAAGGAAAAATGTGTTTAAATAAATATATCAAGAAGGAAGTGCATATGTGTTGAAAAGTTGTTTATGATTGATGCATCCCCCTAAAGATATAATGAATGGAGCATTTGAGTATGTTGAATATGAGGTAGATGTTGGCTTGGATGGTTCATTCTATGTGGTTTCAATGTATTGTCGTCAATTGTAAGAGTGATCCCTTAGAATTGGTATATGCTTCATATGGTTTGTGTATGAAAGCTTGAATTTTAGTTGTGAAACATCATTTTTGCATTTATCGTAGTTGATATACACAATTGTGAGGGAATGTTGGTTTTTGCACTTGATGTCACATTGAGTATTGCTTTGACTCACTAGCTTTAATGGCTTTCATGCTACTTGACCAAACACATCTCGCCTTACCTTTTCCCACATTATAGCCATGAAAAGTGCTTTGATCCATGATTTTGCATATGAACCTTAGTAGTGGAGAAATGAAATGATTTGTAAAGTTGTAGAATGTAATAATCATGAATAATACTTGAGTGTACCCATAGATATATGTTAGTTAAACACATTTTCCAAGTCTACCATTTGATTGCTCAATTTTTAAAGGTATTGAATGTTGATTGATCATAAGTAAAAGCTTGGAATGTTAAGTTCTTGCTATGATTTTTTAAAGTCAATCATCTTTGCGTATGATTATGTTTTCTTGGAAAATATGGGAATTGAGTGAATGTTTTGCGTCTTTGAGCTTAATTTTGATGTTTTGCCCCAGAATGATCAAAAGTTAAGTGCGGGGGAAATTGATATGTGCTTAATTGATTGCATAATTATTCCATAACACTTAATAACATAAAATTGCTTAAAATACTCACTTTGTCTCATATGTGGTTTTCAAAAAAAAAACTGAAGCAAAGGAGTTAAAGTGAGTCAAAAGCATTATAATAGGTTGTTTTTTGAAGGTTCACACTAGCTTGTCTTCATAGAGCTAGAAGAAGAATATTAAAGGAAGAATAATACAAGAAGAAGTTAAGAAAATGAAGAAAATGGTGATGAAGATCACAACCATGCATGATTTGTCATGGTCATGACACATTTGTCATACTTATGACTCATTTTGCATGGGATTGACACCCAGGTCATGCCCAGACACATGAGGCTTATGGTCATGAGCCTCAATTAGGGTGGTTAACAGGCATGACACTATCATGCATGCCCATGAGACACTTACAGCTCACCTGAACCATTTTTTTGGTATAAAATCTTTGTTTGAGTGATGGCACAAAGAATTGAAAATTTTGGTGTTTTTCAGCTGAAAGGAGAGAGAGAGAGCTTTGGGAGCTTTAGGAGAGCACGAAGAGGAGGTAAGCTCTCCACCATGAGAAGAACCATGGAGGGGTAGCTTCTCAACTCCAGTTCGGAGGCGATATTGACACCCACAACTTGGTTAAACATTCTTTCCTTGTATTTGTTGTTTCTTTCTCTCTTTATAAATTGATTATGTTATCCAATTTGTATAGATTTGGGTATTGTAAAAAGATTATTTTAATGCGTTCATTAGATCGTTTATTTACAAGCACATTGCTAGAATTTCGATATAATCCCTAATTATTATATTTGAAATTCATGTTTAGTGACTAATGATTTGTTATCATTAAGGATAATTTATCCGAAGTTAAATGATGCATTATATCTGGTTGTTGCCTTGATTAATTAGTTTTCCTAATTCGTAATGCTAGCACCCAATTGAATCTAGAGATCGTATCCTAGGTTATTCTATGGTTAGGTTTAATTAATGATCATATCTTGATTAAATACTACCTAAGGAAAAACTTGGGTTAATTATTAACCCACAATCAATGGTTTCTAAGAGAGATTTGAAAACAATAAATCATCAAAATATGTTTAATTAGGGTGTAGGCCGAGATAGAACCAAAGAACCGAATTCCTAACAAATTCACCATTTTCATCATTTTTACATGTTTTTTTTCATTTTTCTTTTGTTAGTTAGTTTAGTTTTATTTTCTTTTCTTAAACCAAGCAAAATCCCCCAAACCCTAAACATTGATTATTTTCATGACAAAGCCTAATCAAACACTCTTTGTGGGATTGACCTAGACTCACCACTACTATAGTAGTAGGTCTAGTTTATTTTAACTAACATTACAACACGCTATCAGATAACTTCTGGAGTGAGAATCTGTCATTTCAATTCTCCAATAAATTATGTAAAGAGTTGCATAGGGTAAGAGGGGAGGAAAAGAAGTGGAATAAGGTAGTTTGGAACAAAAATTAATTGCCTCAAATTTCATTCCTTATGTGGCTGGCAATTAACAAAAGAATAGGCACTAAGTAGATGCTAAGGCATCTTAACTTGTTAAGAATTTGTTGCCTATATAAATTAGTACTAGAAACACAAAATCATCTCGTTTTTAAATGTAAACTCTTAACAACTATGTGAAAAACTGTTCAAAATTTATCACAGTTACAA
The DNA here is from genome assembly GCA_024520975.1 of Erythroxylum areolatum. Taxonomy (NCBI): domain Eukaryota; kingdom Viridiplantae; phylum Streptophyta; class Magnoliopsida; order Malpighiales; family Erythroxylaceae; genus Erythroxylum; species Erythroxylum areolatum. Next base: position 52,671,768 of record JANIJH010000008.1, on the reverse strand, counting down.
AAGGGAGAATCTCACCTATAAAGAACTTATTAATTAGTTACTAGAGATTAGATCATGCTCTAAAGGTGACTTTGCTATTTATTTAATTAACTTTGGATTGTGCCTTTACAAGATCAAGAAAGAAAGGAATTTCACAGTAGTGCATCGTAACGCTACACAAAATAAACTAGATCTATTATTATAGTAATGTTGATTTTAGGTCGATCCTACAGAGAGTGTTCGGTTAGCTTTTGAAAGGACAATAACTGTTGCTTAGGTTATAAGGGGTTTGGTTTGGTTTTGAAATAAGAAAATAAAACTAAAATAATGAAAACAAATTAAAGAAACATTAAAAATGGTGAAAGTTGTGAATTCCTTAGGAATCTGGTTCTTTGGATCTATCTCATCCTACACCTTAATTAAACATATTTCATTAATTTGTTATTCTTTTATCTCTCCTAGCAACTATTAATCATGGGTTAACAATAAGCTCTACTAACCCTTGTTTTCCCTTAAGTTGTGTTTAATTAAGAGACGATCTTTAATTAAATCTAGCCACGAAATAACCTAGGATACGATCTTTAGATTCAATTGGGCAGTTGCATTACAAATTAGGAAAACCAATTAATCAAGGCAACAACCACATACAACAGAGTCATGTAACCTAGGTTATGTTATCCCTAATGATTACGAATTATTAGTCGCTACAAATGAATTTCAACATAAAAATTATAGATTATATTGAAATTCTGATAATGGGTTTGTAATAAAATGATCCAATGAGTGCATTCAAATCATCTTTTCACAATACCCAAATAATAGACATAGGATAACATAATCAATTCCGAAAGAGAGAAAGAAACAGAAAATACAAGGAAGGAATGTTTAACTGGGTCAGGAAGCTAGCCCTCTATGGGTCACTCACAGTTGAGAGCTTTCTTTTCCCTACTAATTCTTTCCCAAAGCTCCACTCTCTTTATAGTCAAAAACACCCAAAAACTTTCATAAGTTTTTGTCGTCACATTATTAGTTTTATATTAGAAAGCTAGGTTTAAAAAAATGGTGAGCTATCAATTGTCACATCTATGACTTGGTGTGTCATAGGTTTGAGTGGGTGTGTCATACCCGTGACATACCTATGCATGGGCATGAGGGTGGTCTCATGCACATGCATTTAGTTACATATCCGTGATATACACAGTCATGGCTGTGCAACTTTCCCAACTGGCCTTGAGACATGTTAATGCTTCATTCTTCATTTCTTTTCATTTTCTTGTCTTCTTCTTGCTTTTAATCTTCTTGTTCTTACTCCATGAAGACAAAGGATTATGAATCTTTAAGAAACAACTCAAATATATTGCTTTAAACTCACTTCAACAATTTCACTTTCGAATTGTACCTAACACCATATATGAGTCAAAGTGAGTATCTTAAGTACTTTCCTAGCAATAATCACTAATTGTTAAGCAGTAAATTCATAATCAATTAAGCACAAATCAATTTCTCCCACACTTAGTTTTTGACTGTCCTTGGGAAAAACATCAAAATTAAGATCATAGAACTAAAACATTGACTCATTTCCTATATGTTCCAAGAATACATTTTCATAAGCAAAGATGAATGACTTTCAAAATTTATATCAAGAATTTAACATTCAACACTTCTACTCATGATCAATCAACATTCAATACCTTTAAAAACTAAGCAATCTAATGGTAGATTTGGAAAATGTGTTTAAAGAAGATATATTATAGGGTACACTCAACAATATTCACAATTAAGACATTTAACAACTTTTCATATCATTTTATTTCTCTACCATTAAGGATCACATGAAAAATTATGGATCAAAGGATTTTTCAAGGTTTTAATGTGGGTAAGGGTAAGGTGAGATGTATTTGGGTCAAGTAGCATGAAAACCATTAAGGCTAGTGAAACAAAGGTAACACTCAATCTGACATCAAGTGCCAAAACCAACATTCATTCACAATTATGTATATCAATTATGATGAATACAAAAACGAGGTTTCACCATTCAAACTTGAGCTCTAACACACAAACTACATGAAGCATAAATCATCCATAAAAGTTGATCATAAACAAGACTTTGTAACCATAGGAAGTGACCATTGAAAGCAACATCCCCCTTATATCCAACTTACTCAAGTAACCCTTTCAGTACAACTTTAGAAGGAAAAATTAACCATAAATGACTTTTCAACACATATGTAATTCCTATATTGTGATTTTCACCTGGTATCCTTAATAATGCTAGGTGTCCCTAATGTTATGTGTCCCTCTGTTTAATCCTAAATTTTAATATACAAGGAAGAGGTTGTGACGGCAGGGGGGAACATTGGAGTACTAGCCGAAAAAGTTTTTCTTCATTCTTTAACACCGATAGTGGCAATAAAGAGGATGGAAGATGGTGAGAGATTAAAGATGGAAATGGAAGGATAACTTCCCAATGTTAGTTCAACATGGATAGTAAAGCTAAGTCACTATTAAGCTATTTCATTTTTTAATCTATTTTTGGATTGTTATGTTGTTTGTGTTGATTGAGCTGGGTTTTGAATAAATGATCTTACTATGTTATTTTGATTGTTCTATTTCAAACCTATTGCTATAATGTTGAATGTAATCTATAACTGTTACATTTGAAGTCTGTTAGTAACATCTAATGATCGTAAATCATTAGAAACAACATAACTTAGGTTAGACAACCCAAATGTGTAAGGGTACTGCCTATATCAATCGTTTTCCACTTTGTAATGTTGCTGCCAAATCATTTTCAATTGCTTACTTTAATTTCTTTTCAATAGTTTACTTTTATTTTATTTTCTAAACTGCTAAAAATCCAAAACCTCCCCTTTTATATTTTCCTAGCATCAATTAATTAATTTTGTTACAAAAATTAACCAAACATTCCCTGTGGATTTGATTCGTCTCACAATAACTACAAGTTTTAGTGTGCAGAGTCAGGAAAATTTTACAGTGCACTCGACACCTGTTGTCAAATTTTTAGCACCGTTGTTGGGAAATGTGGTAGTTTAATTTTTATTTTTGATTTTAGTTTGTGTTTTGTGTATATATTTGTTTATATTTGTTTCTTTTTGCTATTTGTTAATTTTTAAATGATTGTTAGTGTTGGTGTATAGCAGTGACTAGATCTCCTCACAGAGAACTTGAACAACTTGATCCAGAGATTGAGAAAACATTACAAAGATTGCATAGGGAATCAAGATCAACTCTAGTAGAAGAATTGAAATCTGAATCTAAAGACATAATAACAAACCCAAGAACCCCGAGATTGTTGGTTGCGCCTGATTTAACTCAAAGACCATTATGCATAACATTTCTGAATTTTGTTGAACATGTTACCTTTGAGTTAAAGTCTGGACTAATAAATTTATTGCCTAACTATCATGGTCTTGTAGGTGAGGATGCATAACAAAATCTCAAGGAGATTGATGTGGTTTGTTTGAGCATGAAGCCTCTTGGGGTGACGGACGAGCAGATCATGTTGAGGGCCTTCTCGTTCTCACTCAAGGATGCAGCTGTAGCGCCCCCTTACCGTAGAGTACGCACCGGAACGCCCATAGGTCATTCCGATACATAACCTACGATGAGGGTGCACTACGAACGATCAATTCTAAAAACCTTATGGCATCAACATAATTAAACTGCAATATCGAATTTACTAAATTTTAAAACCAAAAGATACTTCTCATTCATTTCTTAAAACCATAAATACATGATTCAGTCATAGATACATCCTATACAAAACCAAAAGAGACTACACTAACTCCTAACTAGGTCATCCCCAAAAGATCCCCAGCTGACCAACCTGTGAGCC
>JANIJH010000008.1:52567876-52591208 GCA_024520975.1 Erythroxylum areolatum | reverse complement strand
TGCCCAATTTAATACACACTAAACCTTAAACACAAAATTATCACAATTCATGCTTAATGACATCATAAAAAAATTCGGGGTCCAACACCAACTCACCTCAACAATATCTTACAATATCTGATTTCACAAACATGCAAAAACAACATATCCATATTCGGTTTTTCTCTCTAAAATAGAACAAAAAATATATATATATATATATGCCTCAAATTTCCAAACCCATGCATGCATGTTTATTTCTACACTTATCAGAACTACTTACCTAATTCAACTATTAATTCCAACAATGAAAATGAATCACATGCACAGAAAGCATAATGATTTGTTATTCGGTGAGTGTTTCTTCCCGGTGAAGAACACCAGTTACAATGAATGTTACTAACTTAAAACATCATATTCGTATATGCTTTGCAGGTCATTCACATGTCAATGTTCACGTGTGCCAATTATCACCACAAATTCACCATTTGTCACAATACTAATTGGCCATTTGTCACATATGTATTATTGCCACGTGTCACTCTATAATTGGCCTATAAATCAATATTTTTCTCAAATTGCACCAAAAATTCTAAAATACCCTAAATAATACCAAAAATGCCAAAACACATTCCAGTCACATTTAATAACTCAATTATACCCAAAAAATGTCAATGAATGCATGTACAATCATATGAATATGCAAAAATGTGCATGTCACAATTAACTTATACGTGATGTGCATTTTCCTAATTTCTAAAAAATTTCTCATAATTCACAATTCTAGCCTTAACATGAGTAACGGGATGTTACACTTTTAATAGACAAATTATATATCCAACATGAATTGGTGGTTTTTACAAAATATAGTTATGATTTTTTTTCTATATACTGATGATATGTTTGTAGAGAGCATCGATGATTTTCCATATAAAAGTGGTAATGTAGAGACAAATGATATATTTTTTCATAAAGAGAGCTTGTAGTTTTATATAAAGTGATAGTATTTTTATAGGGTTGTACTACTTGTAATATGAATTAAGTTGATTCTTAAGAAATCACGAATCAGATCATTTGTACTTACTTCAACAAACGAAGGGTGAGCCTTTTCGGCCAAAAAACTTTTTTTGTCTTGGTCCCAAATTAACACTAAGCACAAATCTTACTAAAACAGCTCGTTTTTTTATCAAAAGCTTGTGATTTAGTTTTTGATGTGATTTTGTAGTATTGAGTAAAGAAAATTTGTATCAAAGTGTTGGTACTTTTTGTATTGGGTTGTTGTCTTTTTTTTGGTAAAGAGTGGTAATATTTTTTATAAGATAATGGGACTTGATGCGATGTTAATGAATAAAACAAAACAAAAAAAACAATACTAAAGAAATCACACATAAAAGTGTGTATAGCCTAGGTGAATAAAATGTCCATCCCACAAAGACTATAACTACATGAATAGGAGATGTTAGAACACGAGCAATAACATGTTACCATGTTTTGAGTCTTTCTTTTCAAGTTTGACCAATTTACTCCAAATTGATTCCAATATTCTCCAAATTCAATACTTTACCTGGATACTTTACTTGGACTGTTGTTTGTTTTTGGCTATATCATTGTTATTTTGTTTGGATAATCTTCCTTGTAATTCCACATTGTATTTTAATTCAATTACTTTTCAAAAAATATTACCCAAATTCATCCATTTTTTAGAGAGGCTAGATAAGACTAAAATTAAATATAGACCATTTTAAGTATCAAATCTTATGAAAGTATCCAAAATACAAGTACAATATTTGAAAAAATCATGCTAAAAATATGATGTAATTAGCACGTATCAGTATTCTTTGTAAAGAGTAATAGAATTTTTTTTATAGGATGGTAATATCTTTTATAAGATTGCAATATTTGCAACACGAACTAGTGATATTTAAAGTATTAGGTTAAGATATTTTTCTTTAGTATTATAGTGGTATTTTGTACATATGATTTTAGCATTTGTGTACAAGATTGTGACATTTACAACATTAGTTGATAGGATTTATAATACTGATTGAAGGTATATTTTTACAATATATATGTTCTTCCTTGCTACATGAGTAATGTCTTCTAGTTGTTTAAAAGAAGACATTAAACCTTTGAGTTTTACCTAATCTTTTTATGGCTGTGAAGTTGCACTGCATAATATTCTAATGCCCTAATCTAGAAAACCAATAGTCTCATTCCTTATTATTTAGTTTGTGAACAACCTTTAGGAAGAAGGCTATATTTGTCTAAACTTTGACATTGTACAAATTAAAGTTATGTCATATCTTTAGGCCTTTAATGTGTGACTCACATTATTAAAGATCGGAAGAACTAGTTTTTTTTTTTTTTTGTCTGAGATCAGGGTATTTACCGGTGGACTTAGTGATTAATCCCCTTGCTAATGAAAAGATACCTCACAAGATTGGACAGCTGATTCAAGAATTTAAGACTGCTCTATACGGCGAAGATCCAACCGGAATAACTAGTTTTAATTGACGCTTCCTTGATCTCCGACTCATCACTAAGGTGTCACTGTCCCATTATGTTAATGTGACAGTTATTTAAGTTAAAGCAAACTAAAACATAAAACCAAACGACACAAATGAAAGCCATTCTCTCGGCCTCTCGGCTTGTCCTCACCAAATCACCATCTTCATCATTCCATTTCATCTCTGCTAAAGTAAACAGCCTCCTCTATTCTACTTCTCGAAGCTTCATAGCCATGGCCTCCTCCGACGAGTTTGTTAAAGGGGCTGTTTCCCCAAACGGCGTTGCAGTCCTCACTCTCGATCGCCCCAAAGCCCTCAACGCTATGACCTTAGGTCCTTTATTCAATTCCATCCCTTGCCTTTTCACTTTGTTTTAGTCTCAACTTAATTTCTTTCGTTTCAAGTTCATGAGTTGGTAAGAATCAATTCTATTTCGTTTCAATTCGCAGATATGGATCTTAAGTACAAGCAGTTTCTCGATGAATGGGAATCGGATCCAAGAGTGAAGTGCGTCCTAGTGGAGGGGAGCTCTCCTCGCGCATTTTGTGCAGGTTTAGTGTTGATATATGTGTTTGTGTGGTTGATCTTCACTGCTTACGAGTGAGAAGCGTTATCATCATCATCATCTCTCACCCATTTTACTTACTTCTTAGTCGTTGTTGCATTCTATTTGATGAGTGTAAGGAGACTCTTGAGAGTGAGTCCTCATGACCCCTTTGCAGGAATGGATATTAAAGGCGTTGTTGCCGAAATTCGTAATGACCGGAACACTCCTCTTGTGCAAAAGGTGCCTTTGTGCACTCCTCTGCAACTGATTCTTCTTTTTAAATGCTAACATCTCATGCATATCATGCCTTTTTCTTATAACTTCTTTCCCGTTTTGATTTTGGATTATTGTAAGCACCAAAGCCATTGTTTGTTGTAGTTGCTAATTCATTACCAAGGTCTTAGTTTATCTGCAGGTGGGGATGTCAAGAGTATTACAGCCATAAACCAACTGTCAGATATGATTGAGGTCTTGTTGTGTTCTATTATCAACACCCCCCACCGCATGCATTTTGTTTTGTTCTACTTGGCAAGAATTGAATGCATTTTCAGTTATCTACTTGTTCATGATTTATTTGTTATTAAGTTAATGCTATTTTGGTTTATAATATTCATGTTTCCTCTTGCTATGCCATTCAAATTGATTTTATAGTTCTTCGACCTAACCCTCTCTTCATATAATTTTAGGAGTTGAGTCATTGTTGTGATTAGGGGATCATATTATGTTATTTTCTTTCAACCATCTGATAGGTTCCACTTCAAATTTTGGCTGCCAAGATCTGTATTTTGTCATCCAAAGTTACACAGAGATTGAAATTGGATATTGAAAATGAATAACGTCTCATTTAGTGTAAACTTTTTTGAATTTTTTTACATCGGTGTCAAACCTTTTGAAATTTTTTAATTTTTCTTTTTCTGATAGCCATGTTGGTTCAGATGTACTTATTAATTGCCGAATGGGAGACGCTATCAAATGTGATAATATCTACTTGGATTTAACATTAATAATCACAGGAAAAGTAAAAGTCTTGTTGTTCTGTATAGACATGTTTGCTAGTAATATTTTCATGGTCATTTTGATGTGTATATTTTGCATTTAGAACTGTGGTTGACATATTGCAATTCTCTCTATTCTTTTGTTCTGTCACAGAAATAGGAATATATTTCCTTTGAAAGACTCTAGGGCCAAAATTTTATCCTTTATACACATACCTGGAAGCTAAAATATACAATGATAAAATGCAAACTGGTTTGCAGCCAACAGTGACCTTAACCATCCATCTCAAAGCTTCTAATGGAGCTTTCTTTTTGGAAGACATCAAATGATTAAGTGTTCATACTACTGATTTACAGCCAGTACATATCACTCGTTCTATTTCAAGATTACGTTGATAGCGGCTTATAATTATGTCAGAGGATCTTATTATTGCATCAGAATGGTGAAGAGTTGATGATGAAGATACGAAAATGCCACAGTTGGTAGTAGTTTTATTGATTTAGATGGAGCTTGAATGATGAAACGCTGCAGCCCTTTAGTTAATGAGTGTTCATAATGATGTTATTGTGTGTCCACACGTGCCCATGCAGTGACTTGTGTATATAGGCTATTTTCTTGGATAGAAAATTACAAGAGACCTTTGTTGTAGACAATCCCGAAATTGAATTTTATGGAGCCACTGTTGCTTTGTACATCTTTTGTTATCCAAATTTTTATTTTGAATAAGTGCATTTGGATAGTCTGATAATGAGCTTCTAAATTCTTATGTGATATCAGGTATTTACTGGAGAGTACTCTCTGATATGCAAAATTTCTGAGTACAAGAAACCTTATATATCATTAATGGATGGCATAACAATGGGATTTGGGATTGGCCTTTCTGGTCATGGTCGCTACCGGATTGTGACAGAGGTATAAGTCTTCATACAGGAATAATCTTTACCTGAATTCATGTAGGATAGCATCCCACATTGATTATCCCTAAAATTTGGTGCTTCTTCATTAACTTTTTTGCAGAGGACTGTTCTTGCAATGCCTGAAAATGGAATTGGCTTGTTCCCAGATGTTGGCTTTTCATACATAGCAGCTCAAACTCCAGGAGAAGGATCAGTTGGTATGATTTTCTCATCATATAGACAATCTTTTAGCATGTTTAGTCCTCTTGTTGGAATGACAAAACTATGTCTACAATTCCATTGAGAAGATGCTTTTTACGGTTGGCTTTAAATTTCTCGCTTTATATACAAGTAATTGTATGCTGTATCAATCAGTATTGTAAAGACATACTTTAATGCTGCATTACAATGTGTACTTTTGCTACATCTGTGCATCAAAATGGACTTAAGAGGAGAAGTAGTTGGTTCCTGCCACTTCTGACCTCAAGGCCTGGTGATCATGTTATATGAGGGATTGGCTTGATGTTTCAATGTTGTGCTTTCTGCTGCCTGAAATTCAAGAGTTTGGGTTCCCTTAAACGTTTCAGTTATTTTTTCCTGCTTTAAGCTATCATGCCATAAATTTTTGCAAGTAAAATCGAGACCATAGGCCATCTGAAAATAGTTGACAACTGTCAGTATTCCCAATTTCAAACCCCCAGATACTCTGCCTGTATACAAAAATATAATGAAAGCAACCTCATCATTGTGGTGATTTGAAGTATTAAGTTTTGCAGGTTCTTATCTTGGATTGACGGGGAAGAGGATCTCTACACCCTCAGATGCACTATTCGTTGGTATTGCATCACATTATGTGCCATCAGGCCAGTTGGGCTCATTGAAGGAAGCTCTCCTAGCAATTACCTTGTACGTCAGTCATTTTAGCTTGGTCAAAAGTTAATTATTCTCTTAATATTTGGTATGTGATCTAACTAATTGATATTCCATTTTCATGCTGTTCACTTTAGCACATAGCAGCAGTTAAAACTCAAAATAATTGTTTTGTGTGCATCAGCCTGCTTGTTGGGATCATGATAAAATTCTTTAACTTAATTCTTGAAGCTAAAATTGAAGACAAATGAGTTTTAACATACTAATTACGTTTTTGGATCCTCTTCATCTTAAGCAGAGTTTTGCTGATCATAGTTCACTGCCTGATTACATGATGGTATTTGTAATTTCGTACAAGAGATCGCTGGCCAACTTAAAAATATCTTTCTGTAGAAATAATACCTAATGGTGATATTGCATATCTACTTTCAAAAGAAAATCTTACTGTAGAAATAATATATTCGAAGTTGATGCAGTTCCCAAGACCCACATGAGGACATTAAGGAACTTTTGAGCAAGTACAGCAATCAACCAGAGTCTGAGGCCCAGTTGAAATTGCTTTTACCTCGAATAATTTCAACCTTCAGTTCAAACAAATCAATAAAGGAGATATTTGAAGAACTTAAAAATCATCAGCAGAGTGCTGATACTCTAGGTGAGTGGGTTAATTCTGAAACTTCTACAGATAATGTCTTGTGTTTGTCTTGGTTACGTGTAAAACTCTGATAGGAAACTTATGCTAATGGATGTCAGTAGAAGAGGAAATAGATAAACAGATAGATGAACCAGATAAAGAATGCTAGGATTTAGAATTGTATTGATAAGGGAAGAAGATATCGGATGACTAAAGGCCACGTCTGAGAGGTGACCAACTCCCCACTCTCACAACCTGACAGATTACCCAATCCCCCTTCCTACCTTATACATGCCCCTATTATACCCAACATTCCTGACAGAGAATCCTAACAACCTGCCACGTCTCTCCTCTATATGGTAGTAGCATTCTAAAAGATAAACAAAGCCTTTAGCCTGTAGAAATCACAGCTTTGCCAGCTGTTGGTTCCTTCTTCTTTCTTCTTTTCTATTGTATACGAATAGGAGGCTTAGCAAACTCTAATACCATTGTGGATGTATGGTACTCTTTTGTCTTTGGAACAATTTGTTATGCTTGGTGCTCTCCACATGTATTCTTTATCTTGCATATTTTCCAGTTGGGGAGTGGGCCAGCGAAGCTCTTCAAGGTCTTGCAAAGGGTGCTCCATTTTCGCTTTGCTTGACACAACATTATTTCTCCAAAGTTGCATCTGCTTATGGGAAATCTGACAATGAATTGTCCACGGTGAGCTGGGTTTGGTGATTTCTGTTTACGATTATGTCTGCAGACTGCAGTACTCACCTTGTGTAGGGTTTATAAAGTAACATCCCTATTTCTCTGGCATGTTTCTGTCGTTCAGCTGAGTGGGGTGATGAAAACAGAATATAGGATTGCCTTGAGGTCCTCGTTGCGAAACGATTTTGCTGAAGGTGTTAGGGCTGTTTTGGTGGACAAGGATCAGGTTCTATTCACAAAACTTCTTATGATGCAAGTTATGATTTTCCAGGGATTTTTTAAATATTTTTTTAATGAATTGCAATTTTGAATGCTTTTGTTCTTCTTGTTTCAACAGCTTTTGACTTTTTCTGTTTTATTCCTTTCAGATTTTTTATTTGATAATCCCTTTCAATTTTGAATAGCATAAAAAACGCAACCATCAATATGTAATTTCCTAAAAATTTTTGAGTTTTCACAAGCAGCAAAAGTGCAAACATATGCAACTTTGGAATCTTTGTGGTACGTTAAAGCTTGACTATTGTTCGACGAATCTTTTAACACATTTTCAATAGTGCAGGGCCACTCTAAGATATTTTTCTTCATGGATTAGCAAATGAAGAATAATTAAATTTTTTTTTTCGAGTTCTGTATTTTGGAGACCATTGTATCATTAATTTCATATACATAAATAACTTGAGTTGTCGCTCAAGGAGGCATTCAAGTATCGTGATACTTTGTGGTTTGTTAAAGCTTGTCGGAGAAGAAAAGTTGAATCCTTTTCATTCTCCATTTTGGATACCACTGCATCATAGTTTGATGTTATGAAGTGGCTTCAGTTATCATCAATGGTTTTGGTTGGGAGTATGATTAATGATCATGTCCTTGCAGAACCCAAGGTGGAATCCGTCAAGTCTAGAAGAAATTGACCAGACTGAAGTAGAATCTCTTTTCAAACCATTAATGCCTGAAGTTGAGGAGTTGAGAGTCTGATCTTGCTCTCCATTGAATAAGACGATCTTGTCATCAACAAAGATATTGGCTATCAAGTGATGCTGTGAAGAGAATGCCCCTTTTTTTTCCCCCCTGTATCCTCCTTGACTTGTAGACAAGAAAACATCTATCGGGCTCTGTGATTGCTACTCTTGGTTGTGGAGAATGGCCTTTTCTATTATTGTCCTTGCAGAAAGCTTCCGAAGATTGATTCTTTCAGGCATAATAATTTGGTTTTTATGGTAAAGAAAACAAGTTATAACTCACTCACGTAACAATTATGTGTAAGATGAGATGGTTCTACGATGCTAAAAGTACGACGCTAAAAGACGGGACAAGCATGTGTAGACACAGCAAATGTTTTGCATATTTCGTCTCCATCCCAAACCATGCAAAAAAATGAACTTAGAATAAGTAGATTTTCTGCGTCGGGATTGAATATTGGACAGCAGCAGTAATGCCGAATATGTTGGAATGCAGGAAGCGAACCAACATGTTAAGAAAGAAAAGGGAAAAGAAGGGTTCAGAAACGAATAATGGATCGTACTTGCTTCTTCTTCGACGAAAGCCGGACCCAGGTGATCCTTCAATTTACTTTTGCAGCTTGTGTCTTGAACAAGAAGAAGAAGAAGAAGCTCTTCTTTTCCAAAGCCATGGACAGAAATTGAGGGCCGTAGGCAAGGCCAGGCCTCCTTTGTCCTTTTCTTGCTTCCCATCCCATTAAAAAAGAAGAAGAAGAAGAGATTGTTAATTACACGATACGATTTGATTTCATTACCCCTAAATTCATTTATTATAGGATATTCCGCTTCTTAAATTCCTTTGGTGGTTGCGTGAGGACTAAGGAGTCCCGAGGTTCACTCAATCGGAATAATAAGTGAGGACTGAAGTGTGCCGACGTTCACTCAATCGGAATAATAAATACTATAAAGAGAGGCAGACTCTTCCGTTTTCTTTAAAACTCAATAAATCGGCAGATGAATACAAGTTTCAACCTCTATAGTCAGAGCTTCTTGTCCCTTAATTCCAAGGGGCCTCCGTTACCTTCCACCTTTCAAGTTTGGTGTCAGGGTCAGACGATGTCCTGCTCCGCGCAGACCGCCGTTCCTATTCTCAAAACCGTCAACATATCCTACAACCTCCTCAAGGTTCGTCTCCCTCCTTTTCCTTTCCTCGTCAAGAACCTATTCGTTGAGTGTGAGGATTCTGGAATGAGGACTGAGGACCTTAATGTTGTTAATTTACCGACTATATTTTAGGAGTTATTTTGACATTATTATCTCATGTTAATTTGTTTATTAGATATCGGTGCTTTAGTAAATTAATTAAATTCTTTTATCTAAAAAAAATACCTAATACAGATTGCACCATAACTGTTGTATGAATATTTTGTTCTCCAATCTAATACATGGATTTTCATAATTTTTTTATTGATTTAACCTTTCTTTTTCCTTAAACTCTTTATTCATTTTAAATAAAAAATTTGATGTAGAAAACAATGATTTTAAAATTCAACAAGAAGTAAGAGGTTTAAGGTCTAATTAGTATTAAACTGGACTAAAAACTAAATAATTTAAAATATGGTTGAAAAAATTATTAAATTTAAAATTTAATAAAAAAGAAATTAAATAAAAATTAATTAATTTATTTTAATTTAAAAGAATTTATTAATTAATAAAAATTAATCGATTAATTAATAAATTGAACTGAAATGTTAAAAATCGAATAAAAAAATCAGATTAAAATGGTTGAATCTTGTAATCATTGCTATAGAAAGAAACATAAACAAACGTTAGGAAAGATGAAATAATTAATTTTACTACATACTAATGAACTGAACATTTCTAATAGAACTCTATTAATCAACTCCTGAAACAAATTATAGAAAATACTAACTAAAAAGGTCTGGCAAAGAAACAATGATATATGAATTCAAATTAAAAATAATTTGAAAACATAGCAGTTAATTACGCTAGTTGGGCCAAAGCAGTTTATGCCTGAATGATCTTATGATTGGCATTTGTATGTTCGGTTTGTCTAAAAACATGACTTGTTTTCTGTCTGTCTGTCTGAATGTTTCTATCTGTTTCTCTGTTTCATTTTTCTTCCGTCTTTTCTTTTGATTCTTAAAACAGGACAAGCATGCCAACTTGTCATCAACAATTGAGAAAGGTTTTGGACCGAATGGGCTGGGAATTCTGTCAATTACAGATGTACAAAGCATTCTTACTTCAAACCTGTCCTCTATGCTTGTGCTTGTGCTGCATCATCTTTTTTCTATTTTCATTCTCTCTACTTCAGTATGCACACTTCAACCTTGTTTTTTTTTTCTCTTTTCAAATTTTATTCATCTCATTTACACCGTCAACTCATTGCACTAAAGTGACATTATGCAGAAAGGATTCTAGTGAATGACTTTCTTGGACCTTACACGTTTCATTGATTGATTTAAGACGATGGATTTCAATTAAGGCTATACTCTGTGGTTTTTCCACTTTTTCCCATTTGCTTCATTGTCAATTGAGCTTCCTAAGCTAGCTGTAATAAAGGCTTTATTGACTTGAATTGGTGTGCTGTCTGTGGTACTTTTAAAACATTAACTTTATGGTAAGCAGCATGACCCCATCGCGGGTTGTCCTAACTATACTTGGGCACTTACTTCAAAATGTTGCTTATCTTGAAAATGTTGAAATGCCCTCAAATGCATTGCATGCCTGTAAACAACGGGATTTCAGTGTGATTCCTTAGGAGCGTGGCTATAAATATTGATTGCTTCAAGATGAAGAGCCAGATCAAGGTTATATAGTCTAGTTCATCAGATAGGAAATTGATTTTAGTATAAAAATTGGAATCCAGTGGATGTTACACTTAAAATGTTTATAGATAGATAAAACTTTGAAGGGATTTTGTGATTGCTATCACATTAAATATGCTTGGACTAAGATTTCAGAAGAACTTTTGTAGTTATTGAGCCAATGATTAAATTCTTTTTTCTCATGTTATGTTGATCTCAGGAAATTTAAGTTAAGCTTTCCTCAAAATGAAAAGTATAACCAGTCTGAAATTAATAGTGACATTAAAAAAAAAAATGAAGCCCTTTTTTTTTTTTTTTTGAGCTTCATAGAAAAGATACATAAGTTCCATGATGCTTTATGTTTGCATTATTATCTGCAGTTTGTAGTTTGCAAGAATAAATTCTCTTAATCCCTACAGATAACCCATTTTGTTGAATGCTCAGAATGCATGAATGAATGTGACATATTATTTCTACAGGTACCAGGATATTCTTCATTGCGTCAGAATCTTTTACATATTTCATCAAGGTTTATGCTCCAAATCTTTTAGTTGCTTTAAATACTACTGGAGATACACTTAATGATTTCTGAGTTATGGCATCCATCCTTCTGTTTTGTTAGATTAGCCAATCTTCCTGAAGAGGCAAAGAAGGATCTTGAAGACCCAGATAGTAGGTAATTGTCGTCGTCCTATGTTCTCAACTCCATTAGGTTCTTACGGCTTAGGTTATCCACTTGCCCATCTTGCTCAGTTTTTGGGATTTATATTTCATTGGCAGGTATGTTCATCCATTACGACGCAACTTCTGAGCTGTGAAAATCTTTGAAGACAAGGACATTTTTGTTGACTTTTATCTATCATAGAGTAGCCAGATTCTCTAACCAACTTCTTAGGAATTGATGGACATTAAGAATGTTTCAAATAAAATTTTTATGTCATGTCATGCTCTTATTCCAGCAGGTTGTACTGATGAATAAAACAGTTTTCAATGACCTGCAGTATTGTATCTTATCTGGCTCAGTCATTGCTGTTATTTTTCGACTCAACCTTTTTGTTTCTCATATCTGTCATTTATTTACAGGTATAACTTTGGATGGAGCCATGGAAAAGAGAAGCTTGAATCTGGGAAGGCTGGTAAACTATCCTGTAAACTAGATTTATACGGCTCTGTAAACAGTCAATCTATATTTTACATACGGTTGGGAGAATGTTCCAAGGATGAAAAGCTAGTATATAATTCTCATGCTTGCCCAATGAAGGGCATATTCGAACAGAATGCAGTGATAAAATGGTGTTGGTTTCAATTGTGTTTTTGTACACAAAGCATGCACACATAGTCACAATAGTAATGTATTGCAATACATATAAAAGCATATTTGATTTATTAGGGACCATTACTTGAGTTGCTTTGCTTCCTTATGCCTTGTCTCATATTTATGTTAACTATTATCTAATTGATATCTGCTTGGGATGTGCCACAGATGAAAACTAGACCAATCATTAGAACTGCATAAATGCGTAACAATCTACTATGGGACAATCAGTTTTTGGTGCTGTATGTATGAGTTGTCTTCCATGAGATGAGGCAACCCAAGCTTTTAATTTTAATAGAAAAGTAGGGATAGGATAAACATCATCAATTCAATATGTCTTCTAACATGGGCACAATCCTGTGAAAATTTGAAGAAACTTGTGTTTAAGACTATCTGTAAGTCTAGATGTAATGATGAAAGATACTTACCTCGACATCTAACTTCTCGCCCTGTGTTCACACTTGGAGCTGTATTTCCCTTCTCTTTATAGAGTTCTAACTTGTAATTATTGAACCAGAGCTGCACTAGTCCCCTGTAATTTAGAGTGAGGGCATTCAATTAACAGCAAAATGTTGCTCTTTCATTCCTTTCAGATGTTTTAAAAGCCATATTCCAGTACCAGGTTCAACTATTCAAACCGGTGACTTTTCCACTCTACCTCTGGTTGAGGAACTCAATTCTTCAGTTATGTCTTTAATTCTTTTAAACAGAACTTGATTTAACCAGGGTTCAGCTCCATTTCCTAACTAGTTTTTATACCTCATTCTTGTTCTCAAAATATTATTTTTACATCCCTTGGGACTTCAGAGGATAACTCTGGTCCTTACTCTTTGAAAACTGATGTACAGTCAGTTACTTGACATACATGACATCATAGTGGAAATTCTTTCAACTTTGGTGTTTTGAAGTAGTACATGCATGCATGTTACCTTCTGTGTGTGTGGCGGATTTCTCGTTTCTCTTCTTGATTCTATTCGGTATCAATGCTTAAAGATAGTTATCATGTGGTGAAGTATGTTACTAAAAATAAAAAATTAGACCATTTCAAGCTTCATGATTAGAACAGTTATGCTGGGAAACACTCGCTTCCTATTCTCTAAGGAGTGCAGCAATGTTATCTTTCTTGCTTTTGTCGATAGCAATAGTTATTTTGTACATTTGATGATAATTTGAAAATAATATGATTGTTTCTTGATTAAATTATGTCATACTTTTCATTCTTTTTGTTCCTTTTGTTCTTTGCAGATATGTGGAAGGGCTCCTTCTATGCAAATCCAATATTTGATGTTCCGACTACAGATACATACTTGATAAAACGGTAAATGTTGGAAATGATATTTATTTTCAATATATATATACATGTCTGAGTCATTGCTTTAGGGACTGTAGATCATTAAAGTTGCACCGTTGATGAGATAGATAAAATAAGATGACATTCTTCTCATATTGCATATCTTCTCTCTTTTCCTATCCTTCTGTGTTAGCATTTTTTCTAGTGCTGAAAGGTTGGTGCATGTTAATCACTCAAATGGTTCTCAAATTACATGATGCTGATAACTCATTCCAAACTTCATATTGAATTATTTGAAGATTACATAAAGGCCTACTGAAGTGCCTTCTGATTGAGAAGTTAGAGAAAAAAAAAAAGATTAAAAGTTGAAAGTGAAAATTTTGTTTCCCAAGTGCATTTCTTGATTTCTCACTTGTTTAATGCATTTTTATACATGAGCTTCCTATACTCTAGTGACTTTCCTTGAAAGTTTGGGCAGAGTTCATAATTAAGCATACTCATTTATAATCTGTGTTGTAGGTATCCATCATATTGTGGGTCAAATATATGGCCAGAGAATGCTTTGCCAGAATTGGAATTTGGTATGTTTTGAAGATCAACAATTTGTATGTGTAGGCTGCATCTCAAGCACTAGGGTTTCAGCTATCTCTTAGAAGAATACATGGACTTAAATATGTTTTACTTATTGTGACACAGCTTGAAATTTCAACATCCTAAAGCATTCAATAAGTTGTTGAAGTGCAGTCTTATATTAGTTATTAAATGACTGATGCTATGGACTCAACCAACTATCCTTCAAGATTTAAGTTAGTGCCATGCTGCAGCCACCATATGAAGTCTAAGTAAAATATATCTTGTCTTTCGCTACGAGTCTATTGACCTAACAAAATGCAGCTCCCCATTGAGTCATGGTATGCTGATTCTGTTCTACTTAAATTTAAACTACATATCTTGCATATCAAATTAATAGAACCTATATGGCAGCTCCTCTTCCCAGCCATTTCTAGTTAAGAAGATGCAAAGGCATCTCTCCTATATAAGAACGGTGTGTTCCAAGGTGTGATGTGGGAGAGAAGAGATTCATAATTTGGGTTTGGAATTAGACAACCTTTTCATTTTTTTTTTCAATATTGAAACGGTGTTAAACTTTTTTATTATCCTGGCGTCAAGTTGTTTTTGGGAGGACTTTTACAATATCTTCACTGTAGCAGAGTTTAAGCACCAAACTCGAGATTGATTGATATGGTTTTTCTATGCCTAGGACACTAGAATATCATACCATGAATCAAGAAAGACATAAGATAAAGGCATATTCTATTGGTTAATGATTGTATGTTCCCAATTCTTGATTGGAGGGGACACCAAAGGCCTCTACCCTTCCATCCCTCGGATCAATAGAGATGCGGGGTAGAGCTTTTCGTTTTTTTCATGTTGTCAAAGAGTTGAACAATAAAAATAGATGGTGAATATTTGATCGAATTAATCAGATCATGTAGGAACATGGTTCATGCTCAGGTATGTACTGCTGGGAAATAGGCAATCATCCTAGTAAAATTCATGTTCAGTTTGCATATTAATGTCAATTATACAGAATACTTACTGAATTTTAGATGGCATATTTTGTTTCCATTTTGTAGTATTTTGGTAATGGATTTCTGTTGAAATATTTCACAGTTTATGTGATATAAATTTAATTAGGTTGTCCACCTTCCTTTCATACTACAAATTTTTCTGCTGTGAAATTTCTAAACAAAAAATTGTTGGTTTGTAGCTTTCAAAGCACTTGGAAAGCTGATCCTTGATGTTGGACTGATGTTAGCTTTTCACTGTGATCGATACGGTAAATTCTACAAGACTAAATGTTCAACCTTTCTCATACATGCAAACTTTTAATTTTTAGATTTATAGCCTCTTTCAGGCTTTTACTTTTAACGGACAAAATCCACCAAAATAAAGTGTCTGTGGTCACCTGAACATACTTGGGGTTGGAGTTTATGGCCATTATAATACATCTAGTTCCTGCATATTGCTTTCTCATCTCTCGCTCTTGTTACTTCATATATATAGACACTTGATATACATAAAAATAACATGCTCAGGTGCATACATGCAAGTCATTAGTGAAAGTTTTATGGTATTTGAAAGGAGTTATTTGAATAGTTCGTAGAGAATTTCCTTTGTAATAGACAATCTGTGTATTAGCTTAGCAGGACTGTAAATGCTTGGTCTCAACACCTTTGGGCATGAATGGATGTTATGTTTATTTGAAGGGTATTAGTCTAAATGTCCACATGCAGTGTAAGCAAATGACATCAGAATAACAAGGTTCATTCTGAGCTGAGTGCAAAGCAACCTGCTTTATACTTTACCGAGTCCTCATGAAGTGATCATATGGATGTTACATATTCACTTTACATTTCTTTGTTTACTGTTGTGGTAATTACATAGCCTATGAAGTTCCATGCTCTTAAATCTTTTGCACATTTTTAGACGTACAAATATTATGGCCTTCAGTATCTATTTAAATAGTTGTCTTGATCAGTATCAAATGGAATGGAAGTGAATGAAAATGAAGGCCTTGAACAGATACTTCTTCGGTCTCGGTGTCATAAAGGCAGACTGCTTTATTATTTTCCATCAGAACAAATGTAGGTTATTTCTCCTTTTTGTCGTCACACTTGTAATTTCTAAGCTATTCTTTCCGTGTTAAAAGCCTAATTTTGCCTTCCAGTGATACTGCCGTAGTTGGCGACTCTATGTCATCTTGGTGCGGATGGCACACAGATCATGGTTCATTGACAGGTGATTATTTGTAGATCAACCACACAATTCTAGTGTTAATTGGTACATGGTCCCAAGAACTTATTCATGTTAAGAGTCTAGCAACATAGCAAGTTACCACTCCACCTGGTACTTGTGATAACCTCTGTTAATAATTCTATGTATGTTTACTAGAATTTGAATTTCAGTGATACAAGTTCAGAGGTAGAACTATTTGTTTCCTAAGTTATAATTGCCTTTTTCTAATTTTATGTCTTATTCCTGTTTTAATTCAATATGTAGGTCTCACCTGTGCTATGTTTAAAAGAGATGGTGTAGAAATACCTTCCCCTGATAGTGCTGCCGGGCTTTATATTAAAACTCGAACTGACCAAATTGTAAAAGTATACTATCTTGTCGTTGATACTTATTCGAGCAAATTTTGTCTTACAATACAAACGGTTATAAAATGTTCTCTCCACTGCATATATGTTCTCTTTTGTGTATAAAAGCATGATTGTGTTGGATGTTGGTGATGTATATCATATGATATTTCACACTTTTTACTTCTGTGCATATTTCGTGGACTGAACTAAATTTTCTTTCTATAGATTTCAGGATAAAATGTTGATTGATCTTTAGACACCTGCTAATGTGCCAAAATGTGGAATTTATTGTTGAACATTTGGCGAAAAAGCTGAGATTCTGACAAGTTCTTGTTTAAAATTCTGTAACATGTTGCAGAGCAACCCTTTTGGTTGCAACATCATAAGATACCTTCCTGTGAACAGCAGGGTTAAATTTCTTTAATTGAAGGTTTATGTGGAATATGGATGAGCTTTTGTCCAATAAGTTAGGCCTATTGGAATGGCTATCGTTGTGTTTACTACATTGTTGGAGTTCTATCTCTCTTTTTCAAAAAATCATCTTCTTGCATCAAAACCTACAATAAGGAAGATGTGGAGGGTTAGTTTCTATCCATGCAAGATTATGATGAAAATTTGACTTTCTATAAGCTGATAATATAAATATAGGTTTAGTGATTATTGTCTTTTTGCTTTACCTTGTGGGTCAACTGCTTTTTACGTGAAGAAGTATTTAAAGAGATAAAACTTTAAAGGAGTTAAAGAAAAAAGGAAAACAGATTTCTTATATTTTTTACTGGGAATTCCGAATTAACAGGAGTGAGATGCAGTGACATTTACTGAACAGGCATATTTTGTCTTACTTTTCCTACCATGAATGTAAATTTTGTAGCCTTGTTCTTAATCCTTACTGGCTCTGGAAACATCAATCAGTGGAAAAGAATTATATGAGTGATACTAGTTATACGATAAAGTGCTTGTTTATAATAAAGATGCATACTTCAGTCATTTGTGTGAATCCTATTCTAAATGCATTTTCGATGATGTGAGCTTCTTATAGAAACATATTTTTCTTGCATATCAGGTTGTCTTTGGAAGCGATGAGATAGCATACCAAGTTGGTGAAACCACCGAAGTACTGTCGAGAGGTTATCTTTGTGCAACGCCGCATTGTGTCCGGGTACTTTCTACAGTTATCGTTGGCTTCACAGGATTTATTTCCTGTTTCTTGAGAAACCATTGAAATATTCAAGTGTTCATCTGTTTGCTTTGTGTGGTTGTTTCATGGCAGTTCTTAATATTTGATCTTTACTATGTATTTGTTGCTGCTTGATTGTCCTTCTCATTATAAGCTAAAATTTGGAAGAGAAATGCCCCAGCTTGGAACCACCCTTGCTTATGATCTTGTGCAACCATTTTTTTCCTCATTGCCCAGTGATCTTTGTATTTTCAAGGACTAGGTACAGATTTCATCTTCTTTGTTAATTGAGAAGATTCATTTATGTGCAGATGAAAACTTGAGAGAGACAACTTGATATGCGATGAAAACTTGAGAGAGACAACTTGATATGCGATGAAAATCTTCTGATTTTTTTTTTAACCCTATAGATGTACATAATTTGACCAATGATATGAAGCAATTATAGTTTTTGTCCTGCTCTGATCAATTTATGAACACTCCTGCCTCATCCTACCTTGAGTAAATAAGTCATGATATAGATAATATATATACATAATACCACATGAGACCCATTCCCTCATTTGGTATCTAACGATGCAGAGCATGTATTAGATGAATTTATAAGATAGACTAGATGTAAAAATGTTCAATCCTTTGGACTTCTCAAGTATTTTCTTTAAGGTTATTTAAGTCTTTTTGCTTATGTTTTAGTCTTTTTCATAATTTAAGTAGGAATCCTAAAAAAGTTTGTATTCACTACTCTATAAGTGTGTACTTTCTATTTCTTTAGAACACAGTACCGATAATATTACAAATTTTTCTCTCAATTTCAATATATATTTCAGTGTTCTGAAACTTGTATATCAAATCTTAAAGACATAGTCAAGTACTTACCTTTGCTTTCACGCCAATACATTGTGTCATCTAACAATGATAGTAGTGCAACAAAGAATTAGAGGACAGTATTCCTATCAAAAAACACGTGCACATCTTCTTTAGATTGAAGTGCTGATGACTTTTGCAGCTTGATTTAGCATTGTTGAGATGCAAAGTGAATTGAAGGCCTGGTGAATTTCACCATTTTTCTTTTTGAGGTCAAATCATGTAAATTATGGTTTTATTTATACTTTGGACTTGGATCCGGACTTGGAGTTTATGATTCTAGTTGCAACTCTATCATAACTGAATGTGTAGTGCTAGTTTCTTAAGTGACAATAAGATCTTGAGTTAATGGAAGCAGAACTACCCAATATTGTTAGAATTAATTGTAGAATAAGCTATTATTTTGTCAGTCAAGAGATATTATTACTTTATCCATACATCATTCCTCCTTATCAGTAAGGCTTTTGGTACTACGCAATAGACATACACAAAATGAAAGAAAAAATGTATCATTTTGTATGTTACATTTGTGGATGTAGTACTTTATGGTTGAATCCTGTAAATGTGGCTTCCATCTTCCCTTCTACATTCTTTCCTTTATTTTCATACTTCAACATGGTACCGGATTAAATCTTACGAGTCTAGTTGTGTTTTTGTGTGTCACATATATCTTTGTTTGGACCTTTGGTAGTTCAAGACCTGGCTAATTTAGAAGAGTTATTAATTCGATGAATTATCTTTTTATGGAAGCAGAGTTTTTTGTTGTTGGTTAGATGAAAGTGAGAAGAGTTTTGTAGTATTGGGTCGATGAATCTCTTCCAACGTAGTTGGTTTTCTTTTATGTTATTAGTTTGTTTTTTTAAAGGGAGTGTTAGAATATTGGGAGATTCATTGTAATCATGCTTAATTTGTTAGACGCAAAACTATTTGTAAAAATATTGATCTTATTCTATAAATAAAGAGATACTAATATGTACATAATTATCCTTATAAACCAACTTCCTATATTCTGTGACAAACACGTAATATTTATAAGAAATATGTAGTGTATTGATTGTTATGTCCGTGGACATAAGCTTTCATAACCAAATCACTTAAACAATGTTCTATCTCTCCCTCCTCCTCCTACATTCATATCTTTTATTTTTACATTTCAAACATTTGTAAATGAAAATGGAAATTGAACAATATCTATTTTATTCCGTTGTATGAATTAGAATTTTGAGCAAAATGATTAACAATAATTGAATTGTAACCAATAATCCTAATTCTAAATTTCTGAGTGTCCCAAACATGGCATAAAGATTTCATTCTCAATTGACTTTCCTGTAGCCGTATTTAATGTTTACCTAATATTTGTATTTTAGGCACCTTCAGGAGAAAATGCTTCTACTGTTGACCGGTCAACTTTTGCATTGTTCATGCAACCTGACTGGTAAGTTATTTTACAAAAGATGAGTGAGAACGGGGTCTTTGTGCTTTCAGCATTGATTTTGAGTGTGAACTGCACTTGGCAGTTGAAATTCTTTACTGTCTAGCGAAATCTGTAGCTTCAGCAGTCACTTATTAATATCAAGATGCTTTCCAATGAACTGATTAACTCGCTTCATTTTTTCATCCAAGAGAAAGAAGGCAATTTGATTTGAACCTCAGTTCTACTGATATTTTTGTTTAGGATTTCATTCTCTGACCAAGTTATGCATGTCTTGTAGGGATGAAAAGCTCAACTTTCCAGAGAAAATGCATATACATAAGGAGGTATGTGTGTTCTAAAGCCTTGAATTTGATTACAAACCCGATCTTTTTAAGGGACCAAACATGAAAGCGTATGCTTCTGGGAAAAAATGAAAAGTTTTGTGCTTCTGGAATGTTTATAGAGTAGCCTCCTGATTAAAGTCCCAATGATGGAGCAGGACAAAGTAATTGATACTCAATTATTGATTCAAAATGTCTTCGTTGTGAAATTTGGTGGTTAGTAGGATACATAGTCAGTGAATGCTTGATTGAATGTTATGATGCGTTTGTCACACTCTTTATTATTATTAAATTATAACAAAGCATCAAGTTTCATTCATATAGTTATTCTTTTCGTTTTCAGCTTAAGCTAGCCAACCATTGTCTCACATTTGGAGAATACTCGGAGAAGCTCTTGGACAAATACTACCCTACCACTTGAAGGCTTCTGGATGGCAGATAAATATGAATGAACATAACATCAGCTTGTCTGCGCAGTCGTATGTTATTTGTTAATAATTATGAATAAAAGAAAAGATAACGCAGTGGCAAAGTCTAAAACCGCTGTCCACGTAAGCAGCCAAAAGAAAACAACGTCGGCAAAAGGAAAATCACTCTATAATGGAGACAAGAGGATGAATTATTAAAATGAAAACATGGGGGAAAATGGCCGATTGAGCTTCCCTACACGCCTTCTCCTCTCCTTCCTTTTCACTTTGCTCACGCCGTTTTTGACTACACGTTTGTTTTTCTCTTACGTTTCTTTTCATTACTCTTTTATCTGAAAATCTCCGCTTAAATTAAGAACTGTGACGAATCCTTGTACTATATATATTTTAATATGAACATGTTCATCTACAAAACATATTTATGTTTGATACAAACAATAAAATGTATTCTCATTAAGAAGGTTTATCTGAGTGATTAACTCCAAATTGGGCTCTTTTTTAGCAAAAGTCAGATTGATAAACATAAAATTAGAGGATTTAATCTATGATTAAAAGAGATTATTTTAAAATGAGAAGTTTAATTTAAAAAGATATTGTTAAATAAAAATTAATTGGTTTATTTTAATTTATAAGAATTTATTAATAAATAAAAATTAAAAATTAAATTAAAGTCCCAATTGAAATTTATTTTAATCGTTACTTTTTATTGTAAATCGGTTTATAATAAAAAATGTTCACAACAGTCAGCAATTGCGATGAAGGGCAGTAATGTAATATTATCGCTTAAGAGTTTCCGTCCGTCGACATATCCTATAATATATTCCAGGGAGGGAGCTTGCCAAGTCCAAACTTACTTGCTTTGTCGACTCCATATCCATATCCCTATCCCATGTATACATCTATATATATACACAAATATTCATCAACAAACTCAATTACCGAACGCCATGTCAATCCCTTACTTGAGGAAAACTCACAGCAAAAATGGGCTTCCCAGTAAGTGTCTGCTTGTGGTGAAGCAACACAAGACTCGTTGCTACATCCTCGGACGTTGCATCTCCATGCTTTTGTGTTGGCACGACCACGCTGTTCGTGACTGAATTCTCGTCAGAAACACTCTGGCTGTGGTTTGGGTTGCAGAAAAACTACGCTTATCCCGGAATTCTCCAAGTTGCTAAGTCATTTGGTGGAAGAGCTGATTAGACTGGGCGGCTGAGGAAGTGATTCCTCATCTTGGGCTTGGAGTGGGAGATACCTCTCCGCGGACTACCGGTGGAGTACTGTACATAGGGCTGGCGAAAGGAAGAATTCGGTTCTGCTCAATTACCCAGTATTTCTCCTTAGACTTTTTGTTAGTTTCCTCGGTGGGTACTGATCTACACTGAGGATGATGTCTCCTCACTCTTGTATATGATCATTGAAGAAAATTACGAAAAACAGAGAATCATACTCAAATCGGAGAAATTAGAATTCTGGTACAATCATATCCCATTTTAGTTTCTTCTTACTTCGCCTGAACATCACTAGGCAGAACGTAGGAATCGACGTCCATGTCACTTACGCGAAATTGACGAGTGGACGTAAACATGAGTTTACTCTCTATCCCGTGACGCGTACATGTAGAATCCTGCTGGCATAAAATATAATCTAATTTGGTAAGGTTTTTATTGTTTAGAGAATTGGGATAATATACCAATAATTAAAATAGCTTTTTTTCATTAAAATATAGTTCATATCTTAATATTTTGGAAAATTTTAACGATTTCAAAATATTTAAATTAGATTATTTAAGGATTTGCTATAAAAGTATCCAATATGAAAACAAATCTAAAACCATAAAAAGAAAGTTCCTAATCACTTTGATCCATTAGCTCATCATGGCAACAACATAGTGGTATGATGAAAAGCATAATGACTTTGATGTTCTTTATCTATCTGTGGCAATCCTAACTTAATAGTGGAGTTACAACTAGTAAGGAACTACAAGACTTCTTTGCTACAAGTAATGAAAAATACGTTCTTATTGAAACAACTATAGTAATACAAAAGTATTGTTAACCAATGCCTTAGAGAGAGAGAAGCTCTTGCTCTTTCCTTGAATGCCTTCCTTTTTCCTCCCCCAATTCTTCTCCTTCCTCTCCTCGTATTAATCTTTCCCTGGTTGCTAATCTTTTGGTCATAACTGTCTTCGTTTTTGACTTCTTTACTCGACAGAATCCTAGTCTAGGATACACCTTTACCCTTTGGCTCAAGGGTACACTTGGTAATTCTCCTTCTTTGAATCTATTATAGGCTGTTTGGAAACCTTTGAATTGAATTCATTAACGAATTGGATTCAATTATATTAATGAGATTGAATTGAATTCAATTTACACTGTTTGTAATAAACTCAGTAATATTATAAATGAATTCAATTACACTTGAATGAGAATGAATACAATGAGAAATGAGACTGAATATAGTGA
>JANIJH010000008.1:52363338-52373808 GCA_024520975.1 Erythroxylum areolatum | reverse complement strand
TAGGAAAACCCAAAGGACCCCATGCATGAAATTGATCCTGGAATACTTATACCCATACCTTTCCTAAGCTCTTTGAACCACAAACCTTTCAAAACTCTAAAAGATTCAAAACACTTACCTTAAATCTTCACCAAACAATGATTTTCTTAGCTCTAATGGAAGCTCTAATCTTCCTCTTCCTTTTTCCCTTGTTGATCACTCTCAAAATCCCACTTGAAGGTTAAGTAAAATCAAAACCTAGCTTGCTCTCCTTTCTTTCTCTAAACTCACGAGATTCTCTCCCTTCTTTCTTCAATTTCGTTTTCTCTCTCTTCCAAATGAAAGACACCACATTTTCTTCCCCTTTTTACCATTAATGATTGGATAAAGTCCAATTTGCCTTAATGCCTTATGGTTTTTAGGCTTAAGTGACTTGCCAAAATTTACCTCACACTCTCCCATTACTTTAATAGTTCAAAGCCCTTAGCCCATGTCATATTTTCTTACCCACATTAATAAGCTAATCAATTCCAACATAAATAATCTAACCAGGCCCCAAAATTAGTCTCATCATGCTAAAATTTTTTTTCAAGGGCCAACACGAGCTCTCAAGATGTTTTTTCATATGTCAAGTCCACAAGTCAACCTGGAGAATAGTAAGTTGATAGTATTAGCAGGAATCTCAAATATGCAACAATTGTAACAAATTTCTGCATGCAGATTTAAGAATTACCTTTTACTTCCTTTGGAATTCTTATATTTCCCTAGAAACCCATGTTTGTTGAATGTTCTCACATGTTTAATCAAAAGGAAAGTTAATGTTTGGAAAAACAAATTCATGGCCCGAGTAGGTAGAATATAGTTGTTTAAATTTGTACTCTTGAATCTCCAAACCCACTAGGGAGCTCACTTGATCTTCTCTAAGAGATTAATTAAAGAGTTAGAAAGATTAGTCAAAAGAAATTTATGGATTGATGATACGAATAACTCGTATAGAGCTAAAGTTTGCTAGGCAGAATTTTGCTCTTCCAAACTAGAGGGAGGGCTGGAACTAATATCCTTTAAAGTTGAAACACCAAATGTTGATGGCTAAGTGGATTTTGAGAGGCCTTGCGGGTTAAATGAGTGCATTCCCAATATTTGTCAAAAAATAATTTCTAGAACCTAAACGAAAGCAATAAGCACTATCATCCCCTCAATGAGATTTTTAGGCTAAGAAATACACTTTATCCATATATTATCATGCACGTGGTAAATGGAATGGGCACTTGACTCTAGATGGACAACTAGTGTCAACTTACTCCCCTCCAGTTGAGATTAGAGCTTAATTCACTAAGAACAAGGCTCCCCTTGAACTCAAGGGTGGCTATGCTATTGTATCCTGCTTACAAAGAGGCATGCCATCTATAAGGCAAAATCTTCCCACTTACAAACCCAATGTTGGATACTTAGACTATCCCATATGGACTTTGGACAAGTCCAATGTCTTCACTAACAAGTCTCACCTAGATTTCTTTAGGTGTCATCTTCCTACTGCGCTTTCTCCTGGTTAACTATCAAAGGAAATTTTATGAACCAAGGACAAATTTGTGAATAACTCAAATTAGCTTTGTCCCCTACACCAAGAGGTACTTGAATCAATTCCATACCTGCTCTTTCATTGCTTAGACTCCTAATCCATCTAGTATAAGATCCAATAGGCCCATAATTTGTTTTGTAATGCTAAAGAATTGTACTAGATTATACAATGGGTAAGTAATTGGATGATTCCACTAGCTAATGACTCTATTATACTCCAAACAAACTTTAAATATTGTGTTTATGCCATATGGATGGAAAAGAACAATAGGGATCATAAAATACATTAATCTGACAAGAAACTGATGGTTAATTAATTTCTTATCTGAATAAGGGAAATTCTCCTTACTAATAATTATCACTCAAAGGTAGTTCTATAGCCAGAAGGCATTGGAGTTTAGACTAAATGTTGTTATCTTGAAGCATCAACTCTGTTGGAGAATGTAGCCCAATCCACTGAATGGTGTACAGATATGTAGCTATATTATTCTTGTTTTCCTATTGATGCTTTACGTTGAACCTAGGCGTAGTAGCTATTTTTAAGCTTCTTTAACTAATAGCTTTGAATGGCTTTCATGCCAACCTTTTATTTTAACATAATTTCATTCAATTTCCCAAAAAATGTTATTTCTTAGAATTTTTTTCCTTTTCAAAGCAAAAGGTTCATATTGTATTTTTTGGATATGAATGCAAATGAATCAATATGTTTGATAAAAGTTTGTGAGTTTGATTTGTTACAAGCTCCCTTAACTCATGCCATGCTAGCTCATTAAGGTCTATAAGCCATTTCTCTCATAATTAACCGAGTTTAAGTCATAGATCAACACATCTATTTTTAAAACTTAATTTTCATGTTAAGTTAATCAAGTTTAAGTCATAGAACATTGTTGATGAGCTATGTCGAAGCCGAATTCTTAGTTTCGCTCATCTAAAACGTAATTTTGTTGATTTTAATGTAGGCTAAAGATACATTTTAGTTTCTAATATTTGCATCAAATTTCATATTAGTCCCTAATGCTTGTCGATATACAAAAACGATTAACATTTACAGAATTATATAATATGACCTTCTTAATTCTACATTTTATTTATAAACAAAATATTCCAAAATATCTAGCGAACACATTCATAAATGCATTGAAAAGTTTAAAATTTCCTATTATTGCTACCAAATTCTCTTATATAATAAAAAGATAAAATTTTGTGCAGAATCTCGATATTCCTCTTCTTTATTTTTTAATAACATCATTGTTTAACAGTCCACTTTAACTATTTATGTGACTAACACACACCTTTAAATTAAGAAATTATCAACTTGGCTACACTAACGAAACCTTGATGGAAAATTAGGTTTCTTTAGTTTAGGAGTTATATTATATGATTCTTGAAATATTAGGATCCTTTAAATATTATAGTCTAACATAAATTTTGGTGCAAATGTTAAGGATTAAAATGTATCTTCAATATTTTGGTGCACTCATAGTATCTCACAAGATTATATTTATAAACTAAAAATTAACATTCTTTTAACTTTAAAAAGAGAAATTGGAAGAGAAAAGAATTATTGAAACTTGTTAGAAGTCCCCTATTCTAGAGATGCATAGGTTTGTATACACATTGGCACCAAACAGGTTGATAGAAGGGGAAATCACACCATTGCATTCTCTCCTTGCCCACTTAGAGTCTCTCAAACCAAAAGCTCATTTTGCTAATAACGTTTTTACTACAGAACATAACTTCCACTTCTCCATTCCTTTTGGGCATCTCTTATTCAAGTTCCCAACCATTAGTTCTTATTGCTTCATTCTGTTATCTTTCTAGGTGCTTCTTTGTCAGTAAAGATTCACCCACACACCAACCCCATTAATGATTCTCCAATCTTAAAAAACATCGCTGTAATTGTGTCGTAAGTATTGTTTTAAGTGTACGAATAACATCGAAGTGAACTGAGAAAACCAACACACTCTACCTCCAGTGAATGTGGTGAAAATGATGTAGATGATCTCACCATTTGATTTTACAGGTATGTAGTTGTAGGTGTTGAGAATTAATTCAAAATTTTAGAGTTGTTTAAATTCCTTTAAAATATGTCTTAGTTTATCTTTAATCTTATCTTATAAGCCAAATTTGTTGGCTGAAATATCTATTTTAGTTTTTTGTTTTTTTTGTCTATATAAGGCAACCAAGTTTAATAATAAAAGCATGGGAGTGTTATTAATCTTTTTCTTATCCCATCTTATTCATCTTCTTTTCTTTAAAATCCCAATAGTGGTATCAGAGCTTAAATCCTTGAGGGACTGTGAGAATGAGTGAGAAAATACAAAAAATAATATTCCCATGGCTGCTAGCAATTCAACAATAGCTCACCCCCAAGGTTCAATGGTGAAAGACATCGAGAAGTCATTAGAAGACAATATTCTGATGAATGAAACTAAAGAGAGAGGAGAGAGAGTTTATGAGGTAGAATATGAGACAATCATATTAGAGATGTAGCAAAGCACATAAGATTAAAAGAATTTGGAAACAACGCAACAGGCTTTTGGATACAATGGAGTTAGTTTTCAAGTTGTTGATGTGTTTGATCAGGATGAAATTGAGGACTTAGTTACGAATCATGAAGAGGAATATAGTTTCTACAAAGGAAAGCCTCAATGCTATAACTGCAAAAGATTTGGTCATCTACAAAAGAATTGTAGATTTAAAAAAGAAGAACATGCAAATTTGGTTGAAGTGGATGAAGAAGAAACTCTTTTTTAGATTTATTAGTGAGAAGTGCACTATGGAGAGATGTGCTCCAATATCTATAAGTTGGTGATAATGTGCATTAACAAATTTGAAGACGATGATGAGAAGTGCATTACATTAGGAGAGAAATGCTCCATCCTTGAAATTTTAAAATTAATAGGAAATATTGAGAATTAATTCAAAATTTTAGAGTTGTTTAAATTCCTTTAGAATAGGTCTTAGTTTATCTTTAATCTTATCTTATAAGCTAGATTTGTTGGTTGAATTATCTATTTTAGTTTTTTGTATTTTATCTATATAAGGCAACCAAGTTTAATAATAAAAGTATGGGAGTGCTATTTATTCTTTAATCTTTATCTTATCTTATCTTATTCATCTTCTTTTCTTTAAAATCCCAATAGTAGGCATTCAATCCTTTTTCAAAACACAATGGAAGCTACCTGCAAAGCACTCCAACAACTTTAAGGGATAGCCATAATGCCCTTAACAATATTGGAATTATATTGGCTCTAAGGATAAAGCCAGAGTCCTTTTAAAAGTTGACATCTGTGACTCACCTAAATCAAACTTAGTTTCTTTTGTTGATGATTTTTTTTCCAAAATCAAGAACGTACATTGAGATAATCTAGTTTTTCTATTCCAAATATAAACCTTTACTTATGAACCTCCCCTAACCCCACATCTCAGTTGGACTTCTATTGGGATGTTATTGCTGTTATTGAGTTTACATGTCAATGATTACTTCCTCATGGCAAACAATCCTACCAGAAATGGTGATATACTTTATAATGTTGCATATATAGACACCTTCATTAGCCTTTGGCCAAGATCATGCATCCAATGACTCATATCATCGATGGAGTGGTCGGTTGGATATGTTTTGAGTGGAAAAGGAGTATCAGTAAAAGAAAATGCATAAAGCATTACTCCATGTAACTCTAAAAGGCATGAGGGGGTTATTTGATTTTGATGACAAGCCAAAATGTGAGTTGGATTTATCAAGCTTGTAAAAGAATAAGGATCTAGTTGTAGCACAAGGCATGAAGTGGATGCTCAAGAGGTGGAATTAAAATAAATAATTTCAGATATTTGAATTGTTGACTAAGTATGTAGTTTTTCAGATTATGCAAGCATCTTGTAATCCTCTTCAAGTGATGGAGAAAATATTTTATATGCCTTCAACATGAGTTGAATTAAGGAGGATTCCTACTTTTAATTTTAATGATAATAAAACATTATAATTAGATTTCCTAAAGAAGAAGTCCTTTAAACCTATTAAATTTTATGGTTTAGAACGTTCAATATCTTAAAATTTTGTTTTCACTAAAAAAAAATTGAAATTGTAAAATTTTCACCTCCCAGACTCTAAGTGATACATGCATTTGAGGAGATACACATGTTTGAGTCATCACATGAAGCCACTATTACATAAGATCAGGGCATAAATATAACTTTGAACACATTGTTTCTTTCTTTTAATTGAACGGCCATAAACATATATATACATATATATGTTTCTTATTCTCCATCAATATTAATGACGAGAGGTGAGGGTTTTATGTAAAAAACAAATATCACTAATCAATAGTTATTGATGTAATTGTTATGGTTAATTTATTTTTCATGTTATCTTACACAAAATAGGAATGGAGAAATTGAATTTTCTATTACTTTTGAATGGTGAAGTGTTAAATGAGTTTCTTACTTCTTTTTGATAGTCAAGTAACATCTTGTACCAACATATTTAGTAGTGTGCTTTGTAATTTGATATTTAATAATGTTAACTAGAAAATTAGCTAATTATTACTATAGTGTTAATTAGGATCTTTTACTCATTATTATTATTTTTATTGAGTTATGGTTTCTTATCAATAAAGTGAATTATTAATTTTTTCATCACCTTAAGCTCAAACATAAGATACGAGGATTTGTCAATATCAACAAGAAAGAGATAAAGTAATGAGTGGTGAATAAGAATTTTGTTAATGTGAAGCAAAGAGATTATAGATAATTGAAAACCCGAATTTTACTTTTGATTTCAATATAAGGTAAATTGTAGGAGTTCAATTTTCATAAGTATATGTATAAATTATTATTAAAATATATGGTCGTAAGAATGTATTTGTTAATTCTTTTTCTTTTAGGTATGATGAAGATATGATGGAGAGGATGAAACTTATAATTAATTTCTTGAAAATTAATAACAAGAAGTTAAAGGAAGAAATAAAGTTACTGAGTTATGAAATTGGTATTTTGAAGGCAAAATCAAGCAAAATTTGTCAAGAAAACTAAAATTGAAAGAGAGCATGGTAAAAGTGAAAAGAGATGTCATAGTTGAAGGAAATGTTAAAGCTTACCATTGGTGAGAGAGAAAAGTTATGAAAATTAATGATTTACTGTAAATTGAAATGTAAGATCAATACTATAGTGTTGTTTGCATTGCTTATAGAGAAGCTTTATAAGAAGTTTATATTGTGGAAATGAGTTTACAAAATTTTGTCCCAAAAGTTTTTGAAGGTAATCAATAATGTACTAAATTGTACTACTTTTATGATTAACATTATTGCTTATGAGCATTAATATGCTGCAATTATCAACTTAATGTCCATGGTTTATTACAATCATACTTATGTACAACATATTGCATATCTGTATGAAGATATTATAATTTGGTACACACACACACACACACACACACACACACACACACAATTATTTCCTCAATTAATTTAATATATATTTTGTACATTTATACATTTGTACATCATATTAGATAGCAATTGCATTTCCATATTGAAGTAATTAGCAATATATTATGTATCTATATTGATAATCTATTGCATATTCAAATAGACAAAAAATATATCCTTATTGATAGGATTGATGCATATCCATATATGCAATAACTTATCGCAAACATATATTCCTATATTGTAATAACATAAGTGATCAATTGTATGTACAAAAAATAAGTAGTATCATTATATCTTAAAAAATAATGATAAAATGTAGTATGATCTTAAAAAATAAAGGTAAAATGCCTATGTCATTAACTTATAAATTATGAAAGTCTTCTTTTATAACTTTTTTTCTTGTTAGAGATGATGAAGTGTCACAAAATCCTCTAGTGTTTATTTGTGAATTTGTCTTTTATATGATTAGTTGTTAATTTGATCCAAAGGTCAACATTCAAACGAAATATCCTTACATATGTCAATCTTAAGCCAAATTCAAGTTATATAATGTGTTTATTGCTACAAATATGTGTGACAAAATTACTGAATAAATGAAATCAAACTATACAACAATTATTTGATATTTCATTATACCTATATTTTATAGTGCACTCTATAATTTGCAAGCCTTGAAATCCTCCCCCTTCTTCTTTCTTTCCATCTACTTCTACCTCATTCATTAGAAATAACATTTGAATTTGGTTCAATTTGGTTTTTATTTAATGGTTCTTTACCTTTGCCTTATAAGTTCCTCTACTTATAAGTTTCTAGCTTTAACTTTCTCCTACTTACTAATGTTGACAGATTGGTTCTTGTATTTATTGGCTTTAATTGATTTTCCTCCTACTTATAGGCTTTATTGATTTTTTCCAGAGCCTCAACCTCTTCCTTATTAAAATTTCAGTTTCTTTTTAATATGGCATTGAAAACTATGAAATTTAACATATACATTATTAAAGTTAAATGACGTACCTCTTATTTATACCTCTTTTCGTTATGTCCTTAAAGGCCACACTTTGTACATCTCATGATTTGGTATACCTAAATTTCTTTCTTATATTTGGTTGTTTAAACCTTCCTTTCTATGTATTTCTTAAGTAAAGGTAGAGACTTTTAAATATAGATGGGTAGCTAAAGGCTATAATAAAAAGAGGGTATTGACTATGAGGAGACTTTTTCTTTGGTTGTCGTACTTAATTCCATCAGAATTCTTTTGACCATAGTAACTTATTTCGGGCTTAGTGGAGCTTGAATTATATAAGTCCAATTAGATTCCCCACTTGGCTTCTAGGAAAGGTTATCAAGCAAAGTAAGAAATATAAATAGAAGTTACTGGAGAGAAAATAAAAAGGAAAGGACCGAATTAGATTCGGATTACAAACATTAGAATAATTTAATTAAGAATTAATTAAATTGGGTAGGTTTTAAAGCCTATGATTAAATTTTAGGCTTACAATAATTAATTGTTAATTAGAAGCCCAAATGAACATTTAATATTGGGCTGGGCTTTGGTTTGATTTGATTAATTAGATTAATTAAATTGAAACAAAGTTATTAAAGATAATAGAAGGGCAAATTTCGGTTCAATGGATTAAATGGACTGCTGCACATTTAAGGTGGGTTTTTATCATGCTTCATCTTCATTAAATGGTTTAATGGTGTGATCATTAATTAGAGTAATGATCTTATCATTAAATGGTTTAATGGATGTCTTTTAATGATGGCATGTAACCTTTTAGCATTCATTTGATTAAAGAAGGAAGAGGTGCATTTGATATGCTCTCTCCCTTCTTTCATCTCATAACTAAAAATGAGAGGGTCTCATTTAGGTTATTGGTTTTTTTCATATAGCCATCTTAAACAAATGAGAGTGTCTCATTTATTGGCTTCTTTATTTTTGATTAAAGAAAGAAATGATACATTGGATGCACATCACTCTCTTCTTTCATCATTAACCGAAATTGAGAGGTTCCATTTTGCTTCTTTTTGCCTTTTCATCTATCCATTTTAAACTAAATGAAAATGTCTCATTTATTGGCTTCTTCTTCAATTTTAAATAAAGAGAAGAACGTGTTGCATTTTTTGACTCTCTCTCTCCTCTCTTTCATGAGTTAGCTGAAACTTGTAATGAGATTGTCTCATTTTGGTTCTTTCAACTAGTTGATCATAAAAGGTAAACCTCTTTAATATTTC
This sequence comes from Erythroxylum areolatum, assembly GCA_024520975.1. Classification (NCBI taxonomy): domain Eukaryota; kingdom Viridiplantae; phylum Streptophyta; class Magnoliopsida; order Malpighiales; family Erythroxylaceae; genus Erythroxylum; species Erythroxylum areolatum. The sequence goes on along the minus strand of JANIJH010000008.1, from coordinate 52,364,578 downwards.
TTCTCCTTTCTCACCAGAGGATCTTGTTAACCAAGTTGTCCAAGGAGAACAAGTCGTAGATCAGATTAGTCAAGGATACAATTACGAGGAGAGGATACATTAACAAGGAGAGGATATAATAGCGAGGAGTCAAAGCTGTAGCAAGGATTCAGTTTAATTTCCGTCTTGTTCTTATGTTAGTTATTTTCCTTATACCGTATCATGCATGGATGAAAACATGTTGATTTGCTTTTTATGCTTCCGCTGTGCTTTGGTTTTGAAAAAAAGTTTTTGAAATCTACCATTCAGTCAAGTCAAGTATGTTATTGTTTTTCGATCCAACATCAGTAGGCCACAATCATGAGAAAAGATCATCGTGGCCTGCATGATGACAAACATGAACTGATTTCTTGAACTTAACTTTTTACCAGTTATTTTGGACTTTTGGAACTGTTTAAAACCTATTACTTACCCTAAAAAGCCCTAGGACTATAAAAGATAAAAGAATTACCTAAAAAAGGGATCCTCCATTTGCCACTTTGGGAAAAAGTTAAGGAAGAGGAAGAAGGAAGAGAGAGAAGAAGAGAAAAAAAAGAAGAAGGTGTAGCTTTTAGCTGCTTCAACCTCTAATCCTCCAATTTTTCTTTTCCTTTTTCATCATTTATTTTGTTTATTTGATTTATAAGATGGAATTGATGATGATGAATGTTAGGTTAAGGATGATCTAACTTCTTTTAGGGATTTATAATTGATTCAGTGTTAATCTAGTTGTTTTTGTTGATAATAATGTTAGGTGTTGTAATTATTTGTTATAATTACATGTTTTGACAATAAATTGAGAGACTGAACTGAATTTAAAATAATTAGTTTGGTTAATGAGAGTTAAACAATTTAATAGAACATGCAAACAATCAAATCGATGATTATACAGAGAGAGATCACGTTTGAGGACTCGATTGTTTATTGGAATGCTTAAAAATTAATTAGGTTGTGGATATTTTTTTAATCAAGAGATTATATGTTCCGTAACTTAATTTAATTAGGATTTATGATTTAGGGATTGGGGATTACAACTTGAGAGAGACTAATCCACGTTTAGAAAGTCTAAGACCGACATCACATTAACACAAAAGTGACTAAGTTAGCATTGATGATAAGATAAATCACCTTTCTCATAACTTGTTAATCTTCCTTATTTGAATTTCAATTGCCAATTGGTTATGCTCGAGTTTGATTTCTTTGTTAATTTTACAATTTAACT
>JANIJH010000008.1:52241846-52256227 GCA_024520975.1 Erythroxylum areolatum | reverse complement strand
CAACCTTATCATAGGGTATGTATCGGGATGACCTACGGGCGTCCCGGTATATATCCTATGGTAAGGGGGTGCTACATATTATGTTAGATGGTTCTGAACTTAAGGTGGCAACAATTATTCATATAAAATCGCGACTAATGATAAACGATAACGTATGGTTTGTCATTTTTCATATACCCTCCAAAAAACTTGATCATTAAATGTGTTTTAAAAGTCTAAATTCAGATAAATTAAAAGTTACATGTTTTAGAATTCCCATGTGCTTATTCAATGATAGGCAACCCTAGTGCCAAAAGGCAGTAAAATGACAACCTAATTGACCTAATATGCCTTCAATATTCATGACATGTGGACGTGGGAACTTATTCATGGTATGCTAAAGAACTCAATATGGGGATTGATATACTAATGCCCCGAAATATTGATACAACGTTGGTAATGGGTTTATAAGATATACTAATGCTGGTGCATGTGTATAATGTTATTAGATATTACACTGTAATGGGGTTAAACGCTATAATGGATTTAATTGAAATTTTCTTGTGAGTGACTCTGCAAACATTGCTTATATTTGTAAGGAAAGATAATGTTAAAATAATGAACAAAAGTCGATGTAAGAGCTAGGTGGCTTTAGATATTGGAAGTTGAAACTTAAGCATATAATTAAGGCCCTTTAAGAAATAATAGGACTTCATAATTCCTAAAAGCCTAGCTATGCAAATTATCTTCCTTCACTATGTCCACAGAACAATCAAAACATAAATGCAAATACTTATTTTAATTCAGTAGTCATCTACTATTGAGGAGCTTGTGAGTGGGTTTGCTTTGTTTGTGGTCATCCTTCACAAGACTGTAAACCTGTCAAGATAAAATGTAAAACCCTACAAACAAGCATTTGTGATGTTCACTTTAAATAATATAAATAAAGAAGATAAAATGATAAAAGCATGGATGATCCTCTAATCACACTAAGCAGTATGATCCTCTACCAACAACTTAAAAAGGTCATGCTCAAATATGCAATTTTTCAAAATGGTTCTCTAACATTATACCTGAAATGCAGTTGAAGCAAGCATTATCATCTTGTGTGAAGGAATGCATGTTTAAACAGACATGGCAACCAGGTGATCTTATGTCACTATGTCAGAGGATAAACCATTTTGTGAAATGAAAAGTGCACTACTTTAAGAGATGTTATACAAAAGCTAGTTTGCAATTGATATTACCAAACACAAACTAGTTATAACAAAAAATAAATAAACAGAAAAATATCTCAGGAAAAATGTTTCCTACAGTCAATCTTAACTCTCACCACACTTAAAGTAAATAACCCATGTTGAGCCATCTTTAATACTTTAACCCTCAGTTGGACAATGTTTACATTACATTCCACTAACTTAAGTGTGTGTTTACATAGGATGGTAGAATTTAAAGAGTAAGATCACTGGTTTGACTATACTCATACCTTAGCATAAATTCTTTGTTCATGCAAACCCAACAATTAAGATTTCCTATATTTTAAAACAAATTTCAAACGCCCCTTACCTACGGAACCAGAAACCTAAAAGTTAACAAAGAAGAAGGAAAAAACATATAACTCTAAAAAATAATTCTCCATCTACAACCCAAAGATTAGTAATAAAAATCAACACTAATTCTTAAACGATAATCAAAAGATAACATTCAACAATACTAGTAAAAAAAACACAAAAGTATGAATTGGGCATTTTTTTAGAGGACAAACCTCATTCAATGAACAAACCTCTCTCTTCTCCTCTCTATCTCCCTAAAACTTCGTCAAGACCATTGCTTTAAACCTTTTGTATATAGCGTCAAAATTTCCTTCTTTCTTTTTGGATTGTGATGGATTTTTCTCTCTATAATCCTTCTTTCTTTGTAGGAAAAAACCAGACACCAAATATAAAGGAATGGAGAGTGAGGAAAGAGTTTCTTTGAAGATTTCTGATATACCTTTTCTCTCTCTAAAAAAGAATGAAATTGATCTTTAGATTTTTTACCACGTCATCAATACACATTACAAAGAAGGTGTCACATATGGTACCTCATTCAAACTTAACGGCGTGTGTATGAAACTGCCAGATTTCCATCCAAAATAGCCTAACATTGAACAAATTCGATAACATTTAAACCTTAATTGAGCAGGTTACAATGTTTGGGCCCAAATTGATCAAACCCAAAAACATTTAGCCCCAAATTGGGCATTTAGCCTAAAGTTTGTGGATAACTAATCTTTCCTTTTTTATTTATTTTATAGACTTTAAGTTCTTTTGCATCAATTCTTCCCTTCTTATCTGAAGTCATCTTTGATATAGAATGTGATAAATGTTGATCATATAAGTCTAGTTTAAACTTTTGAAATTCAAATTGTAAAATTTAGGTACTGTCAAAAATTGATCTTCTTTTCCACTTGATAAGAAATTGTTGATATCCTCCATATTTTGTAGTTACAAGTTGTTCCTCAAGAACATCCCTTATCTTCTGTTTAAGATGGGGAATGGTTGGAATTCTTATAGCAGTAGTAGGGGATTGATCATCATCTTGTACATGATAAATAGTTAAGTTCGCAACATTAAAGATAAGATTTATTCCCATGTCACTTGGTAATTCTAAAACATAAGTTTTGGCATTTATCTTCTTGATGATTTTATAAGGTCCAACATTTCGTGAATGAAGTTTTTTATATTTTCTTTTTCTAAAACACTCTCGGCGAATCCTATCCATCATCATATCCCTTTCATTGAATTTCAATGATTGATGATGTTGATCGGCATATTCTTTATAAGACAAGTTGTTGGTTATTATCTTTCGTCATATTTCATTAAAGATGTCCCTCAACAAAAACCTTTAGCTTCAACACTAACTCATCTTGTTTGTGATAAAGGTACTAGATCAATAGGCATCTTTAGTTAAACTTCTGAGATGATCTCAAAAGGACTCTTACAAGTAAACCTATTTATATAACTATTGTCTACAAATTCTGCCATAATAAGAATTAAGTCCCTTTTTTTTACATTTTCTCCAACCAAACATCTTAACAAATCTCTCAAACTTCTATTCACCACTTATGTTTGTCCATCAGTTTGAAAATGAAAAGAACTTGAAAATTGAAGCTTAGTATTCAATGTCTTCTATAAAATTCTCAAAAAATAACTTATAAATTTCACGTCGTGATAAGAGAAGATAGTTAAAAGTAATCATTAGAGACGTTCAATCTCTTTAAAGGAGTTTAGCAAAGTGGATAACATTATAAGTCTTGACCTGCAAATGGATTTATAACGAAATCACATAGTTTTTGTACAATATAGTCATTAAGAACATACTTATTGCTACCTCTAGTAATTAGATTCACTAACTTGCCATCATTGATGAATTTTGACTTTGCAAGTGCATTCACTACTTCTCCTTTATTCATATGTTGTGTTAATTTCGTATCTTCATTCAAATTTACTTTTCTTTCATCATCATTATAATATAATCTTTATAAAAGACGTCAAGGATATCATCAAGTTTTGAACTAACAAGCTTCAGAATCCCAAGTAGTTGCTAGTTAATCTTTTCAACACCCTATTATGTTATATAAGGTTGTTGTTAATCTTTTCATCATGTTGCCTTATTATTCCAGCCTGTTGTCTTTTTGATTTGTAAGTTTTTGTTGTTTAGTTGTTTTAACCTTAGGATTTGCCAAAAAAATCCACTTTATTTTGTTTTCCTTCATCATTTTAATGCTTGAACCATCTCCCACTGTCAAATTCTCCACCTTATAAAGTATTTAAACAAATCTATATGTAGGCTTGAAGATTTTAATTGATTAGTTAAAAGAGATGTGTCATTATTTTTACCACCCATAATAAACATTTCCTCTGAGTAGTACCTACAAAATTCGAGGAATTAAAATTAGTACATGATTTTTTAGCAAAGATTTTCCTTTACACGCCATGCTGTTAATCAATACCAATCTCTTCATCTTGAGTATTACCATGTTCCTTACATTCAACATCAAGTATATGTTGTTAGACGGTATAATATTTTTTCTTATTAGAGTGTTAACTTTTAGGGAATGTATCTCAAGGTTGTCTAACCTCTCCAAAATTTGTCAAGCATGTTTTTTAGAGCACCTTATGAACAATGCTTATTGATGCCTTTTGTTTTTGTAAAATTCAAAAGTATTTCATCTTACTCTAGGCCACTGAATATTCGTCTATATATCCCTCCATTATGTGTCGTTATTGTGGTTCAAAACTCTAATACTAAATTAATGTAGGACAAATAGAAGAATTATTAACTAGTAGCTAAAACTTACAAAATTAGAAATCTAACTAATATTATGCTAGTATTCTAGGGTTTAATATGCTTAAAATTAGAATTTTAGTTGCTAGAATTTTGTGATGAGCACAAAGAATAGAAGATAAGAAATCAAGAATCACTCATAGAGTCTAAAAATCACTCTTAGAATAAAATATCACACCTTCTAATTGAAAAATCAAGTTTATAGAAAATTTCTAGATTGCCTATTATTGATGAAAAGTTTAATACATATATACATGCATACCTACACCCACACATAATTAAATGCTATTATAATAAAAATTATATAAATCCTATACAATTGGAATATCTATAAGTAACATATACTACTAAACTAATAAACAATACGAACACAATTTAAATTTCAACTCTTATTTTTATGCCACCTTAATTCTCAACCCTCATCCCACCAAATTAAAATTTATGAGTGACTAATTTTTCCCTTTTATTTCTTGTAGACTTTAATTTCTTTTGCATCACATCGTGGAAACAACACTTGGAACATTCAAGCTTTTTCTACACTCCACCGATACTACAGCCGGTAGTTCAATATTTACATCCATTAAGCTTGTCACACAGTTTGATTTCATTGGCCTTTCTGTAGAAATGTAACCACGTTTGTCAAAAGTAAGTTAGGAGTTGTCGTCATTTCTCTAAATATACATCTCAAATTTTTATGGTGGATTTCTTGATCAATTAACTTAGCTGTCGCCCAGAGTTAGTCTCTAATGGTAAATTTGCTATGTGCCTGCCAACGCTGCATTTGCAAAGTGGACAGAATGCCTTGATCTTGAGCCATGTATCCACGCAATTGGCATGAAAGAAATGGGAACAAGGCAGCTCCTTCAGTTCATCATTGTCATCATAATTTGCCAAGCAAATGCAACAAATCTGTACCACGTGACAGAAAAAAAGGAAGTGTGGGCACAAAATGCAGCATTTAATCATGTTTTCTCAGACTTGCAAAACGGAACATCCCCAACTTACAGCATCATCCTTGAAGAGAGCACGCTCCTTGTCTGTTCCAACAGCCACAAACCCAAATTCATTTGAATTTCCGTCAGTTGCCCCACTGCAGTCACTTCTAGTCCTCTGTAAGTTAAATCTATAGGTTGGCAGAGCATCGATGGATTCAAGAGGGGCCCCTCCAATTTTCTTGAGTCGTCTCCAACAGCAGCATATTACAATAGCATGAAGGATTAGGGGGCCAGTATACCTGATGTAGTCAACGACAAGTAAAACTACACAAAACCTGCAAAAATTCATTAGTTTAACTTCAATCGTAAATCCTAGTATAAAGCAACAGATCTTCCAGGCACCTTGACAAATTACCTATACAAATTGTAAGATTTTGAAGATGATTTTTCTTCAAATACCCAGAAATTGCCTACAATAAACCAAAAGGCAAAGAAGAATCCCAATATCCACTTAAATCGATCCACCAGTCTACATAACCTAAAAATATGAATGAGAAATATCGTTAACTGATGGAATCCCAAAATAAGTATACAGCAGAAAAGTTGATTCAAAATTGTGGATATCAGCTTTTACTTCAGCCCAATGCAAAAATTCATTCTTTAATTCCAAACTATATATAAATTACTGCATCACAACATTTATTTAAGTACAAAACACAGATCATAATAGCAACAGTCAAGACGTTACAAGAGAAATCCCTATTAAGTATGACCACATGCTACACTTTTTTCAAAAATAATGTTCCAGGGAACTTTTACGTGTCCATACGTTGAATAAGTGGAAGAAACAGAAAAAAGAACAAAGAAACAGCATAAGACAATAGGAATCACTTCTACAATCATTTCTTCCAGTGCTTGGGAATTTGTAGGGATCTTCACACAGTAGTGTAAAACAATAATAATGCAAACAAAAGTAATACCACAATCTGCATCAATGAACTTATTAGATTCCAGGAAATTGTAATTTTCTATGAATTAAAATTTCAAAATCAGAGACAAGTAAAACATTAGAAAGAAATTACAGGAAATGAAGTAGCAAGGAAACAATAAGAAACACAAGCTAGATATATCACCAAAATGAAACATATGTTTTACATCATAGAGTTAGGATAATACGTTACATGAAAATGATATGAGCATTTACCTAGGATAAGGTAGAAAATAATGTCGAAAAATAAGAGGGAGGTTCGCAGCACATCCAGCTGTATAACCAACAATCCAAACAAACAAAGGATTTTGTGGCCTTTCATGCCCTGAGGCCACCAGGACAATTGCAGATGAAATAATCAGGCTCATTGTGTAAGCTAGCTTGACGGACATCAATATCATGTAAAAAGAAAAGGAGTCAACATTCGATCTATTAGAAGAAGATGTGGAAGACTGAGCCACATCCACTTGAGCTATGGTATGTCCATGATCATGATCGGATGAGTCCAAGCCATTGGAAGGATGTGTTTCAAAGGAGATTGACGTAGAGGCATCACCACCATGCCTTATGTCAATAATATGGTCAGTATTTACTCTGTCCACCTGTTGTTGTTCCATAAGCATGTAGTCCTGTGAGCTAGGTCAAATGATTTCACAAATCAATCTTTTGTCTGCAAAACCTTCATAATCTTTTGAGCAACAAAACAAACAATCCTTTCTAGAAAAAGTAAATACAAACTAATGTCTTCCTGCCAATTGGCATCTATTTATGATATTATTATGCAGACAAGTCAGCAACGATACCGCTGACGAAATTGTAAACACAAGTGAATAAAAAGCCAACAGAAACGGTTTTTTTGTTTTGTTTTTGGGTACACAGGAAAGCATAAAGGCTCTACCAGAACTGGAAACTAGGGGAGGAGGAGGAGGAGAATCTTAACTCTCTCTCCCGTTAAGCCACAGGACCCAATGGTACAGATGCAAACATTTTCCAATTAACTTTTCTACCGTCTTACTACTTGAGAAAACAGAAACCTCTTGAAACCCACAAAGCCGATTTATGTGTTAAACCCAGAACAAGACAAAACAAAGCATAAGACTTGAAAGCTATGTTTAGAGCTCGATGGCATTCTCTTCAAACCCAACAACAGATGAATAAACCCAGGAACAATATGCTATTATTAACAGGTAATACGCCCCAGAAATATTTTACACACGGCCATCTCCTCACACTCAATTATCATCAAATCCACCCTAAAACAAGCTCACAGCTCGTAACACAGAAAACTTGCACAAAATTTACGAAAACGTAAGCGATAATCAATTAAGTGGAATCAGTTGATAGCCGATATCGAAACAAAATCACAGTTAGGAAAAAGGGAAAGCAGTTGGAACCTGAGAAAGAGTTCGACGGAGAGACTCGCATATAATAATGGACTTGAGATTTAGTAGGAGACAGGGTTTTTTGCGGTTGAAGACTTGATTTGCAGTCAATTAGAAGAAAACTTGGCAATGAGTATGTGCTGAAGCTGAGAAATAAACAAAAAGGAAAAGCCAATTTCTTGTTGAGTTGGTGTTTGGAGTGGTGGAAAACAGAAGGAAACGGAGACAATTGAAATGGACGGAGTTAAATTGACATCATTACTTCCTCGTCTTTTCCTTTCCTGTTTGTTTTCAGGCTACGCGTCGAATGGGTCTTCTGTTTAGCAGGTCCAATGGGTTTTTAAAAACTAATTAAGGTGTGAAGTAAATTATAAAAGGTATATGTTAAACATATTTATAAAATATTATTATTTATATCAAAAACTTAATTATATTAAGTATTAAAAGGTAAATGGTAAATGACATTAACTTTTATCTTATATAGTTTCATGAATTTTACTAATATCTCATATATTTTAAAAACTCAAGAAAATCCCAATATTTCATTAAAAATTTAGAATAATTCATTTTTTTAACTTTTCCTGTTAACTTTCATGATGCCTGAGGAGTCACATTATAAGAGGTAATTAGGATAATAAACCAGAAAAATATGATATTTATATATCATTACTTATATTAAGTATAATAATATTTAATGTTAATTAATTTTATTAAAAACTAAATATTTATTAGTTTGACATGATAACAAATCAATGCTGGACTAAGTTAAGTTCTAACTCATATCTATTAGAATATTAAAATATATTATTACTAATGTGTTTTATCATCGAGTGATATTAGTAAGTTAAAGTGTCGTCAACATCATCCAATTTGAAGTCTCGTAATGAAGCAAAGTCTGGAGAGGTTTGATAGTACGCAGCCTTACTCCTACATAATAGAGAGGCTGTTTCTGGTGGACCCATATTTAAATGAGACAATAATAAAAGTGATGTATGGTACAAAGAGAAAAGGCACAACTATCACAGTAAAATATTAACTAGATAAAATTTACACAAAGTACATAAATACGTAAAAATACAGGGTATGTAAAAGATCAATTTCAATAGAAAGGTAAAGTGAATAAAAGAGTCAATTGAATCAATTTAGCAATCAAAATATGGAGAAAATGAGCAAAGTGGAGCCCATAAGTAATTTAAATGAATAACTAAAAACAAGGAGTAATAAGCATATCAACAATTAAGCAAATCATTGTAATCTTTTTTGTAACCTTATCTTTATTATTTCAATAAATTGGGGCTTCAATTATTGCATGACCATTTACATATAGGATATAATGCAATAAATCCTTTCATAACCAAAAGGAAATTTATTTTATTATTTAAAGAAAACTTTAAAATTTTTAAATAAATATTTGGGCAATTTTTGAAATAGTTTTAAATTAAGTTTTTATCAAAGAGAGGTATTTTGATTTTTTTTAAAGAAATTAAAAATAAAAAAACTTATTTTGGACATATTAGTCGATCACGACAATGGTCGACCAATGTCACTTGAAAGTTAACGTAAATGTATAATGTGATTTTTTGGTGCATTGGTCAACATAAAAGTCAATTAATATCTTTAAGTGGTTGAACAATATAATCTAAAATGCAAAAATGTTATGTATTGGTGAGTTTGTATCAATATTGGTTGATATAGTGATCAACAAATGTATCATATTGGTTAACCAATTTTATTGTTATTAATCATTATAACAATTAACTTTCATTTCGAACAACTATTTTAGGTTATGCTGAGTATAAATATACTACATATGAATTGTGGGAAGGATGTTAGGAACATTAAAAAGTTGCTAAGAGCTTTAAGAGCCTAAAGAGTGCATGTATGTATTATATAACATATAATGATCCTTTGTTCATTGGTGTGAGAATTGAGAGTTTTTGAATTGTATACTTATGGTTATTTGAAAAGTTGATTGGGATACACTTTGCAAGGATACAAAATTTATAAATGAATACTCTTTGCTAATGGTAAAGGAAGATGATCATAATAATTCCTACTCACTAGTAGAAAAGATGTTGTATGGAGAGTTATTCTTCACCTATTAAAGAAAGAAGAAAGTGAATTCTTATTTAGTGCCAAGGGATTAATAGTAAGCCAAAGGTTATTTGGCCTAATCATAAATCATTATTATCTTTTCTTACTCTCTTTTATTTATTATTGTAACTGCTTTGTGATTATTATATATAAATTTACATAATCATTATTATAATTGACAATTTTTTCATTAGTTTACATTCTTTAAAAGAAATTTCTTTAGTTTACAAATAGGGAAAATGTGAACACATATAATTCACGCCCTCTTGTATGTCATCTGAGGACTATCAATTGGTATCTATAGGGATCTCATTCATCGCATTTATATTTTTAGTAAAATCTGAGCAGAGATCATTATGGAACAAATTTGATTCACTTTTTAGCTAACATAATATATACAAGTAGACCCTCTTCAACTGAAAGTGACAATTAAATTTATTAAAACATTAGGATGAAATTCTTGCTTTTGGTCAAAAGGGGTTAATCTTTAAAGAATTATAGAGAATGATCCTTACTTCCCAATGAGAACTATTAGTTGTAGATAAAGTGGAGACTAAAATACCAAAGGATAGAAGTTAGTGTAATGATAATGATAAAAGGCTCATTGACAGTGCGTCGTAACACAAGTCAAAATAAAAACTAGACTACTATTATAATAGTGGTGAGTGTAGGACGATCCCATAGAGAGTGTGTGTAAAGTTGTTGGAATGAAATTAATTAGTGTTTAGGTTTAGGGGGTTCTAGTTTGAGAAAATAAAATGAAATTAGACTAATAAAAATAAATAAAGAAAACATGCAAAAATGATAAAAGTGGGAAATTCGGTAGGGACCTAATTTTTTGGTTCAATCTCGGCCTACACCCTAATTAAACATATTTCATTGACTTGTTATTCTCTAACCTCTCCTAGCAACTATTAATCGTGAGTTAATAATTAACTCGAGTTTTTCTTTAGGTAGTGTTTAATCAAGCTACGATCGTTAATTAAATTTAACTACTGAGTAACCTAGGATATAGCCTCTAGACTTAATTAGGTAGTAGCATTACGAATTAGAAAAATCAAATAATTAAGGCAATAACTACATACGATGTGTTTTTTTAACTTAGTTTATGCTATCCCTAATAATTACGAATCATTAATTGCTATGTATGAATTTCAACATAATAATTACATATTATATTAAAATTCTAGTAATGGGTTTACAAATAAACGATTCAATGAATGCATTAAAATCATTTTTTCACAATACTTGATGGGTTTATATATAAATAACCGAACAATAACACAATTGGAGTAGAAATTGGGGACAAATGGACTAGTTAAATAAGATAGACCAAGTGAGACCATAGGAAGTGGACATATGGCAAGTGACAAGTGTCACTTGTCAAGCCATGCATCCACCACCTACAACACTCTCTCATAAGTGAAAGACCAACTTCATTTTTTATTTGTTTTTCACTTTATTCATTTTCTTTCACCTCTTGTTAATTTCGTTCTTCATCTTCTTCCCTTCTTCTTCTCCATTCATGACATTTTCTTACCAACCCTACTCTCAATTTTGAGTTGCCATCATCTTTCACTTGCTACTTTCACCTTGTTATCTTCTTCATTGTCATTAAAAGACCTAACCCTATAACCTTGATTGATGATGATCGTGTGATATTAGGAAACTAGGATTAAAAGTGATTTGAAGATCTTGAAGCTAAATAAAGTTATGTTTTAATCATCAAAGGTAGTGTTAAATGAAACTAATATGATGAGTAATTTGAGATTGATAACTTGATCATGAAATTGTATGTGTGAATTATGAGTGATGAAATGTATATATAAATGTCTTATTTTTGTATATGTGATGATTAATGATTCATAAGTTGTTGTAGAGATATGATTATGTCCTATTTTTGTGTTGTTAATGAAGGCAGTAAATTGATGAATGAATGGATATTTTGTTGTTTTGTTTTTGATGTATAAAAGCATGGATCATTGGTTGTTTTAGAAATGGATTGGATTGAGTATTGAAGTTAAAGAACAGGCAAGTGTACTGTCTTGAAAAGAGAAGAACTAGGATGAAAGTTTAGAGATAAAGCGATAATGGTGTTTAAAGTGTGCTAGAATATGTTAGCTGTAACATTTCCACTGGACATGCACCTGTATTTTAGCCATGAATTAATCTATATATATCCAAATGGAATGATTTTTAATTTGGATTAAATTAGGGACATACGACTACATTTTTCATGAAGATATCAAATTCAAAATCTGTCTTTAAGAGTTTCAAAATTAGACTTAAATTTAATTACTAGGTACAATGACAGTTTGAGAACTGTAGGTAGTTTTATGATGCCTCGAAATGAGATGAATTAAGGTGATACTTAGGAATGAAATGAAGGTGAAATTTGAAGAAGAACATGTGCAAAAAATTTATGATGAAAGCGTATAAGAATATGTTCTGTTATGATGTTCATGATTAAGTTTGGATTTTGATTTTTGTGTGTGCATGATATTGAACTGAAATTAAGGTATAAAAAAAGAAGATATCAACTTGAAATAATGAATTTTGAAAATAAATTGTTTGATACTTATGAATGCAATATAGTTAAAATCTAGTATTATCAATTTTGGGAACAAGAAATGACTCAAAGGTCTAGTTAGCTAATATCTGAGGAGTTTAGATAAAATGTGTTTATTTAGTTTATCATTTCATGTAGAACATTTTGTATAGAATAGTGAACTCACAGATTTTTTTGTAATGTTAATATATAAGGGTGAAATGTAATGCTACATTGTAAGTTATGTTTTGTTAATGAAATGGGAAAAGTTGATCCTTAAAATACTTCTGTTTCTGTGATGTCATAATAAGTGAATATGATTGCTCTAACATGCCGTTCTCATAGGGTATGTTCTCGAATGTCCTCTGGCTATTCGAGCATATACTCTATGGTAGTAATGTGTTACATATACATCTCATGTATACTACCAACTTTGTCTCTATCCATGTTGACTTTGGTTTGTCCAACAAATCAATGCTTCTAATTAGGACTAACCCATTAATCCAAAAATATAATTTCCATAGTTTGAACATATTCGTGTAAAGCAGCTTTAGGTTTGCCCACCAACTCAACACTAATATTTTGGTTCTTGTCATATCAATGGAAAATGTAAGTCCTAATATTTTAGTTGAGGGACTTATTCTTAGGTCTTATCAATGATTGGATGGTATTATATATTTATATATTAGATATATATATTTAGATTATGGACGACTCAGTTAAATTGGCCCTATGTCCATGACCACCCTTAAAATGCATCTAATGCATGTAACACACAAAAGAGGCTTATTTTAGGTTGTGACTTAACTATGCATCTGAAGTTCGTGATTCGATTCAACTCTTGAAACGAATCAAGTACTAGTGTTAGTCTCGGCTAATTCGAATTATGAACGTGATTCAATTAGGAACCCTAAAATTCAATTATTTTGATTTCCAAATTAAACACTTTAATTCTAGTACATATATCTTTTTCTAGTCACACTAAAAATGGTATGCTCTATTTGGATTAATTCTAATTAATCCCTAGGGTTTCCAAAATTCTCGAACTTCAATTATTCATCTAAAACATCCTTAGGTCATCTCAAATTTATCAAGACAATTTTTGCACAAGCCAAAAATATCTTGACGGCCAAAATTATCAAGATAAATGAGTTAACCTACTAGGCACTAAAGACACTGATTCGATGTCTGGAAATTTTTCAGAACCCTAATTTCAAACACACACACTTAGGATGCTACTATCATCAAAATAATACAATTCTTATCTTATAAAAAATTTTCAGGGTCTTATAATTGAAACATAAACACATAAGTCATCAAACAAGTCAGCCCCATCAGCTTTCAAAAAGTTGATTAGTGTTGACTTTGACTTTATCTATTAATTGAATAAAGTTCAATTAGTTCTGGAAAATTTCCAATGTCTTATACACATTTTAAATGTTCCTAATAAAAAATATTAGAAACTAATTACTAGGAATTCTTTATAAACTAAGTGGAATTAGTTAGCACATCATTTGTCCTCTAAAACTTGTCATACACCACTAGCATGCATATAAAATCGAGAATAAATAATTTATCATTTCAAATATAGGTATCATGCATCTCATACGTGTGGAAACATCATATGTGTATGTTCGAGAAGAAAATTCTTAAAAACAATTTTGTATAAAATTATTTTAGAATTTACAAGCATGCATGTTCATCAGAATTCTAGAATTTCCCAGAACTTCATATATGCATCAAGATGAAACTAAAATCGTAATAAAATAGAAAATGACATTCAATTGCATTTTCCTTTGATAGATATATAATATAAAAACTTATAAACATTTTCATGAAAGAAAATTAGAAAAATTCTAGAATTATTACGAAAATTTCAAAATCAGAACATACATTATGTTTTTAAGAAATTCCTAGAAGCCAACATATGAACAGACTGGAGATTAATTCTCAATAAAATAGCAAATAACATTCAATTGATATTTCCATTTGAAAAAACATAATATAACTCTTATAAACATTTATATGAAAGAAAATCAGAAAAAACGTTTTTCTACAATTTATATGAAGTTTTTGAAATCAAAGATTTTGAAATCAACATACATGTAAGTCACAACTTGGCAAAC
>JANIJH010000008.1:52013711-52034192 GCA_024520975.1 Erythroxylum areolatum | reverse complement strand
AATGTTATAAGAGGTTATAGAAATGATTTTTGAAGTTGAAAGATCAACTAAAATGTGTATGTGATGAGAATAGAAAAATTTGGAGAAATGATTATATAAATACCTTGTTTTTCTTCCTCACTAGTCACATACGGGTTTATATTGGAAAGATTTAGGGATGAGTTATGAATATCAAGGTACCAAAGGATTGAGGATGTGATTCAAATAATTGATTAGCGATTAAGTTATGAAATGAAAATGAGTTTAAGATATGAAATTGGTAAAGTAACTGGGATTGTCATTGAGCATGCATTATACATAACCCATATACACAGTTGTGCATGAATAAATGCTTATAATTGTGCCATTTTTAATGAGTGTGCAATGTGTTTCTTGCATAAACGGGTTGTGCAGGTTAAGCGTCCGCATTCAGGCATTTCCAGAATTTGGAAGCCAATGTTAATATGGAGCGTACTGTGAGTAAACCTAGATGGTCTCATTTCATTGTTTGTTTTTTTTTAATTTTTGTATTGATTGATTGTGTTGGTTTTCGGACAAAAGGTCCGATGATGTGATGAATTGATTGGGATATTGAAGTGTTACTTGTATGTGAATGAGATGAAATAAGTGTACATAATTTAATGATAAATGTGTTTTGAATGAGCATTTGCATGTAAGTGAAAATGTGATTCTCAACTTAATGTTGAATGTCGGATTAAGGTCCGATACTATAGGAATGTGATTAAATGGGATCATGCAAATGTGATTGATGCATTCCATTTCATGACTGCATGAAAGATAATGGTAGTTGTGACCAGAGTAGTCACCAATCAGAGCTTAAAGCTCAACGAGTGAAAATGAGCCTCAAGTTCAAAAGTGATTAAGAGCCTAAGGCTCACTATGTAAAATGAGCCCTGTATCCCCTAAGCGGATAAGGGACAATTAGTAATGAGCCTGGTATCCAATGAATACGGGACAGTTTAGGCACCCAGTCACAACAAAGTAATAAATGAAAAGTGAGACTCATGTGCACTGCATATGCATAATAGGAATGATTAAATTGTATTAAATGTGAAATGTGAAATGATGTGAATGTGAATTATGTGTTATGTGACTAGGTGAGCCATTGATGATGGTCACTTATTGAGTTCGCAAAACTCACCCAAAATTTGCAATTATTTTCAGGATCAGAAGAATACCCCGTTGGATAAACAGGAGTATACCTTCAGCATGCAAGTAAAGGATAGAGGTCGGGACCAGTTCGCGTCTGCATTGTATTTCTTCATTTTTGTATTGAATTGTATATTCCACAATTTTTGTACAATAAGTACTCCAAAAAGTTTTGTACAATGTGTATTTGAATTATGTTGTAATGGAAAGACATTATGTCTAAAGTGTTTTGTATTTGTGAAAGGGCCAAATGGCTATTGAAAGTTTTGTTGATTGTATTGTTATGATTGAAAAAGTTTACGAATAAAGTGGGACTGAATTGATTATCAATTTCTGCATATTTTGATTGTATTAAAAAAAATTGTACTGAGTTTTGAACGATTGAGTGCTCTAACATGCCACCCTCGTGGGGCACGGACTCAGATATCCCTCAAGATGTCGGGTACGTGTATTGCGGGAGTGAGGTGCGACAGTTAATCCGTGTAGGTCCAAGTCATAGGGATGAGGTACAGGGAACATCTGCAGGAACCAAGGCTAAGAGATAGGAGAAAAAGTACTTTTGAAATGTGTTTTAGTTAAAGATGATTATACATGTAATGTAGAAAGGAAATTGTATGTTTTCCTTTGGATTACCATGTAAATGTAAAGATGTATTACTATTGTTAAATGATAATGTTAAGCATTGGGAAGTTTTGTAATGTGTATATGTATGGCATTGAATAGAATTGTATACCTTGAATGCATGTATAGGAATTTGGTTACTACGTGTATGGATAGTTGTAGGTTCCATATAGGGGGTGTTACAACGTATTACCTTATTGCCATATTGTTTCAACTACTTTAAGGTAATTATAGTAAGCCTTGAGATTTGTTTAATATGAAATGATCGTTTAACTCCTTTTTCATTTTCTTTCATATATTAATGGAAAGCTAACAAGCGTTGGTTTTAGAGGAGGTTCTCATTCTTCACTAAATTTTAGTGTCATCATCTATATATATTATAGTGATATTCACCTTTGGATATCTTGGCAGTGAAAAATTACTTCTCCATACCCCATAAAAAGTTTTCAAGTTTCTTACTATTCTTGTTACAGTAAAAATGTTTTAGCTCATACACCTTCATTAAAGTCATTTTTACTTGGTCATCCTCACAATTAGTAATAGCCCATTTGAAAATTATTATATAAATTTTATCTTTCGTTTGGAATTTCATCAATTTTCCATTTGCTCCCTTAATTCTTGGATTTACTTCTCTAAGAGATGAAATTAAAATAGGTAGTTAGTGCTTCCATTTAAAACATTCGCTCATTTAAGTTGCTTCCTTATGATAATGGAAACTAATAATAGCTTTGAAATTAGTTTTTGTGAAGACATTAAAATTGAATCAAATTGAACATCAAGCCTTCATATGACAAGAGAGTTATCTATAACCTAACTCAAATTTACTAAATCTATATGTTTAAGTATTTTGCATAAAGACTAAAGAAACAATGTGTTTTCTCTAAAATAATAATAGGTAGCAAAAGTGAAACTAAGCACCAAAATACCAATATTTATTAACTCTTATGATATTTATAATAGATTAATTGGTTTTAACTCTCTTATAGTTGAAAGCCTTGGTTAAATGAGTTATCTATAGGCAACATAAGAACTAAAAGCTAAGTTTACAACTTAAGAGCAAGTAAGCACTAAGTCCATTAACTTGGTGGATGGTTCTTGACAAAAATCACTTAGGCCATTATATAAATAATATTAAAATTAATGATTGTCACATTTTCCTCCTTGTTCCTTATTTCTTTAAACTAACTTGCAATGTCATCAAGTATCCTTACCTAACATCTTGGTGAGGCAAGTATTTAGTCAATGTGTTCATAATTCAATCAATGCAGGCTTATAGCCTATTTTGTCAACCTATGGTTCCTTCTTTTAGCATCATTTGTGTTTAATATATCCATATACACTAATGAGCAGTCCATTATGCTTACTTCCAAGTTGATTAATGCATTAATGGTCCAACATAACTAACTAATACTTGAACCCACTTAATCAGTTGGTGTTAACACCTTACTTCTTTAACATGCCTTCTTTATGCCAATTATCATTTTAGTTATTAAATATAGCTTGCCATTAGTTTATCATTTTAGTTATTAAACATAACTTGCCATTAGAATAAAGAACATATCCTTATGACGGGTTAATAATAAATCAACTAGAACAGATGGTTGTAGTTGTTGGAATATGAAAGTCATTAGCTTTAAATCATTTCAATTTATGCATAAGCTCAAATTGATGAAGACATTTGTTAAACAATTTTTTAAAGGCAAAAATATCAATCTTAAATCCCTCAAAGAGAAGCTAATATCTGCACAAAAATCTTGTTATGATCACCCTTATAACCCTAATTTAAAATGGGAAGAGATGAGGAGCCTCCAAGAATACCAAACTGCTCTCAACTTTCAAATTTTTGTTTTAAAGCCGAAAGCCTGACTTAATTGGCTGAAGGAGGGTGATTCAAATACAAAGTTTTTTCACTCTTCCATATTAGCTTGAAGTAACCTTAATAAAATCTCTAAGTTACATGATAGAAGGGGAAATGAATATGTGGAATTGGAAAGCATCATGAGGATTGCTAGAAAATATTTTCTTAATCTTATGGCGACAGTCGACACCTCTTTGCCCACCTCAAATATCCTACGATTTTTTAACTCCAACATTGAGCAAGGTACTAAAAAACTTCTGATCTCTCTTGTTACTGGTGATGTTAAACTTATACTTTTTAGTTTACACCCTTCAAATTCACCTAAACTAGATGGATTTATAGTATTATTCTTCCAACATACATGGGATAACTTTTCATGGAGGCGTTTTTGGTTTTTTTTCAATCCATAAAATGCTTCACATCGTCAATCATACTTTTATTTGCTTGGTTCCAAAAAAATAAAATCCTTGTTATATGAGCAAATTTAGGCCTATTTCTTACAGCACTACTGTACACAGGGTGATATCAAAACTACTAGCTGAACGACTTAAGCCAATCATTTCAAATCCTATTAATCCTACCCAATGTTTTGAACAAAATTTGGGTAGCAACATATTGCTTTTACAGGAGTTACTAAAGAAGTACCGCTATGGTAAGAACATAAATAGTTGTTTGATTAAGATCGATTTCTTTAAAACTTTCGATACAATTAGCTGGCATTTCATTCAATTATGTCTTGAAGCATTGCATCTCCCTGGCCAATTCGTCCAATGGATCATGACTTCTATTAGTACCCCTTATTTAAGTATCCTTATGAATGGCATTCCTTTGATCCCTTTCAAGCTGCAAAAGGGATTCATCAGGGCGATATGTTATCACCTTACTTGTTTATTCTTACTATGGAGGGATTTTCCATACTTTTAAGTAGGATAATTTCTTCTAATGGTGGTTTTAAATTTCATCATAACTGTAAGGAACTCAATCTTACTCACCTACTATATGTAGAAAAACTTATTCTTTTATGTCAAAATGATTTTAATTCGATCAAAATAATGATGCATGTGATTGCTTTATTTGTTGAATGGTTTGGAATCAAACATAATACCAAGAAGAGCTATTTTTTCACTTTAGATGATATGAGGAATCTCAAAGAAATTAGAAGAATATCTGGACTTAGTCATTGCTCAACTCATTTTCATTATCTGGGAGTCCCTTTGTGGCCTCTAAGTCGAAGTTTTGTGACTACTTGCCTATCATTGAAAAAATGAAGTATTAAGTGATGGCATAGCAAAATCATTTCTTATTTTATGCAACACCGCTTACTCTCACCACTTTTGTTCTTACAAGTCTTCATTTTATTAGAGCTTACCATTGACTTGGCGCTCAATAGGAGCGAACGAGTATACGGGTAAAAGATCTTACATAGAGAGGTTATTCTTTTATTATAGGTCATTTGAACCTTTTTCTTCAATTCTTGTATCTATATTTAGCCTAAATACTTTTATATGTAGTACTTCACTCTTTAGTCATTTTTGTTAATTACTTTTCTTTTTCTTTTTCTATCTTTCAATTGTTTGTTTGTTTTATTTATTTATTTATCTTCTTTCTTGTTTGTTTATTTATTTGTTTATTTTTATCTTTATTTTTATTCTTTACCTTTTTATCTTTATCTTTATCTTTTATTTTTTATTATTTTTATCTTTATTTTTATTTCTTTATCTTTCTATTTTGATTTTTAATTTCTTTATTCTTATTTTATTTTTATGCAATTATTGTTTATATTTTTAGCTTTTGTTTTCTTTAAACAGTTCTCAAAAACTTTTTCCTTTTTTCTTTTCTCCTTTTCCTGCAGGTTTGTAGGAAACAACATCTCTACTAGTTAGGAGCAAGACTGCATACTTCTGGACCTCTTTAGATCTCGCATCTCAGCAAGATTTCTACTAGGTAGTTATTGTTGTTGTTTGTAGCAAATTTTTGAAAATTGCAATTAACCAAAAAAAATAACCAAAAACTATAAAGGAACATGTAGGAATATCAACTAAAAATGCCAAAAATAAGAAATTATATAGACATCTAAAAAAGGGATTGGGTAAGCCCAAATTTTCATACAAATTACATTTTTGAAAATCAGGAGTAAAGAGAAATGATAAGATCGTAAAAGGAATTAAGTGGAGGAAGGTTGTCGCGATCTAAGGCAGCAATAACTTTAACATCATCTATATAATCATCCATCCTTACAAACTCACAAAGATCTTTAGTTTCTGTTGGCTCAGTTTTTGCAAAGGCCGTAAAAATATCGATGATTACAAAAGACGTACCAAGATGCTTGATCAAATAATAGTAATTCCAATTCTCAAAGGTTTTGGAGCAGTGTCATATTTAAAAGTAGTAAAAAGTACCATATTTGAAGTCCTCACCCTTGTAACATCACTTTTGGTCATTTAGAGCTTGCTTCATGTCGATAAATGATTATTTTAATCATAAGTGCATGTTATAGTTATAGTTGGTACTAGTAACTATGGGTCGACCTCATAAGGATTATCAGTTAACTACCTACTATCCACAAACTAACAAGTTAGATAAACCATTATAAATAAGTGGATAAATAAAATAAATAAATAAATAACCTGGATACTAAAACAAAGTAATGATCAAGATTATATCAATTATGAATTAGGGTGTTTAGTTAGTTGGTATAGGAAGAAAGAAATGGGTAAGGAATAAAAAAAGATGGTTGGTAATATATTATGATTGGTTGAACAATGTTTTTATATTCCTTTGTGGGGCAACACTCCATACCCCCCAATATAGTGAGGAATGGAAGCCATATCCATTTTCATTCCTCACTATATTCATTATAATTCCTATTACCATTTCCTTAAGTGACCTAAGCACACCCAAAGTAGATTTATGCCAAGTTTCCCCAAGACTTTACTATAATCTATTTCATTCTTGATTTAATGAATTATTTTCATTCTTGGACCAGTAACAGTAATTTTAATTATATTATATCTCTAGATATTGAATTTCTATTCTAAGGTTAATCAATTGAAATACATTTTGAATGTAGACAACCCAAGAATCATTTAATTTTCTCTATGAACTCTCTTGATAGGTTTAACCCTAACTTAGGAAGATCATGTGGCTTTCACCCGATTTGCTATCGATTAACCCTCTCTATCCACACTGGGACCTAAACATACATATCATCTCTCAAATCTCGACATGAATCAAATAATGAATTATTCACTTTTATTCCTTCAATTCAATCAATATAAAATCATGAATAAATCACAAGCAAACTAGAATTATATTAAACTAATTAATGAATCAAAGTATATCATATCCTAGGTTCTTCCACCTAAATCTATATCCCTATCAATTTATATTCACATTAAAAATATCTATATAAAAATAGCATAGAAAACAAGATAAAGAAGTCATGTACTTGAATCTTGAAATATCCAAAAAAGTATTGAAATCTTCCTCTATCTCCAAAAAATGATGAACTATTAATTAAGAATAATGCAAAAAAATTCAAAGTAACTTTATGATGTTTTTCCCTCCTTTTTTCTTTAAATCCTAAAATACTAACTTTAATAAGCTATACAACCCCAAAAATGAGTTCATGTAGCTGATTGTATTCTCTATAAATTTCTCCAAAAAAACATTGCTAACACAATTACCTACATGGGAGCATGTAAGGTACCACGCTCTTCTTCTAAAGGGTAATACAGAGGTGTTTAAGATGCACCAAAGAAACAAAAGCAACCACATTTTAATATGGACCTCAACATAAGTCTGTGTATGTTGTCGTATTCTATAGTACTTCTATAAATATTTTAAAATTGCTCTAATTCGATCTAATCATTCTCTAATCTTTCTTTTTTTTCCGTATATGTTTAGAAATAAGACTTGAAATCACATTATTTCTCAAATTATCAAATCCTTCAAAATCATCCAAAATACAAATAATATACTATAAAAATAATTCTAAAAATTATGTATATCTAGCATACATCAAACTCCCCCACACATAAGTAATTAGTTGTCCTTAATTAAACCAATCCTCGTTCAATCTTAAATAGAAAACAATTTTAGAAAATGTTAAACCATTCAAACATGTTAATGAAAAATCTTCATTACTCATTAAATCATAAGGGATCATCAAAATTTTATGCAACCAGCCACTTGCATCAATTCTCAAGTTGATTTAATTCACTTTATAACTCTTTAAACTTTAACTCGAATCACAAAACTCAATTCCATGCATAAAATAAATATTCATACGATATGTACTTCAACTTTCAAACATATTTACACCTTTTTATAGCTAAGACATAAAATTAAACAAGAGAACTGGACTTCTTTTTGAAAAATCATGTGTCCTTTTTATAAGAGAGTAAACACCTTATCATAAGTACTCCCAGGTACTTAACTATGTCACTATATCAAATGGATACTAGCGCCACTTTTTAACTTAAACCTTTCATTGATACAAGACCAAAATAGTGAATTTATTATGCTTATGTATTCACAATTTTTTTCAAGCAATAAAGATGCTTAAATGAAGTCACAATTACTTATGCATGTGCATCTTACACAAAGAATTTCATAATTATCATCAAGTATTCATTCTCCAAACTTATAAGATAAATCAAACTCATTTGTTCATCAACAATCAAAACTAGTTACATGGGCAATCCAATTCACCAAAACAATCAAATTCATAAAGAAGTATCTCTAATAACATGCTTTCAAAGAAAAATAATTTTTCAAAAGTTAAAAAGTCAAGAGAAAATTTATAAGCTTGAGTATACTACTGTAAATCCTTCCTCCAAACTTAAAATAAACATTATCCTCAACGTTTCTAAACATCCAAATGATAAAAAATAATAAAAAAGGGGAAAGAGATAAAAAGAACTTAAACTTACCAGTTTTATGAGTCACATCGTCAGGTCAATATGTGACTCCATTACATAGATGTGTCATTAAAGTGCTAACTGAACTATAAAAGAAGATTTTTATTAAAAAAAGTTAAGTCAAAATGAAGTGATAATATAAAAAAATGTATACACCTGATCAAAAATATTCTCATAAGTGAAAACAAGAAGGCAAAAGAGTTAAATTAAATCCTAAGGTTTTAACCAAAATTTAATTTAAATTTTAATATTTTAATATGTACAAAGAGAATCTTAACATTTTACAAACATTTAAAAAAGACCTCAACTTAACAACTTAATTAATCTTCCATTAAAAATGCAATATCATTACTTATTAATTTTTATAGGTCCCATATCATATGTATATCTTATGTGACAGGAAACCAAAAAAAAAAAAGTGGGTCTTAAACCATATGAAGGGATAAAGTGATATCCCTATTCTTTTCTCTTTCAGCTGCATGTTCTCCTAATTATCCCCTCATTTTGCTATTTCTTTACTATTGTTTACTTCACCTGGAAAATAAATTGATTTTCCTTGCTCCATTTCCCTTTTGATTGCTTATTTAGAAAACCTTTATTTCTAGGATAGTCTTTTTTTCCTCACAATTGAAGGTATGAGATATTAATCTCAATTATTGCCACCATTTGTAAATTGTGTTATGTGATTGTATTGATTGTTTGGATTATGTTCAATTTGATTTGAGTTCTTACTAGCTTTTATTTTGTTTTTTTTGGCGCTATCATTCCTCTTCTTTTTTTTTCTTTGTTTCTCTTTATTTGATATTTCTTTCCACCTAAACGAAATAGTGCTAACTGGTGAAATTTGCCACAAAACTTTTGTTGTAACTAAAATAGACTATTAGACAATTGCGGCATGATGCAGCATCAACATGGCTTGCAATTGCAATTTCAAAACATAATCAGGATTTCAAAGCGAACTATTTTAACTAGGTGTTAAAAAACTCAAATGAATAATGAATTGAGATAATATTTTTTTAAAAATGATAAAGCGAAGTATTTTCCTCAAGTTGTTTAGCATCTTATTCTTCTCTCTCAAATGCCACAATTACCAAATAAAAAAGTTGCAAATTGTTTTATCCTAATATCTAATCACCCCAGTTTTAGCTTAAATTTTTGGCATATATAAGCATGTTTTAAAACTCAAACTTAAATCAAATGTGCTACTAAATGTAGATATGTTCAACAACTGAATAATCTCTTATCAAGACCTTTTGTGTCTATAGATTTCTTCAAAAGAGCTCCTAAATCAAGCATGTTTTAATCCATTATTGTTTGTCTAGTTTATAATATTGGACACATTATTGCATCAAAATAAGAAGATGAATAAACAATTATTGTCTAGTTTCTTAGGAAGTAGAAGATGACCTTGGAGTAAGAGTTCTACAATAGTGTGTGAACTTTTAAACCAAGAGAGCAAGATGGAGCTTTGACAAGATTGAACATAATGTTCCTCATTATATAAGATCAAAGAACAGAAATTGCTGCATAACATTTGAAACTACATCAAAATTGCTTCTATTTATATTATTATGGATTGAGATTTATGGACTAAGAAAGATGTCATCCTAGATATATGGCACATGTTTTCCATGTAAGGATGTCTATCACTCAGGTAGTATGATGTTAACTTGTCTTGTTGTGACATGTAAAATATTCTTAGCAAACCCATGAAGAGGTATAAGGAATTTATACCATTCATTATCTTTCACACATAATTAAAAAAACACAAATATTAGTTCCAAAGAAAAACTCCAAGGTGGTATGATGTTAACTTGTCTTGTTGTGACATGTATAATATGCTTAGCAAACCTATGAAGAGGTATAAGGAATTTATACCATTCATTATCCTTCATGCATAATTAAAAAAACACAAATATTAGTTCCAAATAAAAACTCCAACGACAATAGTACTGGTTCATATGGTAAATAGTAGTAGCCACCATCGGTTCAGCCCTAAACACAGGTTTGAATAACGTACCGTACCAATCGTACTAGCTAAAAACTGGTACCAAACAATAGAGCACCATACTGAACTTTGGTATTGGTTAGTACCAATTAATACCAACTGGTAACTAAAATATTGGACAAATATCGATCATAAGTTTAAAACAAATTCTATGTTTAAATTGAAAAAATAAAAAAGTTTCTTATATATAAAATAGTAATTACCTATAAATGATAAAATTGTTTATAATTATTTAATAAATAGTAAAGATACAAATAAGAATTTTTTATGTAACTAGACTTATACAAAGTGATTATGGATTATATTAATAAATATATTAGTTTAACATAATTTAAAGAGAGTTAATAAATATTTTAAAATTTATATGTTTCAAATTTACGATCTATATACTTTTTAGTGTATACATGTGAAAATTTATTATAGCTTTTGAAACATGTAAAGATAACATTTGAAATTAAATTCACTTATTATAAATACATATTTTTATTTTGTATTATTCTTAATTTTATATTTATATGAGAGTTAAACAATCTTTTTTATCTTAATTTATGAGAAATATGTGAAAATAATATTAATAAAAATAAATATATTTATTATATTATTATTATGCTTTTTATAGATAGGATTAAATTAAAGTAAAAAGTTATATAACATAAGATATCGAAGGACAATTTTGCAATTTTATAAAATTTACAGACTATTTTATAATTTTAAAAAATTATTTGAAATGATAACGAATATTGATTGGTACCAATATCGTATAATACCTAACCAAATCTGATACCAAGTCTGGTACGGTATTCATAAAATTGGTCATAAAGTAAACATAGTGGGTGGTGAACATTGCTTCGACAAATAACTCCTCCTTTATGTAGTGGTAAGAGGTAACAGTAAGAGAAGAGTAGTATTATGAGGAAACTGTTATGCTTAAGCTTTAGAAATAAGAGATGAGAAGAACGGGGTTATTTATCTCTATAGGACCCATATTTTTTTTTTGGTTCCTATCACATAAGATATACATATGGTAAGAGACCTACAAAAAATTAATAAATAATAAAATATGTACTTTTTTAACAGAGGATTGAAAGAGATGTTAAGTTAGGGTCTTAAGGTTCTTTTTGTACATGTCAAAACTTTAAGGTTTAAATTTATTTTTGGTTAGCAGCTTAAGGTGTAATTTGACCCTTTTCTAAAGAAAATAAAATACACAAGACGAAAGACAAGTTAAGGGTCTTAAAAGGATGGTGATGATATCTAGGGTGGCATGCATGGCACTATCTCCTGTTGGTCCTCTAGGTCCTCAAATGATATCATCTCCATAAGGCTCTATATTGAGGACTCAGTCACCACTATCCTTATATCATTATTGGGAACAACAATCTCCTCTCCGACTAATGCGATAGTCTCTTTTAAATTTATAAGATCAACAACACTGGAATCCTCCTCTTTAGTTGGTCCTTTGGGCTTATCAGCTTCCTTAGGCTCATCAAGCTCAACTCCATCATCTTCTACTGCTACTAGCTTATACTTTATCTCCTCCTCTGTAGCTGGCTCATTTGGACATATTGGTAGAGGTCAAATAGCCACTCCTAAATGCCACGTGAACTGTACCATATTATCTCCTAGCAAATGCATGCATGCCTCAATGTAAGTCGAATTAGCTAGTTAAATTGATGGTGTAGATGGTGGTGGTGGAATCAAAGTTCCTCAAGTTTTGTGTTCTAACCCTTATTAGTTAGCACCTCCTTCTTTATTGGTGATGGTAAACCAATAAGTGCAAAGTATTGCCCTAAACTATTTTTCCTCAGCTCAACCATCCGCATTGCCCTGATGAACTATATAGTCATGGGCATAAGAATGGTTTCCACTGTGAGGTCCAAATCATCTATAGGAACTCATAACTTATACTCCAGTAACATAATCACTAAGCCTACACCAATAAGCTCAAAGTTAGTCCTATTGAAATATCCTCAAGTTAACTATATAAAGATGATGTCAAAGTGCATCCTCTACCTCTAGTGTATGCAATATAGCAAGAATAGACCCCTCTTGGTGATAACTCTAGTACTCTCCTTCATTGCACACATTGAATGCACCAAGAGCTTATGCACAAATTATATTTGTGGGAATCTAAACACAAACACCTTAGGTTTGGTAGGATGATAAGTATGTACAGTCACCATCGATCTTCAGTAGCTCCTCGCATTCATATTTAGGAAGTCCCAATTAACGTGGATCCTCCTTGATGTCAATGTACCTGTACACTCCTTTATAAAGTAATTGGTTATAGCTCATATTGTGATCCATACCTCCCACTTTTTATTATTAGCTTACTTGAAAGCAAACTAAAAGTAAGAAGATTGACCACCATATGCAATGATCAAGCTCATTTTAATGGAATAATCATAATTTTCCTTGATCCTAAAAAAGCTTAACTCTTGCAATATTAAATCATAGACCAATTAATACATATGCAAGTACTCCTCAATGAATCCAATTCCATTTTATTCATCACCTTATGTTAGTAACTAAGCCTTTAAAAAATCCCTTGATAATTTAACTAACATTTCTTTTTATTTGTAAGAGGTCCAAGCTTTCATTCTTAGTTCCATTAATTAAGATATAACAAGCTCCCTTACCCTCCCTCTTTCTAGAGATGACATTCGCCAAACACCCTTTAACATGAATGGTAATAAGGCGTCAAAACTTGGTGGTTTGAATGTATTATTTTTCTAACATTCCTAGAACTTAGTTGGGGATCTTGTATCTAAATTTGTATTAAAATCTTTTAATAATGTTGAGAAGCTTAGAGAAATGAATCGGAGATTCATTTGTCTAATTCCTAAAGACATTACTCTTTAATCAACTATGATAGACCCATTTCTAATATAATGTCTTGTACAAAATCATTATAAAATTTCCTCCAATAAGATTTCAAAAGGTTCTACCACTCATCATTAGCTCTAATCAAAATGCATTTATCAAAAATGAGTAATATTAGGGACAATATACTCCCTACTCAAGGGCTTTTTAAGAACTGCCATAGGAAAAATACTATCAAAAGTTATTCCTTGAAGATAGATTTCCATAAAGTATTTGATTATATTAATTAAAATTTTCTTTTTAACGCAATATAAACATTTGGATTCCCAGATACATTTCTACATTGGTTGAAGAAGTATGTTACTTAACCATCTTATATTATCTTATTTAATGAAAATCCAACATATATTTTGCATAAGGTAAGGAGAATAAAACAAGGGGATCACTTTTCCTTATATCTCTTCACAATGTTTATTGAAGCTTTAACTAGATTTATAGCCAAGAACATTGAGCTAGCTAATGACTTCTCCTATCATTATACTTCTCCTATCATTATAAGTGCAAAGAACTAAAGATTTTCTAAACATCATTTACAAATGATATGTTACTTTGAGTGATACAAACATAAAATCAATTTCAAATCTAATGAATTTTTTAAGACATTTTCAGACACCTCGAGTCTAACCATCAATAAAAGAAAAAATTATTTATTTATGATAGCAAGAGAAGTAGAAGTAATTAAGTAACTTTCCCTCACCATAGGCCTCAAGGTTGAAGAACTTCTATTGGAATACATATAAGTGCCCATAACTTTCAAAAGGCTCTCTTTTAAAGATTGTTAATTCCTCATAGATCAAATAAATAGAAGACTAAGTGGTTGGCCAAACAACTCACTCTCTATACTAGTAGGGTGAAGTGATCATTTCAATATTAAATAATCTTAATGTGTATTGGAGCTCTCACTTGTCCCTCCCTCCCTGATTAAACCCATTAACGAAATTCTCAAAAACTTTCTCTAGTCTTCAAAGTTAAATGGGCACAGGTATATCAACCTAAAAAGAATGGGAGCCTAGGTATTACTTCTATTAAAGCCATAAATGAAATGCTCCTAGACAAGAGAATTTGGAAGACCTTCACTAACAAGGAGTCCTTGTGGGTCCACTAGATCCATATAAAATTTCTAAAAGGATAGACCTTCTAGATAATGTAAGCAAAATTAGACACCTCATGAACCCTACCCACAAAATTCTCAAATTGAGGAGCATTATATGCAATGAGCTAAAGTTTATAATTAGGAACGGAAAACCACATAATTATAATTTGGTAAGTGGCATAATGAAGGTCATTTATATAAACCGCCTCAATTTCAAGATCTCTAACATATTAAACCCAAACAAACAAATGACAAAATATAAAAACAATTAGGGCTGCAACCATAGTCTCTTTCCTAATAGACAACTTACAAGTTAGAACTTAAATCAACACTCTAAACTTACTAACACGTAGTTCAGAGAATTTCACAAATTTATCTTACATAGATTTATTCCCAAACCAATAATAACAAGTAACATGTGTTTATGTTAGTTCAAATGCAACCTCCTTAAAGCTTCTTTTATGCTTTGGATATCCATTTAATAAAGGCATAACATAATGGATATAATCAAAGGAAACCACTCATATAACCTTATATGCATGGTTAGTAATAAACTTCATAAATCCTTTAATCACTTTTTGTTCAACTGTGTCTACACCAAACAGATATGGATTCAAATGTAATATTTATGTAACAAGCCTTTATGGAGCAAAATTGGCATAACATAATCCTATAGGCATGCAAAGTAAGCTACCAATGTAAAGAGGATCTCACAACATTCAAATTAATTTTGAGTTGTACTATTTATGCCATCTGGAATGAAAGAAATAGGAGAATTTTCAAGAATGAATCAATGAATCCATAATTTTTCTATTGCACTATACTCATGGATAAGGAAAACTTTATTGATAAAAGGAATCTTAAATCACACTAGTTGAAACATGTTATCTAGGTGGAACTTAAGCCAACTTCATTACTCCAAACACTATTATATGGCATGTAACCAATTCAAGACATATAAGCTATAACCTTTCAAGATTGTCCTAGTCTACAATTCTTTGTCATTGTTCTTGTTCTAACTGTAAGCAACCACATTCCTCTTTGGTTATATTAACATGCTCACTCTCACCTTATAGGTGCAATAAATTTTTTCTTTTTGTTTTCCAAAAAGAATGTGAAATCATTGACTCTTAATATTATAAAAGGACTTCTAAGACTACAAAAGGCTATAATTAGATTTAACTTTGACTATTTTCAAACCTTTTAGGCCAATGATATCTTTAACAATTTCATTTTAAAATTTCAAAGTCTTAAATGTTGGTTGGCTTTTTAGTTTTGCATAATTCAACCTAAATTCAAATTAACAAATATTATCAACCATTATTTACCATAAATAATTAGCATCCTTTTAAATTTTTATATTAATATGATTAATAAAATTTCTTATAAAATTATGGATATGTATAACTATATAACTATTCTGTCAATAGTTAATAAAAATTCATAATAGAACAAGTAATTAATTTTAATACCTTTTTCTATTTTACCATGGATTTGATTAGTTTGAAACATAAATGTAAAATAGTTTCTAAATGAATAAAAAGCCAACAAAGATTTAAAGGCATTAATCTTAATTTTATGAAGTCGCATAAAATAATTTTAAATTTTAAATTTTGAACTTAACTTTCTTATTATTAATTTCAGGCACAAAAATAATTAAATTTTTAATTAAGCAAAGTGGCAACAAATTTACCATTGAGAATTTTTTATTTATTCTCACCTTTCATTTTTTATATTTGAAACTATTCAAATAAATTTTAATAAATTAAAATAAACAAAATTTATTTGAACCAGTTTAATTTATCTAGATTATTATATGATTAATTTAGCTTAAAAATTAAACTTTCATATCAATATTTTAATTTGTAATTTTCATACAAATCAACTTTAACAGTTCATTATTTATCCCTCGTTATTCCCTCACTTGATACTTGATTAACCTTAATTGAACCTAAGTTTCTTATATAAATTGGTGACATTTTCATAGTTTTTATTGCACTTCTTGGCTCTTATTTTTAGGATTTATGCTTAATTTGACTCTTGAGTGCTTGCCTTTATTTTATGTAGTTTGTGAGTAAAATTGTCACGAATAATTAGTAATTACACTAAATTAATTTTCTTTAACAATTGATACTGCAAACTACCATTTATTATTGTAAAAGACTCAAAGAAGTTGGGGCAAAGAGTGGAGGCTGAAAATGATAAGTCAATAAGTCAACAAGGCAACAAGAAGTTTGCCGCAGTGAAGTATGAAGAATTCACGAAGAGACCTTTCGGGAAAATTTTGCCGCGGCGTAAAATCCACGTCACTGTAGCAAAGAAACCAAAAACTCCAAGCAAAACCTTTCAGGAAAAGTTCGCCGCAGCAAGCTCATCCTATCGTCACAGCGAACCTTCAAATACCCAAACCATTTTCGGAAGTTTTACCCACTGTACAACTCGATCCATCAACCTATATTCGAGAAAAGACCTATTTTAGGCTATTTTAACAGCAACAGAAGGAGCCGACACTTCTACAAGAGAGAAACACCACATCCTTCAACTCCTCTATATCGGATCACCATCTCCACACAATACACCACCATTTTCTCTCATTTTCCACCGTCGGTAGCTACCACGGATGCTTCCGGTAGCTTCTTGGCAGTGAAGTTGCTTGGAGCTATGAGTGGCTAGGCATCTCTTTTCCTCTTGAAGATGTAGTAATAGCTTGAGTTCAATGGTCTTAAAAGGGGAGTAGCTTAATCCATGTTTGGCTATGATTTATGAACTCCTAGATTTAGGAATTGTAATTTGTAGTTGAATATTTTTTATTAGAGTTTAATCAAGTGTTGGATATTCAATGTGTTATTGGGATTTGCTGATGTAGAACTTTGAGCTTAAATATATGAAGTCTCATATATGTCTATTTTTTTGTCTTGTTGAATCTCTTTTATCTTGCATAGTTGTATTTGATATTGAGTTGATTTGAGATCCTAAAATAACTTGTTGCATTGACTTACCCACTACACACACTAAGGGCATTCAACAAGGTCTTAAGAAATGGAGTTCATTGATTGAGACCTTGGACTTAAAGAGTTCTTTAAGGTTTATCATTTGAAACTTAGTGAATTCTACTCCCATCAAAAATTGATTTCGAACTATGAAAGCCAAGTGTATTTTCAAAAGGATTCTATCTCATTTGATCATTGTCTTTATCTTCTCGACTTCTATTCCCAACAATCAAAAATATACTTTTTATACATTTTTTTTACAATTCATTTAATTTTGTCAAGATTTACAAAGATCAAAACCCCCTTTTCTTATCAATTTAGCTTGCATTTCATGACATATAGGCTAGCTTGAATCCATTCATTTAGGTTCTGATTAAGAGAGACGACCCGAGGTTGCAACCTATATTGCAATCCTTGGATTAAAATTTTGATTTGACCTCTAAGGGTAAGAACAAAAAGGTCTGAATCAATAAACTAAAACAATTTCCTAGGGTAAATAAACTAACACCATATCCTAATTAATATGTATATTTAACCAAAATAACCTAGTTCACTAATTTCATAGGCTAATAAATCTTCGCAACCTAAAAAACTATGTTCAAATTTAAATTAATTCCGTTAAGTCATAGCCCTTGACACATGAATCACATCATGCATCCTAAACAAACTAACATATGATATGCAAAATTCACACTCAAAATAAAAAAAACTTATATGGATACAATGCAGCCCTCCCTACACTTGGACATCACATTTTTCTCAATGTGAGAAGACCAACCAATAACATATAAGGTGGGAATAAACATAACATAAAATAACATGAAAACATAAGAACAATATAAAGAAAAAATTGAAAATAGAAAGGGTCAGAACATAAAACTGTAAAGGTGATTGAGGTGATGATGGTGTTAGAGGTAGAAGTTGAATGCTTTGAGCCTACTTTCCTATCTTATACTTAATTCAAATAAAGAAAGAGAGTTAGTAATCCTCAAGCATTCCAAATAATGAAAACTTATTTGTCTGAATTTAAAACAAATCTAACTATATATAATTTAAATTTAACTACTAAATGTGCCAATTTATGGTCATAGCTTGACCGTGCATCCTTAGAAACTTAGCTAGGATCAATTATGAGTGGCTTGCTTCCACCCGTATTTCCCAAATTCAACTTCGTACTTGTAAATAAGCTACAAATTGCAAGATGATCAGAAGGATAATATTAATGATGGCCCATTCAAACCTTTAGATTGTGAATAGAAGAGGTATGATCTTCCGTTACTTGCTCAAATTTCTCTTCTAGTCTATTTTGGGCCTCTTCCATGTTTATGAGCTTATCTATGATCTTTTCGAATTTAGAATCCCATAAGCTGGACTAATCTTACTAAAATCCTAATAGGTTTTGATGTCCCAAGTGAGTCCTTACATTATTAGACCAACAAAAATTTAGGTGGTTCTGCCACCCAGATTTTACGTCTTCCAATAAGGATGATGACTTCCCTGTCCAAATTGTGCTTCATTGAAGTCCACAAGGTTCCTTTTCTCCCTATAATATATTTCCTCCATCATTAAACTTTTTGGACTCCTCATGGTTGCCTTGCGATGTCCAAACTGATGTGTCTTCTACTTTATGCTCAAACTTCCTTCTCTTCTTTCTTTCTTTTTTTCCCTAGTCCTTATATTAAAAGAATTAGACTAATCCTACATCTCCTCAGCAATGATGCCAAACTTGTTGTTTGATTCGCAAGCTTACAATTTATAGCCCTCAAATACTGCAAGTGCATGGGTCATGATTTGTAGTAAGTGAAGGGTCAATCCTACGAGGAGGGTGAACTAATCTAATCCTAGGTTATCTAAGGCTAGAAAATTATTAAAATGAAAATACATTTAACAAGAAATTAAACACAAGAATTTGATTAGCGGGAATGCAATTAAGAAATTTAACACAAAAGGAATTAAAATTGAGCAACACAAAATTCATAATGGAAATCAATCAAGGAAAATTACCAGATTATGGGAAAGGGGATTATTATTATCATTAACGCTAACCTAGCCATTTATGTGTTAACGGGGTGTTGGTTCTAGACTAACAAAGGGGGTGATATGTTTTTAAATGTTGATTCATTTGATATACTACACTTAGTGATTAATACCTTAGAAATTCTTAGGATACTCACTTTAGCTCATATTTGATCTTAGGTACATTTCGAAAGTGAAGGAACTAAAGTGACACGAAAACATGTCCATTGAAGCCATCTTCTCTACTTCCATACTCTATTGATTTATGGATCATTAAGAAGAATAAAATTAGAAGCAAGAAGAAGACAAGATAATGAAAAGAACATGAATAAAATGTTGTCAACATGGCTCACTACCATCCAGAAAATTTCATAGCCATGCAACGTGAGTAAATATTGTTACAAAGTAACTAATTCACGTTGAACCATGCAAGCTATCCCATGCAAGATTATTAACTCATTTGAGATGTTGGACCCCGCTTGCTTCCGGAGCCCAACTCTTGCGAAATCATGAAACTTGAGCTTATTTTCTTGAAGGGTCATTTGTTGTCATTCCACAATAGTGGTCAGCGCACACTAATCAAATATCAAAATCACAACTTGACTTCTTCATAGAAATTGAATCTCTAAACCTCTAGTTTTCTTTGAAGCAAAAATCATCTCAATCGGAGCTCTATAGCTCAAAATATACTTAAAAAGCTAAAACGTGCACATACTCCAATTACGCTCTCCTAACAGACCCCTCACTTACTTTAATGAAAACTTCCTCAAAATAACTATAAAAGATTCTATTTTTCATGGAGAGATAGAAAAAGATGTTAGAAATCTATTTCTTTAAGAATCACTTCATTTGGAGGTCGGATGAGGGAGTTATGCCCAAAAGAATATAACATGTTTATACCCTCAATCGATTTGTACCTATCTTGGCGCGATCGCCATAAC
>JANIJH010000008.1:51988935-52013611 GCA_024520975.1 Erythroxylum areolatum | reverse complement strand
TCTATTTGTGATCTTGTTGAATCTCTTTTATCTTGCATAGTTGTGTTTGATATTGAGTTGATTTGAGATCCCAAAATTACTTATTGCATTGACTTACCCACTACACACACTAAGGGTATTCAACAAGGTCTTAAGAAATGGAGTTCATTAATTGAGATCTTGGACTTAAAGAGTTCTTTAATGTTTATCATTTGAAACTTAGTGAATTCTACTCCCATCAAAAATTGATTTTGAACTATGAAAGCCAAGCGCATTTTCAAGAGGATTCTATCTCATTTAACCATTGTCTTTATCTTCTCGACTTCTATTCCCAACAATCAAAAAAATACTTTTTATAATTTTTTCTTATAATTCATTTAATTTTGTCAAGATTTACAAAGATCATAACCCCATTTTCTTATCAATTTAGCTTGCATTTCATGATATATAGGCTAACTTAGATCCATTCATTTAGTTTCTGATTAAGAGAGACAACCCGAGGTTGCAACCTATATTGCAATCCTTGGATTAAATTTTTGATTTGACATCCAAAGGTAAGAACAAAAGGTCCGAATCAAACCTACTTTGATAATGAAAGCCTTGGGCTTTTATATCTTATCACTATAATAGAACACGATTTTGGTGACGAAAAATTTCATCACTGAAAGACAATATGTTGTCGCAAAAAAGTTTTTGCAGCAATAAAAAATTGTCGAAATAATGATCGCAAAAGCCTGGTAGAAAAAAATTATCTGCAACGTTTTCACCAAATCATTGCTTAAATGATTTTGCTATGATCATGTATCCGTCGCAAAGGAAATAGGCGGGGAGAAACAAAATTGTCCCCAATGACATATTGCAACATTTTATTTTCATGGCTAAAGATAATTAGCTTTGTTAGTTTAGGCTTAGGGCCATACCTAAGGCCTTTGATATACCCTGATCTTATACCAAGGATGTTGTTACAAATTTCATCCACATTGGGCTCATTTCCATAAAATAATGATCTCTACAACAACTCGTTCATCTTGTCCTACAATTTAAAACACAAAATCAAGATGTAATTCAAATATTATTAATTAGTATTACATAAATAAATAAACTCTAAAATTAAAATTTTTATACTTACATAATTATTCTGTGTTTCTTCATATGTCTAGCCTTCACCTTCCTTGTAGTGTGTCATTTTGTAGAGTGTGATCATATCACACTCTTGTTTATGTAGTTGAGTCTGACTTTGTTATATGAATTAAAAAAATTGAAACACAATAGATTATATTATATTTACTAATACATTAATAACTTTTAAACAAAGAACTTACAAATTCTTGTCATAACAAATGATTTGGAGCAAGTGTTCTGAGGAGTTTTCATTTTTCCTCTGTTAACTTTGACTTTCTCACACTTTTTCCACATAAAGAAAAGAAATAGTCATTAAATGCAAAAAAAATAATCGAAGCAAATGTGAAGAGAAAGAAGACAAATATTAAACTTCACAAAGACCCAATAATCACACCTTTCACTCCAATTTTCTTGACTCACCCGTTCTAGAACATATCTCCTTGCCTCCTCATCCAAAGGAAAAGACTTGTAGTATTTACAAAGACGATAATCCTTCGCCCTTTGTTTCAACAGTGAACTCACACAACTTGAAACTTCAGGGTTCTATCAATGATATTGAGCTTTATATGTGAACAACACATATATAAATTTTATGTACTGTGAGCTCTTAGAAATATTAGATGATCAAGATAAGAGTTGCAAAGAATTTACATGTATTGAACTAGAAGTGAAGTTTTTTATTCTTCTCTTCATGACTTGGCCTTAATTTGTATTGACTTAAATGGTTTCTATATTTTTTGCAAAATTAGTAAGACACTTAAAGGAAGTATGAAGGTATTTAAAACTAAATGTGGAAGTTATAGAGTGTTTGTTAGCAATTTTTTTCTGAAGTTAGTAGGAGACTTATAAAGATGCCTAATTATTTAAAACTAAATGTTGAAGTCTTACATTAGTTTCTAATTTTTTTCGTAAAGTGAAAAGACACCTAGAGGGGTATCTGAGCATTAAAAACTAAAAGGGGAAGTCTTAAAGTGGTTTATGGGGTTTTACCTAAGGTGAAGAGACACCTGAAGGGATATTTAGACATTAAAAACAAGGACAAAATCATTAAAGAGACCACTCTGAACTTTCGTCTAACACTTCAAAGATATGATAGATTCATCCCAAAGGACCTAAGGAATTCATGTCTTTTTCCTTCCTTAACGTACTGCAACACATTACAAAGCCCAATGCACCACAGATAATCGAAACAAGCTAAAAAACACTCCAAAAATTCATTAAACACGTGCAATGTTTTCTCTTCAAATACCAACCCTGTTTAAAAACAAGCTAAAAAACACTCCAAAAATTCATTAAACACGTGCAGTGTTTTCTCTTAAAATACCAACCCTATGTATACAAAACATCACAGAGAACAAATGTTGAATGACTTACCTCGGGCTAGGCCACGGGCTGACCAGCTCCAGCTTATCAAGCCACAAACCACCCAGCTCTTGGCCCAACTCGGCCCATTGACATCCCTATGACAAACCAACATGGGAGAGAGGAAAAAGGTGGAAGCTAGCATAGGAAAAAGGAAATAAGCGGGTGACCTCGTCGTTGATTCATTTAACAAATGTTGAGACAGTGTCGTTTGACGTTGAAGAAATGACATCATCTTAACTTAATTTTTTTAAACATCCAAATATGTAAAACCCACATCACACATTTCGTGGCCAATTTAAAAATCATCGTCATTTGTGTGAACGTGACAATGTTTTGTTTCGCTTAATTTGTCCATCTATTTAGCGACGATATCACAAACCATCACAAAATGTTCACTTTTGATGACCAATCTTCAAAAGCATCGCCAATGTTACACTTTTTAATAGATTTTAAATTTTTGCTGAATTTTTAATATATCAAAACTTAAATTACTATAAAAATTATATATAATAAATTACAATTTGTTACAGTTAATAAAATTTTTAATAGAAATTTAATGTCGAACAAGTAATGTAACTAGTGTAATGTTTTATGAAAATTTACATTATATATAAATAATCTCATATCTTATATATATATATAGCGAGATAAATGACTAAAAGTGGATTTTAAAAGCAGGTGATCTTTTGCCTTAACTGGTTTTGGGGAACTTTCTATGTTATCATTTATATATTAGTTAAGCCTAAATGCCCTGAAATCCCACTCAAGGTAATGAAGTTGACAACTTTACTGATAGAAAAGGCAAAGATGCGCTCAATCCGTTGCTTGTTGCTCCAACTTAAGAGTAGGGGCTCTAAAGCTTTTTCCGTAAGTTGCTATGCTAGTTATAGCGCTTTACTAATAACTTAGAAAGTCAAGGAGACTCTATCATAATCTTACGAATCTACATCTATCTTTATTAAGCGAGACTCTATCCAAATCTAAAAAATTCAACAAAGAGCCTTCTTCTAACTATATATATATATTACTCTATTTAATAATTATTAAGTTTTTATTATATCAAATTTTCATACTGTAACATATAATTTACATGTATTATATTATATATATTATATTATAATATTTCCCAAATGTGAAACCAAATAGTAATGGCAAACCATTTGGGGATGGGTTTATGAATCCTCACTAAATGGTATATTTCTTTCAACTTTATCAAAAACGATGTCGTTTATGTTAACTACAAACAACATTATTTTTATTTTAATCGTCAACATTCCTCTTTGTTCATCGTCTAACAAATGGCATCGTTTTGTGTTTAAAAAAGTTGTCATTTTATTGTACAATAAACGATGTCATTCCTTACTAGGTTATTAGCACAAAATTGAAGCCAAAGATCAGGCCATCTTCGTCTTTGACTATTCGTCATTTTCAGCCATTCTCCCTCTGGTTTCTGCAATTGTTGAAGAAACCTCACTTGTAGTGAATCTTCGTCCTTTATTGTAGTCTTCTTCGATTGTTCGTCCATACAAGTAAGTCGTCCACCTTATGTATTGTCAGTTTTCTATTCTCCTTTCATTTTTTAGGATGTTGTGATGTGCTTTTTTGTTCTTCTTTGTCCCTCTGTTTGTTGTGATGTGGTTTTGATTGTTTGTGTAAATTGCCATTGATATGCCTCATTGTGACAGATTGAAGATGTATAAGTACTAAACTGTAGTGTTTTCACTTATCATTGAGAATTTAATTGAACATAAGAAATTTTATTCTAAATTGACTTTCTTCCAACAAAATCGAAAATGAAATTATTTACATTAACAAGAAACAATGTCGTTTCTTATTAGGTTATTAACACGAAAACGAACCTCTCTTCATTTTTGTGATAAGCATCAACATTCCTCTACATTCATGGTCTAATAACCATTGTCCCCTCTCATGTGTTCTAGTTGTCACCATTGAAGAAGCATCCTTAACTGTGCTGGTATTTTTCTTTTCTATTTTCAACCCCTCCTTCTTATGCTTTGTTTTACTTATACGTTTAGGTGTTTATTATGAGTTCATTTTTTTGCATATGGTGTATAGGTTATGTTTGTTTTTCTGTTTTGAAAATGATTTATTGTCTTCCTTTGTTGGTTATATATGGGTTGACTTTTTTTTACAACCTTCAACACTTCTTTTAGAAAAGTCTGCTAACTATTTGATGAAAGGTTTGAAAGAGTATTTAACTTTTTTATGTAATAATAATAATATAACCCTATCTATAATAATGTATTTGTTTACATCAAGAACATGGTCATGTGTAATCTACTTTAAATTCTAAATTTTATATATGATATAGAGGGTAAATGGACTACTTTTATTTTAATAAGGGTAACTTTCATCACATTAGGCAAATTGAAGATGTATAAGTACTAAATTGTAGTACTTTCACTTATCATCGAAAATTTCATTGAACATAATGATTTTTTTTAAATTCACTTTAGCAGAATATAACTCTTAACATAATCTATCGAGGAATGTCGACGTAGCGACTAGTTTCCGATGATGGAAATTCATTCCATTGGAAGGAATGTGGCAAAATTGTCCCTACTGAAGAAAAAAAATAATGTAGAACAAATCCCCTTTTCATACACTAATAATCGTTTGCCTTCTATAGCTGATCTTCTTTTTCAAAGTTTTTAGTGTCATCCAAACTACATGATTTTTGTTATTATCTAGATCTCATTTCCTGTTATAAACCTATTATATATATGAACATTTGATTTTATATCCTATATCTTATATTAAGCTTCTTTGAATCTTTAAGAGAACATAGATGGAAAGGGATGTAGGAGTGATGTCACAATGGTCTGTAAAGGATTAGGGAAATCAGTTGTTTTGAAAAATTGATCGATTCCAATGATTATGTCTGGTCAATCATGTATGCATGTGTTCCAATTTAGGTTCGTTAAACAGTTTCACTAAGCTAACAATCTAAGTTCTATACTAATTGTGTTTTAGTTGAAGCGCATCGTACTGGCACTTCATCTGATCATCTTGTCTTCCATTCTAAATATGGGGACTTATTCACTTTATCCTCCAGAAGTTTAGTTATAGCGAAGAAGCTATTGGAAGAGGGTGTCAACAACCCTACACCTGAAGGAAGATCTTTCACTATTTTAATTGGTGACTTGGAACATGCAAAGACCCTAATTGGGAATTTAGACATAGGGACTAATTTACTTTTACCTACTCTCATGTCACTTAAAATCCAAAAAAATAATTATTTCAACTCTTTATCGATGGAATCAGCTTGAAACTTTATTTATTGGTCTATCTGTAAGAATTTTTAAAATAACATCTCTACTAGTTAGGGGTAAGGTTGGTAATATTGTTGTTGTTATTATTGTTGTTCTATGTCTGTAAGAATTGTTAAACTTCTAATTAAAATCTTGTACTACTTACCATATATCATTATATTATATTGATACCATTTCCAAAATTTTTATTAATAATTTTTTACTGTTACTAAATTTAATGAATAAGAATAGTTTACTTAAATTTATGATTTTTTATCCTATTAAATTTAAATTTTTTGGTTCACAATTATTTTATTGTCCAAAATATATTTACTTATCATATTTTAAATAACCTATCATGTGTTTTTTAACAATATGTTTTAAACATTGAAAATAATTTGACAACAAAAGATATCTTAACTAGGATTATGAAAATGTCAATTATAAATAACCATGTTATTTAAGTACACTTAGCATTAACAAATTATTTTCTAAATATTATTAATTTTAACAATACTATCACATACAAAAATTCATCAAAATTTCCATAAAAATTTATGAAAAAATATTTAACATACCTTTTGCAACGAAACTCATAATTGTCGCAAAATGCTAGCATAATTGTGACAAATCTAATGAATAGTTGTCATATGTGGCACCATCTACAACGCTTCAAAAACTCGTCGCCAAATATTAACGATGAACTAAA
Source organism: Erythroxylum areolatum (assembly GCA_024520975.1). Classification (NCBI taxonomy): domain Eukaryota; kingdom Viridiplantae; phylum Streptophyta; class Magnoliopsida; order Malpighiales; family Erythroxylaceae; genus Erythroxylum; species Erythroxylum areolatum. The sequence goes on along the minus strand of JANIJH010000008.1, from coordinate 52,007,164 downwards.
TAAATCGTTGAACAAAGTATACATCCTGTGACAGTTTCAATTTATCGTCGCTCAATATTATGTTTGTATGTCCCTTATGCGACGATTACAACAATCGTCGCAAAAAAGGCTATTATTGGCGACACAATATATATTTTAGTTGCTATTTGTTCCAACCATTTGTGTCGCTTCACCATAATCGACGCAAAGTACATTGATTTCCCCGACATCTACCAACCATACTCCTGTTCTTTGCAAAAACTCTCTTTGGCGACGAAATTATTTAAACGTCATTAAAACTTGATGTTATTGCGACAATATTCTATAATTGTTTTGTTCACTTTTTCGACATTTCGTTAAATTATCATAAAATCATTTATTTCAGCGACAATTTAGAAATCATCTCTAATTAAAACGTAGCCAACAGGTAGATCTGTTGTAGTTAGTGTATATCTATTCACTTTTAATACTTGAATTTTAAATAGGAGGCACAAAATCATGTATTCTTCTTCCCAAATTCATTAATTCAAGCATTAATAAAGGTGTATTAGTCATAAATTATGGGATAAATAACTCAAAGCACTCTAAATTTAACACACACTTATAAATATATCTCAACCTGCCAAATAGTACAGGTTTTAAAATTGTTACGCTGTATTTCCTGCCATTATCTGGCATTATAACAACATGAGCGGAATTAATAAATAGCGACAAATAGATTATAATGAAAATATAGTATTCTTGAGGATGCGTGGGGATGTTCTTGCATCAACTTAGCTCCTACACAGAGATGAAATCCAACAAGGAAATTAAGCCAAGAATAAAGAGAAGACCGAGTATGGTAAAACACGATGGAAATCAGTAGAGGAACCATTCTGGAGCAAAAACAGTGATCAAAGTTTAATAATAAATAGGCGGCTGAAATTTATTTGTTTAAATTATAAAAAAAAATCATACAGTCCCTATTATTTCTTGTTGGACCACTACTGTAGTCAATTCAATTATAAGCAGGTGGCTAATATTTCGTGATGTGTTGACATCATTATCGGCAACTGTTTTCTTGTTACCGCATGAAATCTTTGCCTTTGATGACCATAAGGAGACCCACACAAAACATACTTACTTTTAAAATGAAAATTATCACAGCAGAAAAGGTGTTTTCTATAATTTTTTATTTCTTAATTTCAATACTATTTTCGTAAATATCATATTCTTACACATCTCTGGAAATTTTCGTAAATATAATTTTTTAAATATTAATCTCTTAATGAGAATTAAGTGATAATCTACGTCATTTTATTGTCAATTTCATCATTTTCATGTCTGAAATAGACGATAGTATTGTCGTACTTGAGCTTTATTAAACAAAAATACGTATTTTGTGCATTATGTAAGTGAAGATATTCTGTGATCTGAAAATATATCGATTTAATGTGACCACATGTCAACCTCCTCCATTGAAACATTCAACGCGAAGCCATTTGAGATGGATTGGGAGGATGTTTCTTAACGTAAAAAAAAAAAAAAAAGGAAGAAGATAAGAGTACGAAAAAAATGGAGCGCCGTATAATTTGTATGGACATTAAATAACTTCTATTTGTACTTGAAAATTTGAAGTTTTGATTAAAAAAAAGTCAAGCCAAATTGGTCAATTAATTCACGAAGTGACGCCTTTATACAAGTCCCAAACTGATCCGTGTCTCTAATACCTAGGCACAATAGCTTCAAATTCCGACAAAACCGAAACTGCATCATGACATTTGTAAACAAACATGGTACCGATGGTAAACAAACACTTGCCAAGTGGCCTACTTCTTTCCACTGTTAGAAAACAAAAACAAAGGTGCTGATAGAAAAGGGGAGCCTGATGTTAGTGCTAGATATCAACAGGCAATATAATGTTACTGTTGTGAGAAAGACCGTCATTTTTTGTGGACGATTTAATTTGAACACCCTTCAAACTCCATCGGTGCAAGTAAGGCGCTCACCAACACCATAAATGGATTAGAGCAGTGACAGGTAAAAACGAAGTGGTCACTAACTCTAATCCATGACAACCGTAAGCCACGAGAATATTCATCCGGGGAAAGATGAAGAGAAAAAAGTGTACTATCTTTGTATTCGTCAATATGATCATTTCTCGCCATTCCCTAGCAGACGAATTGGATAACACGCTTGAAACGGTACCGTAAACCTGACCGAGCTGCTATTTTCCGATAATCTACCAGAAAAAGCGAATCTTTTCCCTTTATTGATTAGAGGGAAGTTCACAGCTATGGTTACTAGAGATGACTTCTTCGGTAAACTTCTTCATTTTTTTTCCTGGGTCGGGCCGGAAAATGATAGTTCAGAGCTAACTCTATTGGTTTTCTCAGGTCTTTTACTTCTTACTTGCTTGCTGACATTGGTGTGTGCTGGTTCTGATTAAAGAGAGAGTTAATCATGGAAGAAGTTTATTATAATAGTTCGATAAAGCTTTCATAGAAATTGCTATTATTTTGTCAAACTTTTCTTTAAGCCAGATATCAATAATAAAATTATTTCGTAAAATTAAATGAAAAATATTACTGTGATAGAGAAACTTGCACTTGAAAAATTAAAATTTATAGCTGTTCAGAATATATTAATATAAATTAATTATCTTCTTAAAATATCATTTTCTTCAAAATTTTTAATTGTGTTTATTTTGAAGATCACAACTGCAAAATTCAATTAAAAGAATTATCAAATAGATTTTAAATAATTAGCAATTTAGGTAACTGGGTTTGAATTCATTTTTTCTTTTTAAAGATTAGGCATATATATTTCAAAATAATATTTATGTTATTTTCTAATAAAGCTGGACTTTATATTGAAAAAGAAAAAGAAAAAAGTACACCCCTTCCCCGTATACAAACAACAACAATGTCTTAGAAGAAGTAAAGCTAGTGGCATGGCTGATTGGTCTTTTAAAGAAAATGATAATAAAAATGAGAATGAATATAGTGGATTATAAGGAATAATATTTATTTTTATAACCGGATAACAGCTGGGACTTTTACCCGGTTGGGGACCACCCTGCATGTTCTTTAATTCGGTGTAGTTCCTCCGTTTTCCAAACTGTTTCTCACTTTATCATTCTACCCTTATCCAACGAGATTGCCACTAAAGTAAAAGCCCCAGCTGGCTGTTTAGGTGTCTTCGGAAACGTCTAGACATGGAGAGTTTGACGTTACAAACCTTTGAAAACAAAATGCTTTTTGTGAAGCCAGTTGGTCAAAAACATCAGACGGCCACTCAAGATTTAGCTTACCGGCCAATACTCACCGTCATATAAACAAATACCCTGACAGTGAGAACACACCCGACTCCCGATTTGCGCCCTTTTAAATGTTTCTTTTCCTCTATTAATATCATACCTACGTTGGTGTTTGATAAATTAAAAATAATTATGACAAAATTTGATATTAGAAGCATATCCTTAGTCTTCTGATTTGAAATAATTGCTTTTTTGTTAACAAATTAACACGGCCACAAGTTTTGAACATTTTGAATGAAAACTAATGACTACTTGTTATTTATAAATTTTTACATGCCACAACACTTTTGGTATAACTTGAATTCATTCATGTAATATGTAAATTTCATAATTCTGTTTTATTAAAAGTATTTGAATGTTTGTGCACATGCAAAGTACACATGAAGCTCTAATTTTCATCGCTCAGAAGTCATCAAGTTAATTAGGCGAGCGAGGGAGGATCCAAGAAGTGGACGTTTGACTGAAAAGAGAGGTACGTTTAACCTTTCAACGTTGTTTTCTTCTTACTTTTATTCTTTGGCGAAGCCAAGTTTGTTTTTTCATTCAAGTTCAATTTCTTAAGCGGCCTTTAAGGATAGATTGGTGAACTACTCCCACCTTTTTTATATTTGGACTGAATGGTCAAAAATCCTTGAGAGTTGAGACTAACCTATGTGGCTCCTTGAAGAAGAGAAGCACGGGGGGATTGGTTTTGTTTGGATTTAAATTTTGAATCTAAAATATTAGGATGTTAAAATCCGTGATTATTATACTATACATAAACGGAAGGATTTTAACGTAATTGGGAACTTCAAATCAACATATAATACAAGAAATTAAATGGCCAACCATTCATCTACGTGGATGTATAAACAAAACAAAAGTACCAAAGTACATTCCTGTTCGAACATAAGCTATCTCAATTTTTCCATTTTGAATTCGTTCATGAATCATATGGCAATCAAACTCAATATGTTTATTTTGTACATGATATACTGGATTTGCAGCAATATACATGGCTGCTTGATTATTAAAAAAAAAATTGCAGGTTTATGATATTCAGCATCCAAATCTCATAACTAGTACCTCAACCAAGTTCGTTCGCAAGTAATAGCTGCCGTAGATGTATATTCAGCTTATGCAGAAAATTTAGATAGTTGTTTGTTTCTTACTTTTCCAAGACACAAGAGCTTGACCAAGGAAGATACAATACCCCGTCACTGATCGCCAAGTAGTCAGGCATCCAGCCCAATCTACATCGCAATATCCAGTCAATTTTAATTGTCCATATGATGGAAAGAATAACCCTTGGCCTGGTGCTCCTTTTATATATCGAATAAGATGATATACAACATCAAGATGGGTCTTTCTTGGTTGTTGTATAAACTGACTAAGAGTAGAGACATCATAACTAATTTCTGGCCTTGTTATAGTAAGATAAATTAGCTTCCCTACTCCCTTGTGATAATGAGTTGGATCCTTAAGAAGTTCTCCATTAGTTGGAGTCAACTTGAGATTTTGCTCCATTGAGAATTTGGCAGGCTTTGCCTTAAGCAAGCCAGCTTCTTTTAATATGTTTAAGAAATATTTCCGTTGACAAATAGAAATTCCAGCCTTAGAATATGCAACTTCAACCCCAAGAAAAAACTTCAAAGGACCTAAATCTTTAATCCAAAATTTGATGTTTAGCAACCCTTTAAGGTCATTGATCATCTCTTCAATATTCCCTGTGATAATCATGTCATCGATATAAAGCAATAAAGCAATAAAAGAGACACCATGTACTTTAGTGAATAAAGAATAATCTGCCTTTGATTGCTTGAAACCAATTTTGCATATTCAAGATGGAAATTTGTTGAACCAACTTCGTGAAGCTTGTTTGAGGCTATATAAGGATTTATTAAGTCAACATATAAGCTACTCCTCTTATCGATGAAATCCAGGTGGGGGTTGCATGTAAACTTCTTCAAAGAGTTCTCCATGAAGAAAACCATTTTGAACATCCATGTGGTTAAGACTCCAATTTCGAATATTAGCTATGGCCAAAAGACAACGTACAATAATGAGTTTGGCTACTGGGGTAAAGGTTTCTGTATAGTCGATCCATTCCCATTGCGTGAAGCCTTTGGCAACAAGGCGAGTCTTATAACGTTCAATCAAGCCATCAAAATTGTATTTAATTTTGAAAACCTATTTGCATCCAATGGCTTTGTGGCTAGGACGAAGAGAGACCATGGTCCACGTGTTATTTTCCTCAAGAGCCCAAATTTCTGTCTGCATAACGTCAACACACATAACATCTTGACAAGCCTGCTCATAGGAGACTAGTTCAACCAAGTGAGAGATATTATTCACAAATGAGCAATGAGCATGATAAAAGCTTGAATAACAAAGATATTAATGGATGGGATATCTTATACTAGACGTGGAAGAAAAAGTTGTTCCTGGTGCAAGCGATATAGCATGATTGACTTGGTAATCTTGGAGATAAGGCGGGGCCTTAGTAGATCTACTTGAGCGACAAAGAGGAGTTTGTGAGAATTTTGTGGTAAGTGAGAAGTCGACAGAGGGTGAAAGATTGTTTTAGGTTGGTGAGAGAAGACTAGTGGTCTTGTCTATATTCAGTGTTGTGTGGGTTTGAGTTGTTGGAGATTAGGCGGGAGGTGTTAGTTGCTCAGGGAGCAATTGGGTGACTTGATCAAATGGGATGGGTAAAACTAAGTAATCAAATTGATTTTTTGGGGAAGTGGAGGAAAAAGAAAAAATGTGTTAATAGAAAATGACATCTTAGGAGGTGAAAAATTTCTTTGTGTCAAGGTCATATACTTGATGTCCCTTTTTACTAAGAGGATAACCAATAAATATGCAATGACGAGAACACACATCAAATTTATGTATGGGGTTGAGGTTTGTTATATAACATAAACAAGTAAAAACTCGAATATGCGAATAAATGGGTGGCTTTCTGTGTAAGACTTCATAGGGTGACTTATGAGATAATAAAGGTATAGGTAGGCAATTTATGAGATAACAGGTTGTTTGTATGCTCTCTCCCCAAAATTTTAAAGGTAAATTTGCTTGAAATCAAAGTGCACGAGCCACGTTTAAAAGGTGATGATGTTTGCGCTCTACTACTCCAGTTTGTTGGGGTATGCGAGTATAAGAATGTTGGAAAAAATGCCATAATCATTAAAAAAAGGAATGCATGGATGTTAATTTAGTCCTATTATCAAATTGAAGAGCTTTAATTTCACATTGAAATTGAGTTTTAACCCATGAAAAGAAATTTTTTAATAAAAATTCTCTCTGATTTAAAACTCACAAGGTGAACCCTAGTAAAACGAGAAAAATCATCTACAATAGTCAACAAAATATCATGCTCCAATATGAGAATTAACTTTGTAAGGTCCTCAAATATCATAGTGAATTAAATCAAAAGGTGCTATTGTAGAAATGAAACTATGAGAAAATGGAAAACGTGTTTGTTTGGATAAAGGACAAATGTCAAAAACATATTGAGGATCAAAAAACATTTCTGAAATTTTCTTCAATAATTCTTAAAGAGGAGAAAATGAAAAGTGTCCTAATCGTTGATGCCAAAGATTGGAAGTGCAATGGACGCGAAATGTAACGTGTGGATTTTGACTAGGTGTGAGGTAGTACAACCTGTTATATTGCTTGCCCAGGCCAATCGTCTTCATCATAACCACATCCTGCCCCACACAAAATTCGGGATAAAATATTACATTACACCTCAATGCTTGTATAAGTTTGCTAACTGATAATAAATTTGCTTTAAACTTTGGAACATGTAGTACCCTATCAAGTACTAAATCCAAGGATAATTTGATAGAGCCTATGGACTTAATCTCTGCTCTACCACCATCAGGTAATTCCATATAATCACAATGGGTGTTTGATTTTTTGTGTGTGAGTAGAGATTTGGATATATGATCTATCACACCACTATCAATAATCTAATATAAAGTGGAAAGTGGATTATGTTGAGTAGTATTACAAATGGGTTTGAGTGTACTTGTGACGTTTGCAAAGTGCTAATCATTACCATTTCCTTTGTGAAGTAAGGCCATGATTTGATTGTATTCCTCAATGATTAATCTCTTCACTTCTCTAGTTGGACTTTTGGATGATTTGATGATGTTGGTTTGAGTGTTGTGGGTAGCAACCTTCTTTCCTTTTAGCTTCACACTCTTACCATGTAATTTATGACCCACTAGGAATCCATATAGGTAGAAACAATGATCAATAAGGTGACCATCTCAATCATAATGGCTACACTTATGTGGCTTTCGTGGAGTCCAATTTTCTTGTAGCTTGGAAGATTGATTTATTTGAGCTACTTGCGTCATTTGTTGAGAATGAGAGAATTGCATCGCATGGTAACCTTGATTTGGTTCACGTTTAGCAGCTACATCTGCTTGTCTTTCTTGTTGGAGTATAAGAGCATGTGTCTTGCGAGTATCTGGCAAAGGACTCATCATTAGAATTGATCTATGTATAGTTGCATCTGACTAATTCAAGCCTATAAGGAATTGCATAACCCTTTCCTTCTCTTCTCGTTTAGTAAGGCCTTTCAAGCCTCCACAGGTGTGGTTTAGAGGCTCGTGATATGAAGCTAATTCATCCCAAAAAGCCTTCATCTTAGTATAGTAAACAGAAATTGATTGTTGTCCCTGTTGATGTTCAACAATTTCCTGTCAAATCTGAAAGATTCTTGAATCATTTCCTTGTGAAAACCACTCTTTAAGGTCTTCCTAAACTTTTGTTGCTGTTGGAGCATAGATAATACTTATTGATAAATCAAGATGAATTGCATTTAGTATCCATGACAACACCATATCATTGCACCTCCACATATGGAATTTTGGATCTATTGATGATGGAGCCTTAATGGATCCATCAATCAATCCAATTTTGTTATTTGCACTAGGACTAATGCACATAGCACAACGCTATTGCCCATAATCGTACCTTTCAAGAGGTTTAGTGACTAGAACAATTCCAGGATGATCAGAGGGGTGCAAAGCTAGTGGATCTGCAATATTAATTGTTGTCTCTATGGTTGTTCCACTCATGATATTTTGTTTGTTGCGAAAGGTGTTTTAATTTTAGGGTCACCATGATTGGCTATCTAATACCATGTAAAAATTATGAGAAAAGAGGAGAAAAATAATTGAGAATTTCTCTATATATTATATCAGTAAAAACATATGAGATTTATATATTTGACGAAAAACCATTCTACATGAATGGTTCCTGAATACTTGCTAATTACAAGAATTATTCCTATATTATCTCTATGTAATAAAGTCCATATATTATGCTCATAACAATATCTAATACCACTATACACAGAATGCATAACATATGGAATAATTTTCTTTCCTTTAATAAATATACTATGCTATGTCCCTTCCTATTTTTGTTAAGTTAACAAGTTTTTTTTTTCTTTAAGAAAATACCTATCAATATGCTCGAGTCGAGAGTTTACTCTTTTTCTACTACATTTATGTAATCTAATATCAGTACTTGTTTATCAAATATCTTCTATTTGATATTAAATTTTTTTAAATTTTACAATAAAGTCTAACTTGATTAAATTATTTTTCTCTTTTTTTTTCATTCTTTACATGTAATTTATTAAATTCTTCAATATGTTAGCAATAAATATTAAATTATAATCTTAAATCGTATTTAAAATAGATAAAATTAAACTTTTTTATTAATTTTATTTTTCTACTTAAATAATTAATATATCAAGATTGACATTTAACAATGTATCATAACCCTCCAAATATTAGGATATTAAAATAGTTTTAACTAACCTTTTAATGTATAATTTTTATTTCTGTAAAACATAATAGATATAGAATTTAGAATTAATGTTTATTCTATATGAATCCAATCATATTAGTACTCTAAAATTAGTAACTAATTCTTTTAATGCCATTGGAAAATATTTTAAATTGTCATTCCACTTTAACTAATAACTTTTTAAATTAATATTAATCAAGAAAAATAAAATATTCTCCTTAATTATTTTAAAGTGAATAATTTTATATTGATCATTTCGATATAGTTCATACTATATCCAATTATTAGGTACCTTATAAGTAATATCTAAATATAATAAATCTTTTATAAAATACCTTTGAGATCTAAAGTCAAAAGATTATTTACACACTTATGATAATGAGAATTTTCATATATACATAAATAATATTTTAAATGAAAATTTATTTATATAATAATATCGTCATATTTTAGTTTATGAGATAAAGAAATATGTAATGTTTGGTAGTCTGTCGTTCTATTAATGTCTTACAGATTAATTATAATCTCACCATAATATCATTTATGAAATATGTTATCCAAAATACATTATCTTATACATTAGTTATTTAAACAAATATGGGTAAGATACAGAATATCCTAATTAATTATTTCACTAATTTACAATCAATTAATTAGTCGTAAGATATAAATAAAATATGGGGTATATTTAACATATGATAGAATAGCAAGCATGAATAAGTGCGAAGAAATTTCTAAACAAGGCAAAAGATAGTTACAACCGGTTTCCAATTACATTACATATAACTTGGTGAGTACAAAAGTGTGATTTTAGACGGAAATAGAACCGTCCTCCAATTAACAAATTTCTATTTGTGTGTTATGTATTATTACTCGTACAAGAAGGGTTGTGCAGAATGAACCTGTTGCCGTTATGTGCAGGATTAACAAATTTCACAAAAAAAGTCTTAAACAATTGACAACACCTTTGAGCATTACGAATCACTATTTTCTACTTATGTTATAGCGTTTTAATTACGTGTTATTTAATTTTATTTTTGTTCACAAATTTATATAAATAATACATAAATGCATGGATAAGATTTAAATAAAAATTGTGATCTTATTAAAAGTTGATGTTGCGTGTCTATGAAAAATTCAGAAATGACAAGATTAAATTTTATTAAAACTTTTTATTGTGAAAAAAATTATTGAAGAAATTAATAAGTTATGTATTTTTAGTAAGAAGAAAACGAAAATCACCACCTAAACCAATATAAAAAATAACTCTTCAGTTTTATTCGCATTGCTTGCAAGAAATCGATCCGTAGACATAGTTTCTTTCCCAGTTGCTATTCAACGCTCCATGAATCTTTTTCTTTACATGTTATGAAGATCTAACATAGAAATCACTAAAGGAGCCCAATGTTACAATTTGGTTAAAAATTTAATGCATCCCTTCCTTTTTGTGGGCAAAGTAATGTAAAGAAAAGGAGAAAGTTTACTTCAACTTGTTGCTTCAAATTTTAAGTTACCAAGAGTTCTAATTCGAATGATCTATTTTAAAGTGGTGTTAAGGTGGTAAAATTTTAAATTTTGGACTTAATCCAAGGTAAGAGGATTATTTATTTATTTATTTTGAACGTAAAAGAAAACAAAAGGCGGGAGGTCCAGGTGGACAGTATAGAAGCATGTCGCTACCCTTTAGTTTCTCAGCCACCACCAACACCACATAACCGCTGGCCCTAATTTTTTTTCTTTTTTCTTTTGTAATATTCATTAGTTAATCCTATTATAAAAGGCAGCAGCGACGATGAGGAAGACATTGGAATAGGGCAAACTGCGGGGAGGAGGAAAAGAAAATCAGGAGAGGTAGTTTTTGCCATTCAAAAATGACACTTTAGCCCTTTCCATTCCCTTCTTTTTACGTCTCTCCATTTTAGCTCCTGTTTGTTGAGCTGCTTTTCGCTGGTTGTGTAAGGTACACCCTCACTCCGAGATCTTCCTTGGGTTTCTCTTCGTTTTCTCCTTTGATCTTTTGAAAGGCCGACTGGTCTTTTTCTGTTTGGATGCTTATTAATGAGAGGATGGTGTGATGGTGCAGTTTCCAAAATGTTCTTTTTCTTTGTTGTATTTTTGGTTTCTACTTGATGTAGAGACAATTTGAGCGTAATCCGGCGGAATGATTGTGTTTAAGTTAGGTTTCTGAAGGAGATCTGAGGTTTTAAATTTTCAGTTTTCCTTTTTAGTTTTTTCACGCGTTTCTCGGCAACCAAACGCAGGTGCGCAAGGTTTCTCAGCTATCGCACTGAAAAGTGCAAATGACTTTTCAAATGCTTTTGTCTTCTTTGCTTTCTCCGTTCCTTTTAGAAAAGCCTTCTTCGTTGTGAAATATACGCTAATGTGTGCTTAAATGACCAGATCTAGTCGTCTTTCTATTCAAATATTAAGATAGAAGTTGGCCTTTTTCTTTATTTCGTAATTGATTTTATTTTCCTTTCTGATACTGCCAATGCGTATATAGCGCAATTTCCTTGGGTAAATTCAAACACTCGTCAGGTAAACTCATCTTTTCTTATCAACTGTCTCCTCCGTAATTTTTCGTGATCAATTAACTTCCTTTTTTCTTTGTCTTTAATTTTGATATCTTTATTGGCTAGAATGGAGATTGTAATTTGAGCTGGGATTTAACTGCAAGATTTCGAGCTGAAAGCAAATTACATGGATCTTTGTTATGCTTTGCTGTTTGAAATTCTTTAAACGTGTAGCGCGCTTAACAAAGAAAGCCTAGTGATCATTTGATTGTGTTTTTTTTTTTTTTTGTCTCAGTTATGTTTTCAAGTAGCAAAGCAAACATCTTGGCTGTCTTTCGCTGTAATATATATCTGATGTGCTATTCATATCCTTTGCAGAAGTAGGAGGGTTGAAGTGCTATTCATATCCTTTGCAGAAGTAGGAGGGTTGAAGTGCTTCCCAGCTCTACAAGTTGCACGATGGTTGCGACTGCAGCTACTTCCTCGTTCTTTGCTGTTCCTTCTCCATCTTCAGATGCCAAGTCCAATAAGCAAGGCAGTGGATCTGCGAGTTTGGGAGGCATCAAACAGAAAACCTCATCTTGGGGTTTACAGGTCAAGGCGAATGCTGCTGCTCCTAAGATAAATGGATCCACGGTAGGTTTGACATCAACTGTGGAAAATGTCAAGACTGAGAATGATAATCCATCACCACCGCCCCCTAGGACTTTTATCAACCAGTTGCCTGATTGGAGTATGCTCCTTGCTGCAATCACAACAATATTCTTGGCTGCAGAGAAACAGTGGATGATGCTTGATTGGAAGCCAAGGAGACCTGACATGCTCATCGACCCTCTTGGTCTTGGCAGAATTGTTCAGGATGGCCTTGTGTTCCGTCAGAATTTCTCTATCAGATCTTATGAAATTGGTGCTGATCGGACAGCGTCTATAGAAACGCTCATGAATCACTTGCAGGTACTGAGAGAGGCAAGATCCATGATTTTGTTGTCATTTGATATACCAAATGGGTTATGAATTTGTTATAACCCCTAGAGTCTTTTTCTCTACTTTGGTGCTGCCAGGAAACAGCTCTCAATCATGTCAAGACCGTTGGACTACTTGGTGATGGGTTTGGTTCAACACCTGAGATGTGTAAAAGGAACCTGATATGGGTTGTTACTCGGATGCAGGTTTTAGTCCATCGCTATCCTACTTGGTCAGTGACAGCTACTTTCCTGTATTCTTCTGAAGTTGTTCTTGTGAGTTGAAGCAATACAGGTTGCTTCTAATTGCCATCTGAGGTTTAGCGGGCATACTTAGCATCCAATGTTTAATTCAATATTTCATCTCATATCTTTAGTGCTCTCAAATTGATTTAGTTTGGATATTCTTCGGGTAATTGTTACTCCCAAATTTCCTTTTCCCTCTTACTGTTGGAGCCACCCATACTGCTTTTAATTCCCTGGAAAGTATCATGTTTATTTTAGATTTTCTTGTATTGGATTTTCTTGTATAACTTAAGTTACATTTGAACTATTGAAGTTGCTGGGGTGTGGACATGTAGTTACACCTCTGACAACTTTATGGATATATTCTAAGCAAGTGTACTCTTCCATCTGCATTTCTTTTTGTTAACCTTGGACTATAATCAAAGTTAAATATGTTCTTCTGTAGTTATTTAAAAGCAGATTAGATCGTGTTTATGTTCCTGAGTGAAGTTGCTAGTGCAGAGCCACTTTGCCACTATCATGGAAGCAATACCAGAATTCTACGGACTGAACTTGTTTTTTTTCTTGCAGGGATGATGTTGTTCAAGTTGATACTTGGTCAAGTTCCTCAGGGAGGAATGGTTTGCGACGTGATTGGCTTGTTCGAGACTACAGAACTGGTGAAACTCTTACCAGAGCCTCCAGGTATAATGTTTTGCACAAAAGTCCTTGTTCCAGTGTTTTGGAGTGTATCCTTGAGGTGCTGAATACTAGTTGGAATGCTCTCTCTTATTTATTTATTTTTTGATAATTTGCAGTGTGATGGTGATGATGAATAAAGTGACAAGGAGGCTATCTAAAATTCCTGAAGAAGTTCGAGGAGAAATATGGCCTTTTCTTTTTGATGCTGGTCCGGTTGTTGCTGATGATGGCCGAAAGCTGCCAAAACTTGACGATAACACGGCGGACTATGTTCGTAAAGGTTTAGCAGTAAGTGAACCTTATTAAAAGCTTTGTAGATAACTATCTGGTGATGTGATATATTGATGATGTTTTTGTCCTCCTGGATTTGCAGCCTCGGTGGCATGATTTAGATGTCAACCAGCACGTCAACAATGTGAAGTATATTGGCTGGATCCTTGAGGTAACGCTATTTCACCAGGGAAAACAAGTTTCAGCTACCTATCCAGAATAGTTGTTTAGTAATGCTCTTTTATCTCAATTTATCATTTTTGTGCCAATTTCTTCTTGGTAAGAAATTAATTCAAGAGTTAAAAAATGATAAAACTGTAAGAACAAATTCGAGTGCAAGTAAGGCAGTACTTTCCAATACAAAAAGGTACCCCCCTTAGGTAACTAACCCCACTATATATGTTTTCAAAATGTGTCTGATAGCCCGTGGTGTCTCTTGCCTGAACTCTGCTGAATCTCCATTATTTGAGGTATATAGTCCCAAAATCTGCTGCAGAGTTGGACAACAAAAATATTTGTATGTAAATGACATATAAATATTCATGATATCGCCTATTAAGAATGGCCATCAGTTATACAACTTAAGCGATTGTGTTGGACATATAGAAGATATCTGGAAATCCAGCTTGTCAAGTTGCACTCGTCATAATCAGCAATTATTGGGCAGCTCGATAGGATAGGAACATTTAAGTCTTTTTGGGCTCGTTTTTTAAAATATTTTTTTCAGTTTAATAATGTGGCATATAGCTCAGCCACAGCCATACCATCTGTCAACTTTAATTTAGAATGAAGAAATGAAAAGCAAAAGATCTTCCTTTTGCCACACCACATGGTAGAGAACTAATTATTGTGGTCTGCGTTACCCTGGTTTTTTTTTTTCTTTCCCAAGTATAAATATTCCTTTGGGTTTGTTGGATTGTTGCAGAGTGCTCCACCAGCAATCCTGGAGAGTCATGAGCTTTCTGGCATAACTCTGGAGTACCGCAGGGAGTGTGATAGAGACTCAGTGCTGCAGTCTCTGACTGCCATTGCTAGTGGTGGAGTCGGTCATCTGGGGAATGCTGGTGAGATTGAATGCCAGCATTTGCTTCGGCTGGAGGATGGAGCAGAGATCGTGAGAGCAAGAACTGAGTGGAGGCCTAAGCAAGGCAACAGCTTTGGTATAATGGGTCAGATTCCTGCTGAAAGCGCCTAGAGGATGAGAATGTGAAGTTATATTTGTCCAAAGTGGGCATTTTATTGCCTTTGTAGAGTCCTCTCCTTGTGTTCGAGTTCTTTTAGTTTCTTTTCTTTTGGGTTTTCATATTTGTATTTGTTATATATATTACTGCTTATTTCTTTGAAACAAACAAGGAAAAAGGAATTTGTAAACCCAATGTAAAGTAGCCTTCAGTCATTCCAGCATTTACCTCCCCTAAGTGCCATCCCACCAGCCTCGAGTAATTATCTTCATGAACTGGTTTAGTATTCTTCAATATTTTAGGCTGACTTTGTTGAAAAGTGGGGTTGAACGCTGCATGTTATTAGTCTTATGCGGACACGTATGTTTTCATGATCTTTATTATCTCTTTGCTGTCTGTATATGGCGAGAGGGAAGTTACGATAATTTTTTTTAATGTATTAGCTAATTAGTCCAGTTTGTACTCCCATGTGGGCACCGATAAAATAATTATGAAAAATATTTTATCATAAGGGTGTGTAAGCACTTCTCTTAAACGACAGTTTCTATTCAAATTCAATAAAATATTTCGTTGGATTGATTTTTTTCTCTGTATTTGGTTTTCACAAATTATAAAATTGTAATTGAATTTGCTTGTGTCCCGTTCCATTGTCATAATTTTATTAACTAAATATATAATAGAAATAATTTTACATGATATATTCTTATTTAATAGAATAAAATAATTTTTTTATTAATATTTGTTAATAAATATTTAACGAGAGATTAAGATAAAATTAATTTATTTTAAAAATTTCAAATTTAATTATTATTAATAATAAAAGTGTTAATTGTTACGAAACAATGGATTGATAGATGCATATTTGATTATATTTGTACACCCATATTTGAAATATTTTACTTGATATTTTGTAATTTTATTTTGTTTTTGGAATGTAATTCGCTACAAGTACATTTATAGGTTAAAATTGCCTGCATGGATTAAAAGGAGAAAAATTCGGATGAAAACGAGACATAAAACAAAGTTTTGAAGCAAATTAGAAATACACGACTATGTGTATGCCTATGTAAGTCTCACATTGCGTGCAAAATCACAAATGCTGGAGATTTTAGAATATACATGGCCTAGTACACTGTGTTTGTCCCAGAAATCCTAAAATTTACTACTCTCTCCTATCCAAAATAAGTGTCGTTTTAGAGGGATTTTAATTATTCAAAATAAGTATCGTTCACAATTTTTTATGCATGTTTATAATTTTATTTCCAAAATTACCTTTTAATTTCTTTCACATTCTAATTATACAGATTACATTTTCAAGACAATTCAAGACAATTCAACACGCAATTAATAAGGGTATATCAAACATTTTACTAGCTTTCTTAATAAGTGTGCATCTCTCTAAAACGACACTTATTTTGAATAGGAGGGAGTATAAAATAAAGTGAACCGAGGTAAATTAAGAGAGCAGACTTTTAGAGCAGATTCTAGATGTAGATAACATACGAAAGGGACAATATTAATCTAGGAAAGTGGAAAATGCAAATAATTTATCAAGAGATCCAATACATTACAACGTCAAATCTCAAACTTGCAAAAACATTCAATAGAAGAAAAGCGGAGATTTAAAATTATGATTCCTTTATTTTTTATTCATTTTTCTTCTTGTTTATCTTTGATTTCATTTTCTATTAAGTGTAATTAAACGCATTTAATGTCTAGGTGTGATGAACCTTAGTTGGGATAACAATATGTTTTAATTCTTTTATTTAATGCAATTATGTTGATGATCTATTGTGATTCAATTATGTATTTTATATATGCTTTAATAAATCTAGAATATTAGTACATAATCTAATTTCATAATGTAGAGATTGAGAAATCCTGTGTATGAATAAATCTACCATAATTGAAAAGAGTTGATTACAAATCTAGAGATAGGTCGACATAAATCCACTAGATTAAGGTTAAACCTAATAGCGGAATTCATAAATTGATAATGCAATCCTAGGAACTTTAACTAGAAAGAATTCAGTTAATCACCCTATGGATTAGTTTTTAATAGTCTCGAGAGAGTTATTAATATAAGATATGAATTTTCACGTTCCAATAGTCAATAAAATAATTGCATGATAAAAAGTTAATTATTTAATGGTTTTAGAGGAATTCATCACTTAGAAACTAATCTTTAATATTGAGTTCTCTAAGATTATTCCTTTGCTTTTTGTTCATTATTGTTTCCTATTTTAATTTAGTTGTTTAAGTTTTATTTTCCTTATTAAAAATCAACCTTCAATTCGTAGGCTAGATAATAGGAGAAAGGTAATTACTAGTGATCACTGTGATGTGGAATCCCAAGGCTAAAGAACCCGAAATTCCTTAAACACACACTTTGGATAGAACAAGAACAAGAAGAAATTCCTGACCTTAATGAACCCCCGATCAATTATAAGAAAGGAAACGCATATAATAAGTTTGATTCCAAAACAAGAATATAAATTCACCACAAGTTTTTACCTTGATAAGAATTATATTCTTGATGCAATAGAAGAAGACAAGAAATCCTCCCTTAAGAATTCGTTATTCATCCAATCTAACCCTAAACAATGTTTATTATGATGTATTTATAACCATTGAAAAGAAAGAAAACCTAACTACATAAAAGGCCTTTAAACATGGATCTCCAACAAAAATAATTAAAGCCCAAACTAATATTTCTAAAATACAACCCATTAAACCTCAAAGTTTAAACAAACTCAAGACACAAGTAGTGGGCTGCCAAAAGTTATGCTTCTAACGTAAAATAATTAATTAAATAAGAAGGAAAGTCTTCTTGCTCATTCCACCCAACTTGATTAGTTATCTTGTCATTATCCCTCATTATCTCTTGAGATTTCTCGTCATTTACAATTCGGTCCATGTAGGAATGAAGCATTTTTTTGAACTTCTTAGCTCTTGATCTTGTTATTGGTCCCTCCAACATTACTAGCTCATCTTTGGTGCTATTTCACTTACGAAGTCTCACAGCTATACTCACATCGTCCCCTCCCTATAGCACCCTACTCTTACAAGACACATACCTGACATCCTGAGTGATATTCGAGTCTGTGCCTTACAAGGGTGGTACGCTAGAACGGTTAAGCATTCAAAACTCAGTAATTTTTTTTCAATATAAGCATATGTGGAAATCAATAATCAAAATCGGGCCTAATCTTTTCTTTCATAACATAAAAATCACATTTGTTAACACTACACTCCAATTCATTCTCATTTACAAACCTTTCCAAT
>JANIJH010000008.1:51900851-51924628 GCA_024520975.1 Erythroxylum areolatum | reverse complement strand
TCCTAAATTCACCAACATACACAAATACAATATTTTCACCAATCACTAATATTTCCAATGTAAAAACATCCATAACTTTAAAAATTCATAGATCAATCCAATTATACCCGGAATTATTCATTAATGCATGTACAATTATTTTCATGTGCAAATAAATTCACTATTCATGTGTAAGTGTATGGCATATCAAGCATGAACATGGAAATGCATCTCTAACTCTCATTAGTCACTCACATTTACCATTCTAACTCTCCCACAAGTAATGGGATGTTACATATGGAATTGGTGAATTCCAAATTGAACAAGTGAGTTGCTTTGTATGAAATGGAATAAAGAATGAAAAAGAAAAAAAATACCGGTTTCGGATTGTTTTAGTCTTAAGGTTTCCAACGCGCAACGCTTTTCTAAAATATTTATTCACGGATGTTGGAGTTAAGTTTTTGTTCTGCTTTTGATTCGTTGCTTTCGTTTCTGAGCCTTTCGATTTGTATTTGATTTCGCTTTCTGATTTGGTTCCGCTTTACGATATGCTTTCGCTTTTGATTCCGATTTGTTTTTCTTTCGCATTTGTTTTAGCCCACTTTCGGGTTTAGGATCCGAGCCATTTGTTTCGCTTTATTTTTCGATTCGTGAGTTCGTCCGTTCTTTTGTCTCACTTTCTGTTTCCGTTTAGTTTTTCGTTTTTCCGGTTGGGGTCCGGTTCCGAAATAAAGTCCCAACATGTTGTGTATTGTAGGTGCCTTGATGAGTTTGCTAGTGTTTTAAGGTTAATATTGAAGAACGGAGGAGGCTCAAACCAAAATAGAGGCCCATGATCATGGCTAGCATGTCACAATCGTGACAGAAGCATCAGGGAGGAGCCACGATTGTAATAGAAGGCTCACTCAAGGGCGACGATCGTGACCTGCATGACAGAACACACAAAAGCTAGAAAAGACTATAAAGACTATAAAGAGAAAAATAGGACAACTAAAAAGGGAGCCTCCACTTCTACCATTTGGGGAAAGCTTCAAGGGAGAGAATAAGAAGAGAGAGAGAACAGGGGAGAGGAAGCGGGTCATCCAAAGTTGCTACCTTCTCAGGTCACCGATCCATATTCTTTCTTCTTTCTATCTTTATTTCTGTTCATTAAATGTATGAGATGATGATGGATTGTAGTATGATGGATCTTGGATTGTTGATGATGTTTTAACTTTTCCTTCAAGATTTTACCTTAATTCACTGTTAATATAGTTATGTGTATGTAATTGTGATTAGGTGTCCTTCTCTCAATAGCTGCTTAATTCTGATCGACGCAGCTCTTAACTCTGTGAAACTGCTCAAGTTGATCATTGCTAGCCTTGTCCTAATCTCTATGTTCAGCCCATCTTTAAATCTCCTACACTTATCTTCCTCAGT
Source organism: Erythroxylum areolatum (assembly GCA_024520975.1). Taxonomy (NCBI): domain Eukaryota; kingdom Viridiplantae; phylum Streptophyta; class Magnoliopsida; order Malpighiales; family Erythroxylaceae; genus Erythroxylum; species Erythroxylum areolatum. The sequence goes on along the minus strand of JANIJH010000008.1, from coordinate 51,923,230 downwards.
AGGAATCAAGGCAGTAGCATACCCCATCAGCTCATTAAACTTGATCTCATACTCTACTACCGATAATCTACCCTACTTCAGATGCAGAAATTCTTTCATCTTTCTATCCAGGTAGATCTAAGGCATGTAATTCTCTTTGAAGACCCTCAGAAAGTCTTCCAACTTCTAATTACAAGGCTTAGTGGTAATATTTGGAATAGTCTTCCACCATTGATATGTTGGGCCTTATAGTAAAGAAATTATATAGCTGAACTTCTCGTCCGACTCACAGTCCATTTAATCAAAAACTCTCTCCATTCTCTTGAGCCATCCCTCGGCCTTTGCAGGGTCTGTACTTCTGTAGAAGTCCATAGCCCCCTACTTTGATAATTTATCATACCTCATTTCCCTTCTCTCGAGAATTTTGGGAGGCATTCTTCCTAGTCAATATACAGAAGACTCTCTATTAGCTCCTACTGATTATAGGTCAACTGATTATCCCACTTGATCACCTATGGTGGTTGATCTATAATAGACAATAATTTCAATTACTATTTACATTTCTCATGATATTTCATGTCTAATATTCCTATATGTCCCTATGAATGCCAACCATGCTATGATACCAAGAATTGTAACACCCCACTACTATAGAGTATATACCAGAACGCCTGAGGACATTCCAGTACATAACCTATAATAATGGAATGTTAGAGTAGTGATATTCTCTTATAAGGAATCTTAAAGAAAGACACAATAATTTTAAAAAACAAATTCCTCATTTCATTTCATAAGACCCAAAAATATGCATTGTAGTTTTACAACATCATCCAATATGTACATCTTCAAAACTAATTACAGAACACACTACATACTTGAGGAATGATACAAAAATTCTATCTAATCCTTCAGTCTCAACTGACTGAACTTTAAGTCATTTCTTCTATCCAAAAGTATAAGAACTATGCTTCTTGTAAAGTCTCACAGTCACTAGTGTCCTCTCTTGATCCTGAAATGTCAACATTCCAATTTTGGTGAGTTATGCGAACTTAATGAGGTAACCATCCTTGATGGTTCACTCAACTCATACAACATATCAACACATGTAAACACATAATTCACATCATTTCATTTATCGTGTAGCATCACTTATCACATTCAGAGCATACAAACTGATCATTTCAATCATTTAAAATACACATTTCAATTATAAATGCAATGCACATGAGATTTACTTTCATTTATTACTTTATTGTGACCCATTGCCTTTTTACTAATTCATATCCCTTATGGATATCAAGCTTGTATCAAAAAATTTCCCATACCCCTTAGTGGATACCGATTACAGTAGAAATTAAGCCAGAGGCTCTTATCACATTCTGAGTTTTAACTTTTACTGGTAACTTTGGTCATAACTGCCTTTATCTTTCATGCATTCTTGTAATGAAATACATTACACTTACATATTTTCAACAGTCATTAAATTTCAATTTCACATTCAGAACATATTTACCATTGGACCTTGGTCCCGCATTCAATAAAAAATGTTAGGTACACTTATTTCAGTCAGATTCACAGATAAAGAGCATTTACAATATCCTATTCATGCATCAAATGCCTTAGACTTTCAAAGTCCAGAATCAACACAATCATATTCCAAAATAATTCAATATGTAATTTAAAACAAACAAATAATCAGGTAAGACCATGTAGGTTACTCACAATTTGTTCCAGAAAGGTATGACCTCGAAGTCCCGGCAATCTCTGGATGTTGTCACTCAATAAGCTCTTCTAAATCATGTAATACATACACATTTATACACATCACAACTTTGCACAATTACAAGTATTCACTTATACACATATATGTATATGGATTATGTACAATGGATGCTCAATGACAATCCTGGGTGCATTTCCTTAATACGCATCCCATAACCAATTTAACATGATTTTTAAATCATTCCTTAATACCTAATACACTTTCCTTACTTAATCGCTCAATTCATTAACAACTATGCTCGTTCAAGATCACACTCAAGTCTAAATACCTCATAGGAAAACATTAATAAGTTAATAATTTATATATATACATGATCTTGGGACAAAAGGCATAACTATTTCTATGGATTTTCTATTCATATCATTTTAAAATGGTTTTCAAGAGGACTTCGAGTTCTACAACTTCTGTGAAGACCCTGAAGAGAGATTTTGCTATCTAAAGGGTCAAAACTACAATTTTATGTAAGTGTCTCGAGAGGGTCTGCCAAGCAAACATGCGTCCCTCCAAATGGACATGAACGAGGCTGGGAAGTTTGGAAGACCCAAGAAGGTCTGTTTAGCAGACCTAAGGTCCGTCTAACAGACATGTGAGAAGCATATCTCACTTAACAACATTTTTTATCATTTCAACATATATTCTAATATCAATTTCACGCCAAATTTTCTAGAATTCACCTCCTCTAATGCAACATCATTTCATATTAATTTCAACCACTAAATTGATTGCATTAAACTCTCAAACCTTAACTCATTTGATTCATCATTTTCAACTAAATCTCATCATTCATGAAATCCTATCCTTTTTCCTTAACATATCTCATTCATAAGTATCAAACAATTCATTTTCAAACTTCATCATTTCAAGTTGATAACTTCTTCACTTGTACCTCAATTTCAGTTCAATATCATCCACACACAAATCAAAATCCATGGTTGATCATAAACACCACAATAGAACATATCCTTATACACTTTCATCGTAAATTTTTTGCACATGTTCTACTTCATTTTTCACCTTCATTTCATTCCTAACTATCACCTTAATTCATCCCATTTCAAGAAATCATAAAACTACCTACTGTTCTCAAACTATTACTACACCCAGTACTCAACTTGAAGTCAAATTTTGAAACCCTTAAAGACATAATTTGAATTCGATATCTCATGAAAAATGTATCCATATGTCTCCAATTTAATCCAAATTAAAAATCATCCCATTTGGATATCTACAGATTAAGTTATGGCTAAAATATAGATGCATATCTAGTGGAAATGTTATAGCTAACATATTCTAACACACTTTAAACACCATTAACACTTTATCTCTAACCTTTCCTCCTAGTTCTTCCCCTTTCAAGATACTACACTTGCCTTTTCTTTAACTTCAATACGTAATCCAATCCATTTCTAAAACAAATAATGATTCTAATTATCAAAAATAGAACATGAAAATATCCATTCACAAATCAATTTTTTTTGCATTTCTTTCTACATCCTTTTAGGATTCATTCTAACTCTAAATCATCTCTATATCAATTTATGAATCATTAATCATCACATATACAAAAGTAAGACATTTACATATATATTTCATCACTCACAACTCACACAAAATTTTCATGATCAAGTCATCAATCTCAAATTACTCACCATATTAGTTTCATTTAACACTACCCATGATGATTAAAGCATAACTTACTTGATTTAGCTTCAATATGTTCAAATCACATTTAACCCTAGCTCCCAAGGATCATACAATCTTCATGATTCCAAAGGTGGTAGGGATCGGTCTTTAATGACAAATATGAAGAAGATAGAAAAAATGATAGTAGCAAATGGAAGGTGGAAGTAACCTTCAACATGGATGGGTGAGAAGTGAGTGTCGTAGATGAAGAAGATTGAAGAAGATGAGAAGAAAAAATTACAAGAGTTGAGAGCAATTGAATAAAGTGAAAGACAATTAAAAATGAGATGGTCTTTCACTTTGAATAATTTCGTGGGTTATGGCATGAAGTGTGGCAACTAACGAGTGTCACTTTCTTATAGTCTCTCCTTGATTTTTTTATTTAACTAGTCCATTTGTCTCCAATTTCAACTCCAATTATCTTCCAATTTTTAGTGACATATGTCATTAAATCCCAATGTCATTTATAGAAATTTCCATTGCCATTTAACAGTTAATTCTACTACCATTTATCAATTGTCTTGCCACTTGATATTTTTTTTAGTCCAAAAATACCTAAAATTTCATAATTTTCCTAAATTTTTACCAAAAATTTTGAGTCAATAAATATACTTTCCAAATCAATTTTTAAACATATTATTCACGATTCCTAATATAATCACATTTATAGATCAATTATACTCGAAAAATGTCAATAAACGCATGTACATTCATTCTAATGTGCAAAAATTAATATTCACGTGTGTGTGCGCTATATTACGCATGAGCATGAAATGCACTTTTTAACTTCTCAATAAACTCTCATATACACTATTCTAGGGTTCCAGCCCCTAACATGGGATAACAAGATGTTACAGATTATATGTCACCTTAACTTTATTCGCAATCCTTGTAAATAGGGAAACTAAAATGATCTTTAAAGCTGCTAGAAGACTTACCTTAACTTCATTCGCAATCCTTGTAAATAGAGAAGCTAAAATGATCTTTAAAGCTGCTAGAAGACTTAGATAGGATGATCTAATATCACCTTATCTATTTGCATTTAGCATGGAAGTCTTCTCCAAATTAACTAAGTTTCATAGTCTTCTCTAAATTAATTAAGTTGCATATCTCAAAGGAACTAAAGTTTAGATTCTTTTTAGGTGTAACAAGCTTGGCATTTTCAACCTAATGTTTATAAATGACTTACTACTCCTATATGGGGCTATTTTTACTTTGATTGCTCTCTTACTTAACTCACTAAAACTATTTAGAAAAATCTCAAGTTTGGATTTCAATACACATAAAAGATTTTTTATCTATTAGTGCTACTAGTGAATTTAGTGCTTTAGCCACTTAAACATCTCTAGCTTCCCTTTAAATATCTTGGTGAGCCTATTATAATAAAAAAAAATCTAACCTAGGTAGATTGCTTTCCTCTTATAGAATCAATCCACATAAAGTTAAACCATTGGTGCAACAATGCTTTATACTATAGGGGAAGACTCAAATCAGTTTTTTTTTTTTTTTTTGTCTTAAGAAATCTATACACTTTTAGCTCTTCATAAGGAAATTATAAAACTAATTGATCAAATTCTAAAGGATTTTCTTTAGAGTTTTATAAAATCTAAGATTAAAGTACCCAAGTTAAGTTGGTCCAAGGTTTGCAAACCCAAGGAAGTGGTGGTCGAAGCATTACCAATATTTGATTTTAGAATAATGTTGCTTTCTATTAGACTATAGAGAATATATACTGATAAAAAGGCACTTTAGGTGAAATAAATCCAACTATACTTCTTAAAAGGAAAAAGTATTTGGATATTCAAAGTTGAATTAAATATCTTGTGGACCTTAAAGAAAATGTTGCCTGAAAAGGATCTTCTCCAACCTTCCATTATACATAAGATAGGGGATAGAGAAAACACCTTCTTCTACTTTATTCATTATCATAATAAAGGCCCATTATACAAATCAAAAGAATTCATTGCACTCATGTCTATCATTCCTACAAAACTAGGATGTAGAATCTTATTAAAGATGATTGTTGGACTTGGTTAGCTCATGCCACTAGAGGTTTCAAAGAATTGATGGAACATGTACCTCAATACTCTCCAAATTCAAACTTAATAAATTTTAGTGCTACATGTCAAATCAATGAAGTTTTTTACTACTTCTTATGAAAAATACATCATGGGCCCCAAACCAAATAATTATGTAGTAGGTTGATATGGGATCCTTCCTGTCCTTTCTAGCTCATTCGTGTTATAGCTTATAGTTAATGTTAAACATGGCATTATAAGCTAACTAGAAATTCCAATATTAGATATGACATGTGTGCTTTGTCTTAGTTCAAATGAAAATTTTAATCATCTCTACTTCAAGTGCAAATTCTCCTTAATCTTATGGAATAATATCCTTCCAACTTATTAGCCTATAATAAAGTTAATCTAATTTGTTTCATATATTTTAATGGGTATCATACATAAAATTTTGTATTAAAAGATATTAAAAAATTAGACTAGCATTTAAAGCTTTAGTCTATTGCATTTGGATTTGTAGGAACAGATGCATGTTTGGTAAAGACTCAATTTGTTTTGAGAAGTAATTCAAAATCTACTAAATAGAATAAGGACAACTACTAAAACTCATAATATTACAAACACCTTGAGTTAATGTGTTTAAAATAATAAAGGTTGGATCTTGCACAATCTTGAGAGAATCTTATTTAAAGAACACGATTTTTTTTAATAATTAAAATTTAACAAAAGATAAATAACCAATCTTTGAAATATAAATGAGAACCACCAAGTTCAAGGATTAGCCCACTTAATTCTCTAAATGAACACCACCAAGAATTAAGATTTGAGGAGGAAATACTCAATTTCTTTGAGCTAAATCAGTCAAATTCTATTCTCAAATCTAATGAAATATTACATGCTCTAATGCCTTTATATAGGCGTAGAAATAACAAAGCTTAACCCCATTCTAGTTAGGAAAACAACAATAATTCTATTGGAACTAAGAAAGCTTAATCCTACTTTAATTAGGAAAATAGCCACACTCCTATTGGAATTCAGAAAGCTTAACCCTCCTCTAATTAGAAAAACAACTACACTCCAACTTGAATTAAGAAAATATCTAATAAAATCATAAATAAATTATCTTATTAAAATGTGAAATAAGGTATGTCTAATCCATTGCTCGCAAGGATTAACTATGGATGATTATTTTCAATTAGGCCCAATGCTCTCACATCATTCTCCCCTTTCTTGAAAAATGTTGTCCTTAACTCTTGAAGCTCATCATCAATGAAGTAAGGACTCAAATCTCCAATATTAAATGTAACATAACTCAAATCTCCAATATTAAATGTAGCATAAACATAGCAATCTCTTAAAAGATCAAGCTTATAAGCAATATCTCCAATTCACTTAATGACTTGGAAAGGACCATCCATATAAGGCATCAACTTGTTTTTACACTTAGATGGAAACCTCTCCTTTCTAAGATGAAGCCACACAAGATCTCCCAGCTTGAAATCTAATTGCTTGCAATGCTTATTGGCTTTATCCTTTTATAACTCATTTTCCTTCTCAATCTTAACATGAACTTGCTCATGAAGCTTCTTTAGCATCTCACCAACTTTCCTCTGTAACCCTTTTGATTCCTCATTATTACACCTATTTGCTAGCTTGTTTGATAATGGAGATCAAGGAATTAAGCCATTCTCAATTCCTTGAATAGGATGCAAACCTAAGTGTAAATCAATTAAAAATACATTAGTATTCATGCATAAGAGGCATAGTAATACCTCAATCATAATGACGTGCAACATAGTAATGTCCAAAAAGAAAACGATAGCACGGTCATAACTAGGAAAAGTTTGTGTTAAACACAAGCGTATGGGTTTATCATAACGCATACGTCTACATTTTGCGTTGAATGCAAGCATATACGTTTAACACAACTCATATGTGTTTAACACAACATTGTGTTTCATGCCTAAGGTTTAAAGAAGAGTGAATAGTGTGGATGGACTAACAATTATATTGTCACATCACAAAAGACAATAGCTAGCAATATCAGGTTAGGCAGAAACAAAAGGAGGCGTAGTAAAGAGGAGTTGCTAGGGGTTTTGACTAGGACAATTTTTATAGGGGCTAAGGCATTTTCTTGGGAGAGACCCATAAAGGGCTAGACATCCCGATGCCGATTCAAAGGTGACATCGACACCGACAACTTGGGTTAAGTGTATTTCTTTGCTTTTGTTGTTTCTTTTTCTCATTAGGAATTGATTATGTTATCTTGTGTTGATTGAATTGGGTATTGTGAAAAGATGATTTTAATGCATTCATTGAATCGTTTATTTGCAAACCCATTGTTATAATTTGAATATAATTCCCAATTGTTATGTTGAAATTTATGTGTAGTGACTAATGATTAGTACTCATTAGGGATACTTAGGTTAAATAACGTATTGTATGTGGTTGTTGCCTGGTTAATCAGTTTTCCTAATTCGTAATGCTACTACCTAATTAAATCTAGAGATCGTATCCTAGGTTATTCAATGATTAGGTTTAATTAATGATCATATCTTGATTAAACACTACCTAAGGGAAAAGTCGGGTTAATTATTAACCTACAATTAATAGTTTTTAGGAGAGATTTAAGAACAACAAATCAAGGAAATATGTTTAATTAAGGTATAGGCCAAGATTGAACCAAAGAACTGGGTCTCTATCAAATTCTCCACTTTTATCATTTTTTGCATGTTTTCTTTAATTTGTTTTTATTAGTCTAGCTTTATTTTATTTTCTTATTTCCAAAAACCCTAAACCTAAACATTGATTAATTTCATTTCAACAACTTTACACATACTCTTTGTGAGATCGACCTAGACTCACCACTGCTATAGTAGTAGTCTAGTTATTTTATTTTAACTAGCATTATGACACGTTATTAATCATGTAACACTTCATCATGATAATTGCCAATATTGAACGAAATAAAGGACTATTTTGTTACCTCAAGCTTGTTCCCTTTTCTCAACCACATAAAAAAATATGATCAAAGATGCCTGAGAGTAAAAAAGACCCAGTGTATCAACCAAATTCGTTAAATCAACATCTGTGCAGCTACCCTTATCAATTATCACATTCTAAAGCTTCCTGTTCATTTTATCTTGAGTGTGAAAGATCAAGTCTCTTAGTTGTACTTCTTAAGGAATAGATTGAAGAATAAGAGCACGTTGAGTCATGAAAGACTCACATTCTATCTCTAATTCAATGTCAAAAGATCGTTACTTGCCATATAAGGCATCAATCTCCCCTTCCTTCTAGGACCTCCTTCCCCTCGTCCTCAAATGTTGCTTCCAACATTAAGTTATCTATCTGCTATATTAAAGAGTCATAGTATGTTTTTTAGGAAACTCTTTTTTAAAGTGCCTATAACCCTCATAATGGAAGCATTTCAAATCTTCCTAATTATGCATCATAACATTGACCTTAGGAGCATTCCACACCTCCTTCTCTTTACCTCTCCTTTACATCCTTGGAAGCTTGAGAAGTCGTAATTAAAGTAGAAACCTAGAAGGAAGAACTATACATATAGCTTGACTTTGAATATGATTTTGTTTTTCCATTTTAAGTGCAAGTTTAACCAACTTATTAAAGGAGAAATAAAGTTACCTTAACCTTATCTCAAATATTTAGGTTTAATCCCTCAAGATACCAAGCTATATTTTGATCTTAATCCTCCTTAATATCACTCAACATTTATAACTTCTTAAACTACTTAGTATAATCAATCATAGAGCATCCCACTTGCTTCAAAGTCACTACCTTGGCATAATTATCTAGCAAAATTGGCTTGAATCTCACGTTTCATCCTTGACCAAGTTTGAATCTTCTACCCCACTCTTTTGTAAATCTTATTTTGTAAGTTCAAAATCATAATCTAACCATTGTGGTGAGTTTAAGGGTGGCATATTGATAATAATAACGATCTAACCATCCTTTAAACTTAAAGATTCAATCAACACATCTAATCGAATCAATAGTGATCTCAAGATCAAATTTACCCTAAAAATCTGGAAGTTCTAACTTCAAGCTTTGATCTTTATAAACATTATTGTCCACAGGACACTTGTAACACCCCACTCTCATAAGGCATATCCCCGAACATACCAATGGTATTTGAGAACATACTCTATGAGGATGCATGCTAGAACAGTCAAAACAATCAAAGCTCATTACAATTTTTTTTAAAATAACACATGCATATATGAAAAATCAATAAACAAATTGGGTCCATTTTATTCATAAACATTTTCAATCACAAGAGTTACAATCATTATACAACTCATCATAATTTCACTAATCATTTGGGGCCATTTTAGATACAAAACTTTTTAGTCATAATGTCATTATATTAAAAAAATCATTCATATACACATTGTACAATATTTGCAAAATAGATATTTTAATACAAAAATAAAGAAATACAAAAGTAGACGCGAACTAATCTCAACCACTATCTCTTACTCGAATGCAGTGGCTAGACTCTAATTTGTCTAATTGGAGATTTTTTCTAAGCCTGAAAAATATTGCAAATTGTGGGTTAAGTTTTGCGGACTCAATGAGTGGACCATCCTCGATGACTCACTCAATCACATAACACATCAATTCATATAATCACATAATTTACATCACTTTATCAATTCATCATGTTGAGTCACATACCTTTCATATTCACTTAAAACATATATCACATTCAGAAATCAGTCAAACTATTTAAATCATACATATCATATGCATATGTAGTGCTCATGAGACTCACTTTAAATTGTTATTGTTGTGACCGAGTGCCTACAACTGTCTCGTATTCATTGTGGATCCTGTGTTCATTGATACTATCCCTTATTCATTGGGGATACAGGGCTTAATCACATTCCGAACTTTAAACTCATTTTTTGTGGCTACTCAAGTTATAATTCTCATTATCTGATCATGTGTTCATGTAATGAAATGCATCACACATATTCAATCAGTCATTATTTCAATCAATCACATTCACAATCTCATTCACATTTATAATTAGACCTTAGTCCGACATTCAACAATCAAGTTGAGTATCATATAGTCAATCTAATTCACATACAAGGAGCACTTCCAATATGATATTCATGCATCAAACGCCTCAGACATTTAATGTCTAGAATCAATACAATCATATTCATATAGTCATTCAATACAGAATTTAAACAAAACATTCATTTAAAGTAAGACCATCTAGGTCAGCTCACAGTACACTCCAGATTAGCATTAGCTTCCATGATCTAAAAACGTCTAGATGTTGACGTTCTAAATACTCTCTTTATCATGCAAAATATACATTTACACATATCACAAATTTGCACAATTATACAGGTACTCATTTATGCGCATATGTATACATATGGATTATATACAATACATGTTCAATGAAAATCTTAGGTATCTTTCCATTATTCTCATCACGTAATCATTCATATATGAACTCTCACATAAGTATAACTTATACTTATGGTTTGCACCTCCATAAAAACAATTTGAATCTAATTTCATAACTCATTTGATCATTCCAGATTTTTCTAAAAACAAACTTGTGGGTCCACTTTTCATGATCATTTTGACAAGGAAAATGGAGTAATTTGGCCACACTTCCTTCTAGAAAATTGTTCTACTATGTCTTAAGTTTCTAATGTCACCAAGATCATACAATTTGGTTCATTATTACGAAAGTTATACTTAAAATACTTTGGACTGAGTACATTTCAAAATTTTGGCTAGTGTATGATCGTGCACTCAAAGTTTTACAACTCATATCTATCAATTTCAATATCAAAAAATTACAAACTTTATACCAATTGAAAACTAAGAGAATAAGCTACAACTATTGTGAAGACAACTTTGTTTGATTCATCCTATATCAATATAGTTTAGTCAATAACAATAGGATATGATTTCTGTTACAAGTAGGGTTGCAGCCTAAGCCAAAATTGAACTTCAAGCTAATTTTCAAGACCTTTAATGATAGAATTCAAATTCAATTTCTTCTTAAAAATTGTAGTCGTATGTCTCCAGTTTCATCTAGATCAAAATTCATCTAATTTGAATATTCATAGATCAAGGTATGGCCCGAATATAAATGCATGTTCAGCAAAAACACTCCATATAACATACTCCAACACGCTACATTGCCAAAATTCTATCATTTCAAGTTGATTGGTCTGTTATACCTCATCTTTCAGTTCAGTATTCTCTATACACAATTCACAATTTCATGATTGATTACAACCTAAAAATATATCCTATTTTTGTGCTTTTCTATATCATTTTTTTTAGCAATTTTGTCTACTTCACCAATCTTCATTTAACTCCAATTATCACAATCCTTTATCACACTTTCTAAACATTTTCTGTTTCATTTTTCACCTTCATTCTCACTTCAATTTCAGTTCAACTTGATTACAAACAAATAAAAATCTATGAATAAACACAGATATCAAAAACAGAACATCATTTACGCATGTTCATCTTTTTTTGCACTTCTTCGTTTTTCTGCTGCACCTTTTCATTTTTCTGCTACACTTAGTAATCAATTTCTAGTCTAATTTTGAAACTATTAAAGATAGAATTTAAATTCAATGGCTTCATGAAAAATGTAGCCATATGTCTCTAATTTAATCCAAATTAAAAATCATCTCATTTGAATAGCTACAGAACAAGTTATGGCTAAATTGTAGAAGCATAATCAGTGGAAAATGTCACAGCTAACATTTTTTCAGCACGCTTTAGACTCCATTTACTCACTTAATCCAACATTATATCATTTCATAATCTATTACCCATCAAAACACCAAAGCAAGACATGAATCTGCCCATCCTTATTTTATGAACATTTAACCTCTACCTATCATCAAAAGATGTTTCATTCATCAAAGCCATGAAGATTAATAGGTTACTTACTTGATTGACCCAAAGCTTCTTCAATCACCATGAAACCCTAGCTCCTCCAACATATACGATTATCACCCTTTTGAAGGTGGAATAGGTTGGGTCTTTTAATAACAAGATTGAGAAGACAATAAATCTTAAAGAAGCAAAATGAAAATGTTGAACAAAAGTCAACATGATAAGGGTGAGAGTGAGGTGTAGTGAGTGAAGAACATGTCAAATAAAGAAGATGAAGAAAATGAAGAAGATGGAGAAATGAAGCATGTCTCATAAAAGACAAGTGAAAAACCATAATGTTGGTCACATGTCGCTTTTGCAAGGTCTCTTCTTGGTCTTTTATTAACTAGTCCATTTGTCTCCAATTTCTACTCCAATTAACTCCCAATTTTTAATGACATAAGTCATTAAATCCCAATGTCATTTATAAAATTTCCACTATCATTTAATTCTTATTTCTACTACTATTCATCAAGTGTTCTGCCACTTGACATTTTTTCTAGTTCAAAAATACCCCTTAAATTTTAGAAAATTCTCATATTTTTACTAAAAATTATGAGTCAATACATATACTCTTCAAATTAATTTTTAACACATATAATTCACAATTCCAAATATAATCAATTTATAGATCAATTATACCTGAAAAATATCAATGAATGCATGTACAATCATTTTAATGTGCAAAAATCAATATTCATGTGTGTATGTATGCTATATTATGCATGAGCATAAAATGCATTTTTCTAATCTCTCATTGCTATTTTCTCAATTACACAAATCTAGGTTTCTAAACCTTAGTATGGAAATGGGATCTTATACCACTCGTACCACTTATCTAAATCCACTTGCCATGATCACCCTCTTCTAAATCCATCTCAAAATGCCTCTCCCAAAATTGATCATCATGTCTTGGATTCCTAAGAGGAGATTGAATGCGTTTATGATGGATCCTTAAATGCCTCCTACAATTTTCACCACCTTCTTGATTTGTTCTTAGAGCCTTAATAGAAGGATCATATCCTTAGAACCTCCTCCCATTTTCATGGTCACGTCTTGGAACTTCTAGTTCTTCTTGAGATGTTTCTTGATCATGGCGAGAGCTTCCTTCGTCAAACTGTAGTTCACGCCTCATCCTACCTAAAGGAGGATTTTCTTTCCCTTGAATTGTAGCTCACACCATACTTTTTATATTATCCTTTTATGCCTCGAACCAAACAAAATGTAACCTTTTCAAGCTACTTTTCCATCAGCTCTCTCATCTTCTTCATTAAGGCATCAATACCAGCAATGTTGAACAACAAGGGCTTGATTTTCCCATGCTTCTTGCTTATTATTAGACCGTCATGGCTTAGGAAAACCTTGATCCTTTGCTCTGATGCCACTTTGATGCGTATAAAATAATAAAGATTGGATCTTACACAAAATGGGAGAAACGTGTTTAAAGAACATGAATTTTTAAAGCTTTTCTAAATAATCAATACTTAACAAAATATAAAGAACCAATCTTTGAACTATAAATGAGAACCACCAAGTTCAAGGATTAGTGCACTAAAATCTCTAAAATAACACCATCAAGAATTAAGATTTGAGGAGGAAATACTCAATTTCTTTAAGCTAAATAACACAAATTATATTCTAAATTTAATGAAAAATTACATGCTTTAATGCCTTTATATTAGGTTTAACAAAGCTTAACGCCAATCCAATTATGAAAAAAATCACACTCCTATTGAAATTAAGAAAACTTAATCATACTCTAATTAAGAAAACAACCACACTCATATTAGAATTAAAAAAGCTTAATCCTATTCTAATTAGGAAAACCACACTTCTACTAGAATTTTGAAAAACTAATAAATCAATAATAAATTAGCTTACTAAAATGGGGTTATGTCTAGCCCATTGCTTACATTAACTAGGCTCAATTCTCTCGCATCAATCCTCAATTAATCAACTTATGGAATCTCTAAGTCTACTAAGTCTATATCTCATCATCTCGCATATTCCCTTAATCTGAAATAGTTTTTGGAGTTGAAGATGTTTTGTATCTTTGATGGTATTGTGCTCTTTTTTGGTATTCAACTAAAATTTATCAACATAATTGCCCTTAGAGCTAATTTATGCATTTATTTAACTTTAAAAAAGTTGATGATTCTTTAATCTAAATTAAAAAACGTAATGATTCTTTATCTAGACATTTTTTTTATATAAATCTTTACTTAACTATTTGTTTTTATTGTTTTATTCAGAAACTATATGTTTTCGTTAGTAAAAAATTTATTTGATTTGTTAATCGTCTATCATCAATCAATCAATTTATTTTAATTAGTTTATAATAAAAGAATATCTATATTGTTTTAGTTTCTTCAAGAAATACTCTATTGTTTATTATTAATAAATGTGCTTACTCTAAATATTTTGTGTATAAAAAACTTAAATAATAGAAAGGCAACAGAGCGGTTGCTCTTACGACCACCTAAGTACATAAACTCAAACGATCGGTGATCAGTCCGATTGGACCTCCAAAACCTACCAGCAGCCAACAGATTTAAAAAACCCACTAATGAATTTTAGGATACAGCTGAGTTGGTAAGAGGCTTTTTTGATTTAAATGAGATCGCAGGTTTGAGTCACCCTCATATATATAGTCATTTAAAATTTAGAACAAGAGTTTTGCCTCTCATAAGAGATGTACTCGGTTCAAGCAGGGATTAGTCTGAGTGTGAATGACTTAAAGGTACTTTCTCATAGTTGAGACCCTTTTAGGATATCTCGTGGATAACAAAAAAAACTACCAATATACCCCAATGTGCAGGTGAGTTGGTAAGGAGCTCTTTTAGCTTAAGTGAGGTCGCGGGTTCAAACATCTCTTATGTATGTAACTGTTTAAAATTTAGAACCAGAGTTTTACCTCTCACAAAGGACTTACCCAATTCAAACGGGAATTAATCTGAATATAAATAACTTAAAAGTATCTTTTTATAATTAAAACCTTCCTAAAATATTTCGTAAACAACTAAAAATAAAAAAGGCCACCAGTATACCGAGTAATAGACTGTAAATACAAGGTAGATACGGAATGAAGTTCAAAAAGTAGATTCTATTTACATAAATAATTTATGAGGCATCCAAACTCGTATTTGGAACAACCGCTGCTACTTGTGGTATTTTGAAGATCAATTTATATTAGTAGGTTTTTTTTCTTTTTTTTGGGCGCTGAAGTGATCTGAATTCTGAACTGACGTGCCTTTTAAATTAAGTGAGATTTGTACCTGCTCTCCAGGCCTGGTTTGCTTTACTGTCACTTTTATATTGATTACTGGGGAAAGCAGTAGAGAGCAACAAAACAGAAGTGGACCCAAAGTTCCGGTTGATCATGTTAACCTCGATTAATTTAACTAAACCAAAATCAATCAATCAATCAAATTATTCAGGTAACTGGTATGGTACCTGCAAGCAATTCTCACTAAAACAAAACAAAAGAAAATGCCATCCCTTATTCTCTTCAATCGAGGAGACCCCTTTTTTCTCTCATCTTTCACTCAGATCTATCACCAAATTTTCTCTCCAATTACCATAAAGTAGCCTCCTTTTGTCTCCCATCATCCACAATCTTTCCGGCATTTTCGTTTCTTTTGCTTGAAGATCTGTGTCTCTCTTCCTGATCTCACTCTTTTGGCAGCTGAGCTGTACCTGTAGAGACAAAAACACAGGTTGCTACAATCGTCTCTTTATAATATTGATGTGGGTTTGATTTGTTTGTCTTGTTCCGCTGTTTAGTTTTAGGACTACAATGATATGCTGTGAGGACGGTAGTGAATCGGTAAAGGATTGTTTTTGGTCCTGTTTATGAGATTGTGAATTTAGATCTGAGAATCCCCAAAAAGAAGCTGATTGGAACTCGTGTGTGATTCTGTATGATAAGGAAAGTTCCTTTTTTTTTTTTCTCTCTCTCTCTCTCGGAGTTTGGTTTTTTGCCCACAATGCACTTACGTAATGCTCCGGTGAATTACTATACCGCTTCCAGTGTATTGTATTTCCAGCATGACATGCAGATCCATGGTCTTAATTTGATTTGTGGCAGATAATTGTTCTTACTAGTTGCAATTTATTTGGCATTGTCATCTTATCCGCAATCTGGCATGGAATTTGTACTTAAGAGGTCTGTTCAACCAATAGTCCTACTCGTGCTTTTGTTTATAGGGCTGCCATTGTCTCCTTCCAGTTGATGTCTGGTTTACCCTTTTTTTTTTTTTTGTAATCGCTTTGATTTGTTGTAGTTGTAGTAAATGTCCTCCGATGCCAAGAATTTGACTTTTGGATGATATATGTTCCGAAGAAATTTTATTAGACTTTTGCAACCATCTGATCCTATGATAGATATGCTACATTTCGATAAAATTCTTCACTGATTAAAAAAAAATTAATTTAGCAAGGTGTTCTTCATAATTAGTAAGTTGTTTAAACTGTGGTTTAGGTGCTGGCCGGCCTTGAATTGCTGCAACTGACATGCTCAAGCAAATTCTAAGCAAAATCCCTCGGAAGTCCCCTAAATCTGATCCATTGGATTCTGCAGGAAATGAATCTGTCAGTAATCCTGCCAGCTTGGGCAGTGGAATTCCATGCACAAGTAGTGGGAATTCTTTTTCTAGTCGATTGAATGTTGTTAAGAGGGTATCTTCTGCAGTTTTTCCCTCAGGCATCATGGCTGGAGTGGAGGCAGTGGAGCCCCATCTGTCCTTCAAAGATGTTTCAAATGTTCAGAAGCAGAGCCTTTTTGTCAGCAAATTAAACCTCTGCTGTGAGGTTTCTGATTTCACTGAATCGGATAAAAATGACAATCAGCATGATCTCAAACATCAATCCCTAATTGAGCTTATTGATTATGTTTCTTCTGGGTCTGCAAAGTTCACTGAACCAGCAATAGCTGCAATGTGTAAGATGTGTACAGTAAATTTGTTCAGAGTTTTCCCACCCAAGTGTCGTTCTAATAACACAGGTGGGGAAGCAGATGTCGAAGAGCCCATGTTTGATCCCTCTTGGCCGCATT
This sequence comes from Erythroxylum areolatum, assembly GCA_024520975.1. Lineage (NCBI taxonomy): Eukaryota > Viridiplantae > Streptophyta > Magnoliopsida > Malpighiales > Erythroxylaceae > Erythroxylum > Erythroxylum areolatum. Next base: position 51,905,760 of record JANIJH010000008.1, on the reverse strand, counting down.
TGCAAATTGTCTATGATTTACTTCTTCGGTTTATAGCTGCTGTAGATGTAAAGGCAGCAAAGAAGTATATAGATCATACATTTATTTCGAGATTACTTGACCTCTTTGACTCTGAAGATCCTAGAGAGAGAGATTGTTTGAAAACCATTCTGCATAGGACATATGGGAAGTTTATGGTACACCGACCATTTATTCGGAAATCAGTTAGCAATATCATTTACCGTTTTGTTTTTGAAACTGAACGTCATAATGGGATTGCTGAGTTGTTGGAGATTTTTGGGAGTATTATTAGTGGGTTTGCCTTACCATTGAAAGAAGAGCACAAGATGTTTTTGTGGAGGGCTCTGATTCCTCTACATAAGCCAAAATCTTTGGGTATTTATCAGCAGCAGTTGACATATTGTGTTGTACAGTTTGTAGAGAAGGATGCAAAGTTGGCTGGTAATGTGATTAAGGGACTACTAAAGTACTGGCCAGTGACAAATAGCCAGAAGGAGTTGATGTTCATAAGTGAGCTAGAAGAGATCTTGGAAATGACAAGTTCAGATGAGTTTGAAAAGATCATGTTGCCATTATTTCGGAGAATTGGATACTGCCTCAATAGCTGTCATTACCAGGTAAGCACCTCCTTGTTAGTGTTGAGCTTGCTGCTCGTAGATTTACTCAAGTTAGTAGCTATTATGATCTTCACTTTGAAAGCCATGTGCATCTCATCTAGTTCAAGGTTTCTCCTACAACCTGTCTTCAAGAGATATTCTTTTCTTGGTGAAATGACTTTGTATTTACTTCTACTTTTGAGTTACCTTAACATGATGTGATAGCTTAAATTAGTAAATTGGAACATTTACAAGTTAATTTCGTAATGCTCAAGTATGATTAAAGATATAATATTAAGCGATGGATGAGCTGGTTTAACAATAAAGACAACGCTTAATAGTTCCTCAACTAAGGTTTACATCTACAATGATAACATCAACTGATTTTGATTGTGAGCTCATGGACCCTTCTGTCATCCTGATAGTGGCATACTTCTATGTATTTATCTGGTCATCACGAAAAAATTAATTAAAGATGAACAGAGGGAGAGAATTTTTCTATCAAAAGTTTTTGTTAAAGAAAAATTTACAATTTTTAATTCCAAATTTTTACACATCACTGGATTGTTTCTACATATCATGTGGTTGTTTTAAGAGGGAACCGTGAAGGCCTGCAGAGAGCAATTGTGAACTTGTATGCACTCTTTTCAGGTGGCTGAACGAGCTCATCTGTTGTGGAACAATGAGCACATTTTCAATCTTATTACTCAAAACCGGCAGGTAGTCATGCCTCTTGTCTTTCCAGCTCTTGAAAGGAATACTCAAAATCACTGGAACCAAGCGGTGGTTAATCTGACACAGAATGTTAAGAAGATGTTCTGTGAAATGGATGAACAGCTAGCACTATCCTGCCAACGCAAGTTGGAAGAGGAAGATTCAATGTCAGTTGTGGAGGCTGAGAAGCGAAAATTAACTTGGGAACGCTTGGAAAACGCTGCTGGTTTTCGATCTGGTGCTGACAATTTAATATCTCCAGTAAATGCTGTCATCTGTTCGGTAGCCTGCTAATTGCTTTGACTAATACCAATTGGGAAAAAGAGATGCATATCAGCAGCATGTGATGCAAATTGTACGTTGATTGTTGAATATGAAAGAGTTTGGAATGATCGTAGGGTTTGTCTCCATTCTAAGATGTATTATTACACTACCTATTGTATTAGAGTGATGATACTGCTGGATTGAAAGTTTCCTTGGCATACAGGGTCATTCTGTTGAAAAGGCCTACAGGTTTCCTTGGCATACCTAAGCTTTCAATCACGTAGTTGTACAACGACTATCAATTGCCAACTGGGCCGTTTGTTTCCACCAATATTTAACAAGAGTGGTAGTTCTTTTTTCCCAGATTTACTATAGCCCACATCAACCTAAAACAATGGAGCTATTTATTTTACTTTGGTTGCCAAAATGTTTTGCCTAGAACAACATTATTCAATAGATTCTTAGACATTTAATAGATTCTCTAGGAAAGTTAAGTAATACATACTCGTATTCCTAATTAGTAAAAAGAAACTCATTTGCCTATGTATTACACAAATAGCACCGCATACTATTTGAGCATTGAAAATTTTATGGGATGGTGGGATATAGGCCGGTCTTAGGTGTAATCGAATATGGAGACTTTAGGATGATTTAGGTAAACATGTGACCTGAAGTGGCAGGCATCATAATATACTACCCAAAATTCAGATAGAACTATGCCCGACACAAATTGTTAGCAATCATGGAGGGAGGGCATCCCAAAGACCTGCGTGAAGAAATTTTCTTAGCCTTCTCTCTTTTGTTTGTGGGTCACTCTGAGGACACATCCTGAGAAAAAGTACAATAATGTGGAGGGTAACAGCTGCATGATAATAATGATTTCTATGTTACAGATGCCGTTGTCAACCGGATTTTCCCTTCACTTGTCTTCTTTTTTTTCTTCTTCTTTGTTTTGGTAAATATTATCACTGGCCAGATTGATTAGAATCAAAATCTCTAACTATAGGGCATTAGCAGGAATTTTACGTATTGGTTTATACCCCACAGCTAATCATTTTGATTGTAGTTTAGTAATAAAATAATTTAAAGATATTCTTTATCATATATATATTGAGATGTATATGATAAAGTCGATGAAATAGTTGTATATTATAAATAAAATTATAATGAAATTATAAGTATAAGATTCATATTATATTTATATGTTATTCCTAAATTACTCCTAATCATTGTTTTATTGGCAGTTGGTTTGTTTTTTCTCATAAAGGAAGTAGTCAATCTCATAAGCTCAAATATAGAGATACTTAAGCAAATGTATGAATACTTGTTAGAGAACAAGCTCACTGAACAGACCTGATATAAAAATCCATTTGGAACATTATTTATATGTCTATGGAATTCTCATTGTGATGATTGTATAAGTGATTCTTTGACTTAAGGTCACTAAAGTTATTTTGTATAAGGATTGCAATATTGTGATATTATTTATGACCTATTTAATCATAGGTCGGTCAATCGGTAGTGTAACATATCACTCCCATAGAGCATATACTCGACAAATCGAAGGATATTTAGGAGCATGCTCTACGAAAATGACACGTTGGTTTTGCTTAAATCAATTAATTTTACATTTTAATCCGTCGCACGTAACATAAAACATTCCAATAATTATGTTGTTGCATTTTTATTCACATATATAGTCTTAAATGTCATTACATTTCCAAAATTCACATGTACAATATATAACAGTTGAAAGATACAATCTTTGATACAACATAATTAAGAAATTTACAGATACAACTAATCCTGACACTGACCCATATCTAAATGCAGAAGTTACTTCAATTAGACTAGCTAGATTTCTCCTGAACCTAAAAAACAATGTTGCAATTTTGATGAGTTTGCAAACTTAGTGAGTGAACCATCATCGATGTGCTCACTCAAAACAGACATAAATATCATAAGTATATAACACAGTTCAATCAGTATCTCACGTCATTCATAATCAAATCTCATATATCACATCATTCAGAATTTAGTACCTGATCACAATATACATCATATTCCAACAAGTCCGTTATGAACACAAGCATTTCATAAAATTATTTCATAATAATTCAATAATTCATTTCAGCTTTCATATCATCCACATGTACATAAACAAAGCATATTATTATATCAACTCAATTCAGTCATTCTTTGCAATTATTCACATGATACAGGTGAAGATATATATATGCAATGTATATAAGACTCGACTTTCAATTTTATTTTTGTTGTGATCGAGCGCTTATTTAACTGTTCCGTACCTGATGTAGAGACCGGGCCCATAAAAGCTGAGCCTGTGGCTCTTCTGCACATTTTCTGAGCTTTAGGCTCCTTTTTCACGTTGGTCACTCCAGTCACAACTCCTTTATCTGATCATACATATTCATGTGATGGAATGCATCATTTCATATATTATCCTATCAATAAATTTTATTCAGTATGCATAGTCATTTATCACAATCATTGGATCAATGTCCAACATTCAACATTCAATTGAGTACACATTTTTTCCACATTCACGTACAATCAATAAGCACTTCCTATATAGTCCCGAATATTTAACTCCTCAGACAATTGATAGTTCGAAATTTCACAATCATATTAGTAACATTTCAATATCCATAAAAAACAATTCAAACATAGTGAAAACATCTAGGTTAACTCACATAATTCAAACCGAAAAACATATATAATTAAGAGTACATATCTAGTTTAACTCACAATATGCTCTTGAATAACTATTGCCTTGATGATCCGACAATGTCTGGATACTATCGGTCAATTTATGCTTCTAAATCATATAATACACATATAATTCACATATTACTAAGTTGATCAATCATATTATTATTCAACTATGCACATGTATATCTTGGATCCCATTTCCGGAACTCAATCTCGGAATCATAAATCGAAAACAAAGTGGCAGAAACAAAACAAAAGCGGAATCCATGAAATCAAATCAGATCAAAAGTGAAGGAATCGAAAGCAAATCGAATGGCTCGGAATCAAAGAAAACCAAACGGTTCAATCAAACTGAAAGTCAAATTTTCGACAATCCAAAAACGTGTACCTTAGAAAAACTAGCTTTGGAAACCATACAGACATTTGATCTAAAGCAATCCAAATCGGTATAATTTTTTTTTTCATTTTACTCATCTATATTCAAAGCAATACACTTTTTCAATTGGAAAATCATCCATCCCTCACTACATTTAACTCTTCAACATCAATCAAATCTCATCAATTTAATCAAAATCTTTTTTTTTCCTTTGCCATAAGACACC
>JANIJH010000008.1:51869681-51889396 GCA_024520975.1 Erythroxylum areolatum | reverse complement strand
AAAATTCAATTCAATACTAAACAAAATAAAGTAAAGTGTGAGCATCCTAAACATTACTGAGGAACTATTCAATGGAGTAATCAATAGCAAACAAAATAGTCAAAGAAAAACCATCAAAAATTTCTTACTGAATTACTTCCTTGATTTTCTGCAAAAATCTCAGTTATGACAGTGAAGAGTAGGGTTTCGATAAACTAAGGAAAAATCGAGATTAAAGAGAACAAAATAATGATTAGGCTAAACTATTTATTTTACAAAGGTAACGCAGATGGGAGAGTTAATCACAGGTTTAAATGATGAAGGTTCTGAGTAGAGCATGATGCTCTCAGTGAAGGACCATACCATTCGGAGAAGAACAGAGAGCTACAATAACGTGCCTTACTAAAACACACGAGTACGTGGTTTACTGAAACATTGACACTTGGATCTAAGCATGTGAGCCATTTGTCCTTCATGCAAGCTACCACATGTCTCCAAAATGTCAGGCCATTTGTTACAAAATCAAGTATTTTTTCCTAGGTCAAAATATCCCAAAATTTCAGAAACTTCCTAAAATTCCCAAAAATTCAAAATATCACTAATAGTCTCCAAATAAATTCTTACCTCCAATAATCCATAATTCACAATTTAATCTCATTTATAAATCCATTTTACCCGAAAAATGTCATGAATGCATGTAAAATAATTTGATATGTATAAAAAATACATATGCACATTTCAGTGAATACTCTATATGCAAATCACATTGTTGGGCCTGGGCCCTGGAACCCTATTCCCGAGGTGGCCCCTCGGGCTACACCGGACGACGTCCCGAAACGTCAGACCCGATCCCAACATTCGATTCGCACATGCAATTCGTACACGAATATCATACACACTATCATTCGAATTAAACACCCCAAAACCCGGGGCTTCATGCCATAACAATCCAAAATGAAATTCAACAAGTATCAAACTAAGCCATAAATACATAATTATCATAATTCATGCTTAATGACATCATAAAAAAAATTCGGGGTCTAACACACATAATGCACTGTAATTCCTCAATATTCTAACCCCTAATATGGGGTGTTACAATTCTTCCCTCCTTAACAAAATTTCATCCCCAAAATTCATACCAGATCCAAATAGTTGTGAATATTGAGCTTTCATGGTTTCTTCTGATTCCCATGTTGCTTCTTCAAGTCCATAGTGTTGCTAGAGTACTTTTACCAAAAGGATTAGCTTATTCCTAAGTTTCCTAACTTCTCGGGCTAATATAAAACCTGGTCTTTCTTCATAAGACAAATCTGGTTGTACCATAATTTCTTGCATAGGAATCCTATGTGTCACATCAGACCAATATGTTCTTAACATCGAAACATGAAACAGATCATGTAACCTGGCTAATTCTTCAAGAAGACCTAATTGATAAGCCACTAGTCCAATCCTTTTTAGAATTTCATACAGACCAATATATCTTAGAGTAAGCTTACCCTTCTTACCAAATCGAAGTATGTTCTTCCAAGGTGACACTTTCAAGAACTCCTTATCACCTACTTGATACTCAATATCTCTTCTTTTTAGATCAGCATAAGACTTCTGCCTATCACTGGCAGCTTTCAAACTTTATTGAATAATCTGAATCTTTTCTTCAATATCTTTCATAATCTCAGGCTCGATAATCTTGTTTTCACCTAACTTAGTCTGACATACATAATTTCTACACCTTCTACCAAATAGTGCTTCATAAGGGGCCATGCCAATGCTAGTTTGATAACTATATCTTTTCTTCAATATCTTTCATAATCTCAGGCTCGATAATCTTGTTTTCACCTAACTCAATCTGACATACATAATTTCTACACCTTCTACCAAATAGTGCTTCATAAGGGGCCATGCCAATGCTAGTTTGATAACTGTTGTTTTAAGTAAACTCCATCAGAGCTAAATAGTTAGACCACTTTCTGCAAATTCTAATACACAACCTCGAAGCATGTCTTCCAATATCTATATAACCATTCAGATTATCCATCTGTTTGAGGATGAAAAGCAGTACTAAACTTAACTTCAGTTCCCAGAGCCTTCTGTAGGTTTTACCAGAATCTCAAAGTAAATTAAATGTCACGATATGAAATGATAGATAATGGTACTCCATGTAGTCTCACTATCTCATTAAGATACAAATCTGCAAGCCTACCTAAAGAATAGTCAGGACGAATAGGCAACAAATGAGCAGATTTGCTAAACTTATCCACAATTACCTATACAACATCATATTTTCTTTGAGTTAGAGGAAGTTCAGTGACAAAGTCCATAGTAATGTTATCCCATTTCTATTAAGGAATAGATATAGGATGTAACAAACCAGATCAGACTTAGTGCTCAGCTTTAACCTGCTGACATGTCAAATATTTAGCTATATAATCCACAACATCTCGTTTCATACCTGACCACCAGTAATGCTGCTTCAAATTTTGATACATTTTGTTTCCAGTAGGATGTATAGTAAATACTATATTATGAGCGTCAAACAATAACTTTTTCCTCATTTCATCATTAGTTGGCACACATAATCGATCTTTATATTACAATTCACCATCTCCTTTCAAAGAAAAATTAGATTATTTACCTTCCTGAGTAGCCAAGATAAGTTGTTGTAACATATCATCAGTTCTCTGAGCATCACAAATCTCTTGTATCAAAGTAGGCCTTGCTTTCAATTGATCTATCAAAGCTCCATCAGACACCAGTTTCGATTCACTTTGTTTAAATGATAATGCTGAAATGGTCTTCCGACTCAAGGCATCAGCTACAACATTAACTTTACCAGGATGATAATCCATAATATAATCATAGTCTTTAAAGAATTCCAACCAATGTCGTTGTCTCAGATTGAGCTCCTTCTGGGTAAGCAAATACTTTAGACTTTCTTTTAACACATCCCATTTCTCTCTCTAATCCCTTTTCTAACAAAGCAAGAAGGAAAGATGAAGAAGATTAACTTAGTTTAACCAAATCCTCATCCTTCTTCTTTCTATATTTTCTCTTCTTCTTCCCGAGCTCTCTATGCACACCTCTCTTCTCCTCTCTCTTTCATGTTTGCTCCTCTTTCTTTCTTCTTCTCACGATTTTCTTCCCTCTCTTCTTATTCGAGACCACATTTCAGTCTTATCCTCCCAATTTCATCTTTCCAGTTTTATCCTTCCTTCATTTTATCCATCTACTAACTCCTTTATTCTCCTAACTACCATACTATACTTTAACTTAATTCTAACATTTCCATTCAATGATCCTAATTTCTACTTATGCCCAATAAATTAATGGACTCAATTCTAAAAAATAAATTTATTAAATAAATGAAATAAAATAAAATAATTTAGGGTCTAACAATTCTCCTTCCCTTAAAGAATTTTGTCCTCGAAAATTCTTACCTGAATTTACAATGAGGTGTGGATACCTTTCCTTATTACTTCTAAAGGCTCCCATGTTGCTTCCTCTCTTACATGGTCCTTCCATAAGACTTTAACCAATTTCATAATCTTGTTTCTTAAAACCTTTTCCATTAAATCTAGGATCTCCGATAGTTGTTCTTCAAAAGTAAAATCCCCCCTAACTTAACCTTTGAAGGTTAGACTATGTGCGAAGTATCTGATCGATATTTCCTCAACATTGAAACGTAGAAGACATTGTGAATCTTAGATAATTTTGGTGGTAAGACTAACTTGTAGACTAACTCTGATCACGACATCTTTATATGAACATACATTAAATGAAATTCATCAAATAACAGAATATGCCACGTATAGCTTTCACTTTTAATGCATAGATAGAATTTCATATTCATTCAAAACTGCAGATTTTCCCAAGTAAACAAAATATTCTTTTCAACTCTTTAAATACATTCAAGATACCATCTATGATCATAGTCATTATTTGATCCAAGCAAAATTAGATCACGTTATTCTTCAATTTCTCAATTGATTTATTTTCTCGAATGATATTCTCCATTCATAGGATTTCCTCTGATTTCACATTGACTTATTACAATGTCAAACCAAATAGTTTCTCCATTCATTTCAATTTATTCATAAATTTAACTTCCTATGTTGGTAACAAATTCATCAAATCAAATTTGTATCCTGTGAACATTTTTGCATATAATGTAATGTGGGCTTAAGTTCTCCTCACATTACCAATAGTGTGGCCTCAAATTCAAGAATCCAATTACATAGTTGGATACTTTACATCAAACAAAATGCATACACTCTTAGTAGCATATTCTACATCTCATGCGTGAGTCTTTGTTAGGAATAGAACTCCAATATTCTCTTTTAATTTATTCCATTTTCGTTCATTCTTAAAAGTAAACCATCAGATCTACTTAACCTTATTCGGTGTAATTTTTCTTCCAAAGAAGATTTCTTATTACTATCAACTATATTGTTTATTTAATCATTATCAAACAATTATTCCTATCATTGCTTATCAAACATTCTAAGTACCTTAAAAAGTTCAATTTCAAATGTTCATAATATCTTAAGATCAATTTATGTCACAACTTATATGATCAAAATATCCTTATAATAAGCCTCAGTGAAGCATTAAGCAGATCCATTGATTTTTATACCTTAGTATATACCATCAAATTCATTACATCTTATCTAGAGATGTACTTAAGACAATTCACTAATTAATAACTTATGCTCAGGATACCTTAATCTCATTTTATTTAGGTCAATACTTCTCTTTTTGCGCCAATCCTCAATCATGGGGACTATAACTAACAAATATTCATATATCATATATTGCTTCCTATATCATCTCCACGCATATAATACTTATGTACTCAATTCTCTCACTTGTCATGGTGATCCCATTATTAAATATGTGCTCACAAAATAACAAATTAACTTAATAGTGACAACTTTTACATATATCACTATCTTTATCCCTTCTTCCAATTACCATTATATCGTCATACATACGTATATTCATTGTCAATTCGTAATTATAAATACATAATCATCCTAAAATTTCGATCTCAATTTCACTATCATATTCTTATAGTGAATCATAACTCTTGTCACATTAATCAACAACCAGTTTAGTTCCAAGTTCATCTTCTTAGGATCATAATAATTTTTTTTCATTTCATTCTACTTGTATACTTTAATCTCATCATTATTTCTCTACTTTCCTCTAACCATCTCCACCAATCAACTATAATTTATTCATATCTATATCACATTTGAGGGTATATTACCACAGTACAATATTGATATCGTATTCCATAATACGTCCATTAATACAAATGCATTACATCATTATTTATCATATCTAACCATTTACTATTTCCCATTTCTAAACATCCCCAAACTTTCATTTTCTCACATTCAGATAGATCATTATTCTTCCCTCTACTTCCATCAATTCAAACTCTTAACAAATGCTCATGCATTTGACTCATATAATTGCAGCTCAGACTAGGGATCAGTTGCTACTACCTATTATGACATGACTGAAATGCATGTATCTTGACACATATGTCAAAAATTTCCAAGTAAGATACTAAATCTGGCTCTGATACCAAAATGTAGCACCCCACTCTTGCAAGACATGTACCCAACATCTAAGGTGATATCCGAGTATATATCCCGCAAGGGTGGCATGCTAAAATAGTCATTCTTTTAAAATTCATTATAAATTTTTGTTTCTTTTAAACAAGGTACACGTGTGTGGAAATCATTAATCAAATTGGGCCCATTTTATTTTTTCATTTATAAGTGTTACAATTATTTTACAAACATTAGAATTCAACAGCCACTTGGGCCCATTTCAGATACAAAACACTTGCATTCATAATGTCATTTCATTACCAAATCATTCACATACACTTTGTACAATTCTTGCGAAACATAGTTTAAAAACAAAATCACTAAAGACATATACAAGTGCAAACTGATCCCGACCCTTAATCCATATCTAATTTTAGTGGTTATACTCCACTTAGCCTAACTGAATAATTCCTCTGAACTTGAAAAATATTGCAAAATTTTGGGTGAGTTTTTTTGCAAACTCAGTGAGTGACCATCCTCAATGGCAACACATTCAGAGCAGTCAAATAAATCATTTCTATCATTTAAAAATACAGATATCACTTATATGCAATGCACATAATACTTACTTTCATTTATTAAGTTATTGTGACCGAGTTCCTTTCACATATAGATACAGATATTGGCCCATTGGGCTTAATCAGAAATATAAATCACAGAACAAAGCTCTACGTGCAGAATACTGAACTTATAGCTCTTTCAAACTGGCTAATCTAGTCAAAACTACCTTTATGTTTCATGCATTCATGTAATGGAATGCATCACATTCACATATTTTCAATTTGTCACTTATTTCCACTTTGCACATGTCATTGGACCTTAGTTCAGAATTCAACATGTAAGTTGAGAATCACTTATTTCTTTCATATTCTTATTCACATTCAGAACACATTTATCTTCAAACTGTGGTCCGGCATTTAACAATTAAATGAAGTATCACAAACTTCGTCAGGTTCACAAATAAGGAACACTTTTAACAATTTTCACATGCATCACATGCCTCAAACATATATTGTCCGAAATCAACACATTCACATCAATCTTATCAATAATAATTCGATACAGAAATTTAAAATAGAACAAACACTTAAAATAATAACATCTAGGTCAACTCATAGTACACTACAGATGCCTAACATCTAGACATTGTCACACAATATGCTCCTCTATAACATTTAACACCTACACATATCACTAATTTGCATAGTTATGAAGTCATTTATGCTTATTCATGAATACTAAACGTGCATAATGCATATTCATGACAATTCTGGGTTCCTTATCATTAATCTTTTCATAAAACTTATTCATATTATAAGACTCAAATGATCAATCATGATTTATCTAATAACCAACTTTCAGGTCTACTTTGTTTGACTATTCTCATTAGGAAAGTGAAGTAATTTCATAACACTTCCTTCTAGAAAATTGTTCTCTCATGTCTTAAATTTCTAATGATACCAAGATCATTTGATTTGATTGAATAATCCAAAAGTAATACTTAATTTACTCTGGACTATTCTTAAAACATAACTGTACTCTGTATTCAAATTCAAGTCCAATTCTGGAATTCTTAGAGATAGAATTGAAATTCAACATTGTTAGACAATTTGTAGAAATATATCTTTAGTTTACTTCAAATTAAAAATCATTTCATTCTGATAACTATAGAACAAGATATTGTCAAAATACCAAAGTATATTCAATGAAATCATACCGGTTATCATATTCTAGTACTCCTCAACATTTTCATCTTAAATTCAACAATCAATCCGATTTGATGTGGCTATAATTTTTGGTCGAGATGAAAAAAAATGTGTTATGAGTCTATTGGTTTAAGAATCAAGTCATTTGGACATTGGGTGAAGAACTTATAACAAAAATATCAAAGGATGTTCAGAAATAAACTCTTTCAAAAAAACATTGCACGATCGCGATATCCCACCTACACCTATAAAGTTGCGATCATGCTTTTAGAGAAATCTTGATCATGGTGAAGCACGATCCTACATTCTCTCTTATTCTTCTCCGAATATTTCTTCTTCTTCTCCTATCATTTATTTTTTTCCATTTTTTCAGATTAATCACTTCTATATAATCTATTATGCATTTCTATACCCAACACAATCTCTAAACAAATCATATTCATACTTACACTTCAACCATCAAAAATTCAAAACTTCATACATATATATGCTATCTCTCTCTACTGTAAATTTTATTCTCATTTCAATCTTCTTTAATTAATACAAATGACACTCAAACCATGACCTCACCAACATCTTCATTTAAATTCATTAAACTTAAATTCATCTGTATAAACAATCCATAAATTCACGCATGAATAGTACCCATATGCGTTTTTCTCTAAACCAGAATAGAGAATATATATATTACTACATCAACTTTCGTGAACTTTTTACATATCAAAACATAACCCATTTCATTCCGAACAATTTCTTATTTCACAAATCTTTCATTTGATTCATTCATCACTGAAACTACATTTCTCAAACCACTCATGAATAAATTCATGTACAAAGTGAAAACATCAACAGCAATTACTTGATTCAGTTATCCTTTCCAGCAGTAAGAGTAACTCAATTACACACAAAGGAATAACAATTTGATATTCAGGAATGAAGAACATGGAAGAGAATTTAGGTGTTGAGTGTTTCAGTGAAGAATAACAATTGTCGTATTCTCTTCCTACCCAAAACATAATCTATGCGTATTCTTTGCATGTAATACACGTGTCACCCAAATAAGACTGCCATATGTCAGCAAGCATGTTAGCCATTTGTCAATAAATTATCAGTCCACGTGTCTCACTATAATTGGTCCATATTTCAACATTTTTCCTAGTTTTAAATACAACAAATTTCCAAAATACTTGAAATATTTCCAAAATTGTCAAATCAACTTTAATGCAATCCAATTTAATTTATTTAAAAAAAATAAAATCCATAATTCCCATTTATAGATCAATTTTACATGAAAATGTCAATGAATGCATCTACAATCATATTAAAGTGCAAAACTCATTATTATCGCGTATGTGTATGCCATATTTTGCATAAGCATGAATTGTGCTTTCTAATTTCTGCATAATTTCTCATGTTCACTATTCAAGTCTTATTGTGTGTAATGGGATGTTACAATTCTCCACTCCTTAAAGAAATTTTGTCCTCCAAATCCTTATTTGATTTATTAGAAAGATAGGGGTATTATTTCCTCATATTTTCTTCCATTTCCCATTTAACTTCATCATTTGAATAACTTCTTCCACTTGACTACAGTCAATAGAATCAACTAATTTTCTAGTTACTTATTCAAATATCACATAATCATGTTTATTTCCTCAATATATTTTAGATTACCCAAAATTTTCACTTCTAGTGCCGACATTACATCTGGGACAGATCATATCACTATTTCTTATCACACTCACATATAACACTTTATCCATTTAAGAAATCTTTTTTGGTGTTACAAACTCATATGTTAATGGTCCTTTTCCTACAAAACTTTCACATGGACAATTTTTTGTCAGACTTAACTTCCTTTTTCCTAACCTGAGCACACCTTGGTAAGGTGATACTCGCAGAAACAATTCATCTTTTGCTTGAAAATTCACATCTCTTTAGTGTTAATACATTTAACTCATGTGTCTATCTCACTTTATTCCAAATCTTCGGGGTTGCTCCTCCTAATTCATTCGTCTTTCTTGAGTCACTTAATTTCTAATACACATCAATTTTAGTTATCATCAACATCTCCTATCACTTCTAGCCTTAAACTATTTTTAGGCCTTATTCATCCAAATATAAAGGCAATCGACTCTTTCCGTCGTATAACACCTCATATAATATTCTAATGATATCACAGTGATATTGATTGTTATGCTTAAAGTCAATTAAAACTAAACATTGACCTTATGTTTCTATGAACTCCTAAATATAAACTTTACGTATATCTCCCACGATTAAGACTATTGGCAACTCATACATATAATCACTTGTTTTTACATCCATAACCATCAAACATTATTTCGTCGTATTCCTACTAGGGTGTATAGTACAAGTTGTTATTTGTGCTATCTCTAACATTCTTTTACTTAATCATCTTTATTGTGCACACAAACTTCATATTATAATCACAAGGTATTATTTTCCTATTCAAACTCAAAATTCGAATTCACTATCAATTTTCAATTTCCTCAATAAGATTCATAAATTCTAAATCCTTAGTTTGGGCTTTGCTAATCTTTTCATGCAAAACTAATTTTAAATCTCAATGTAGCTAATAATACTTTGTTTTGCATAAAAGTCAACTCAATATTCTATGCTCTTCATTACACTAGATTTAGTAACCACAATATCTAAATTTGAGCTATTCCTTTATTGAATTTTCTATTCAAGCATTAGATATGTACACTAGTTTTACAAAGAGAGTACTCATTTGTACAATCATAGTCCTTCAATACTTCTGTCCATTGTCTCAGTCTCGTATAAAATTCTTTCAAACTCAATAAGTACCTCAAACTTTATTGATCTATATATTTATAAATATATTCAAAATGTTTCATTTTACAAATAGTGTCTCCAAGCTTTCAAAGCAATGGCTATTTCAACAAATTTCAAATCATGTATCAAACATTCAACTTATAAGACTTTAATTGTCTCTAAGTAAACAAAATTAGTTTATTATGTTACAACAAAGTGCATCTTAATTTCTGATGCGAAACATTGTTGTATATTACAAAATCTCCAATTTGTTATTATTTATTGTGATCAAGTGCCTTTTAGATATAGATACAGATACTGACCATTAGGCTCATTCAGAAACAAAAATTACAAAGCAAAGCTCTATGTGTAGAATTCTGAGCTTAAAGCTCTTTTAGACTGGCTACTCTGATCACAACATCTTTATCTAAACATGCATTAAGTGAAATGCATCAAATAACATAACATGCCACGTATAGCTTTCACTTTTAATGCACATATACAATTTCATATTCATTCAAAATCGCAAATTTTCTTAAGTAATCAAAATATTCTTTTCAACTCTTTGAATACATTCAAGATACCATCTATGATCATAGTCACTATTTGATCCAAGCAAAATTGGATCATGTTATTCTTTAATTTCTCAATTGACTTATTTTCTCAAATGATTTTCTCCATTAATATGATTTCCTCTAATTTCACATTGACTTATTGCAATGCCGAACCATTCTTACTAGTTTCTCCACTCATTTCAATTTATTCACAAATTTAACTTCCTATGTTGATAACAAATTCATTAAATCAATTTTGTATCCCCTGAACATATTTGCATATAGTGTAATGTGGGCTGAAGCTCTCCTCATGTTAGTAAGAGTGTCGCCTCAAATTCAACAATCCAATGACATAGTTGGATACTTTACATCAAACAAAATGCATACACTCTCAGTAGCATATTTACATCTGATTCTTGAGTCTTTATTAGGAATAGAACTCCAATATTCTCTTTTAATTTATTCAATTTTTTTTCATTCTTAAAAGTAAACCATCTGATCTACTTAACCTTATTCGGTGTAATTTTTCGTCCAAAGAAGATTTCTTGCTACTATCAACTTTATTGTTTATCTAATCCTTATCAATCAATTATTCCTATCATTTCTTATCAGACATTCTTAGTACCCCAAAAAGATCAATTTCAATTGTTCATAATATCTCAATAAGATCAATTTATGTCATAACTTGTATGATCAGAATATCCTTATAATAAAGCTCAGTGAAGCATTACGTAGATTCTTTGACTCTTATACCTTGGTATATACCATTAAAATCATTACATCTTATCTATAGATGTATTTAAGATGGTTCATTAATTAATAACTTATGCTTAGGATACCTTAATCTCATTTGATTTAGGCCAATACTTCTCTTTTTATGCTTATCCTCGGTCGTGGGTACCATGACTAACAAATATTCAAATATCATATATTGCTTCCTGTATCATCTCCACGTATATAATACTTATGTGTTCAATTCCCTCACTTGTCATGGTGATCCCATTATTAATATGTGCTCACAAAATAACAAATTAACTTACCATGACAACTTTTACATATATCACTATCTTTATCCCTTCTTCCAATTACCATTATATCGTCATACATCCGTATGTTCACAATTAATTCAGAATTATAGATACATAATCATCCTAAAATCCTGAAACCAATTCCACTAACATATTCTTGTAGTGAATCATAACTATAGTCACATTAATCAACAACCAGTCCAGTTCCAAGTTCATCTTCTTAGGATCATAATAATTTTTTTTTGTTTTTCATTTCATTATACTTTTATACTTTAATCTCATCATCTCCTCCTATTTCTCTGTTTTTCTTAACCAATCCACTATAATGTATTCACATTTACATCACATTTGGGGATATATTACCATAGTACAATATTGATATCATATTCCATAATACGTCCAGCAATACAAATGCATTACATCATTATTTTTCATATCTAACCATTTAATATTTCCCATTTTTAAATATCCACAAACTTTATTTTCTCACATTCAGACGGATCATTATTCTTCCCACTACTTCCATCAATTCAAACTCTTGACAAATGTTCATGCAAGTGACTCGTATAAATGCAACTCAGATTAGGGATCGGTTGCGATTACTTGCTATAACATGATTGAATTGCATGAAACATGACACATATGTCAAAAAATGCCCATGTAAGATACTAAATCTGGGCTCTGATACCAAAATATAGCAGCCCACTCTCGTAAGACCCGTACTCAACATCCAAGGTGATATCCGAGTACATACCCCGCAGGGGTGGCATGCTAAAACAATCATTTAGTCAAAATTCATTACAAATTTTTGTTTCTTTTAAACAATGTACATGTATGCTGAAATTACTAATCAAATCAGGCCCATTTTATTTTTAAACATTTCCGTTTACAAGTGTTACAATTATTTTACAAACATTAGCATTCAACACCACTTGGGCCCATTTCTAATACAAAACACTTGTAATCCTAATGTCATTTCATTACCAAATCATTCACAAACACTTTGTACAATTCTTGCAGAAAAAAAATTCAAAAACAAAATCACTGAATATATACGCAGGTTTAAACTAATCCCAACCCTTAATCCATATCTGATCTCAGTGACTATATTCCACTTAGCGTAACTGAATAATTCCTTTGAATCTAAAAAATATTGAAAAATTTGGGTGAGTTTTTGCAAACTCAGTGAGTGACCATCCTCAATGGCTCACTCAATCACATAATATACCACATCATATTTTCACATAATTTACATCACGTCATTTAACATATAGCAACACATTCAGAGTAGTCAAATCGATCATTTCTATCATTTGAAAATACATATATCACTTATAATGCAATGCACATGAGACTCACTTTCATTTATTAAATTGTTGTGACCGAGTTCCTTTCATATACAGATATAGATACTAGCCCATTAAGCTTAGTCAGAAACAAAAATCATAGAGCAAAGCTCTATGTGTAAAATACTGAGCTTACAACTCTTTCAGATTGGCAACTCCGTTCACAACTGCCTTTTTGTTTCATGCATTCATGTAATGGAATGCATCACATTCATATATTTTCAATCAGTCACTTATTTCCACTTTGCATATGTCGTCAGTACTTAGTCCAACATTCAACATGTAAGCTGAGAATCACTTATTTCTTTCATATTCTTATTCACATTTCAGAGCACGTTTATCTTTGAACTATGGTCTGACATTTAACAATTAGGCAAAGTATGACATATTTCGTTGGGTTCACAAATAAGGAAAAATTCAAACAATTTTCACATGCAACATACACCTCGGACATATATTATCTGGAATTAACACATTCACATCAATCTTATCAATAATAATTCAATACAGAAATTTAAAACAGAACAAACACTTAAAATAACACCATCTAGGTCAACTCATAGTACGCTTTGAAAGGCTATTGCCTTGATGTCTTGGTAATGTCTGGACGTTGTCGCTCAAGGTGCTCCTTTATAACATTTAACACCTACACATATCACTAATTTGCAAAATTATGAAGTCATTTATGCTCATTCATGAATACTTAATACGCACAATGCATATTCATGACAATTCCAGGTTCCTTATCATTAATCTTGTCATAAAACTTATTCATATAACAAGACTCAAATGATTAATCTAGATTTGTCTAATAACCAACTTTCGAGTCTACTTTGCTTGATTGTTCTCATAAGGAAAGTGAAGTAATTTCATAACACTTCCTTCTATAAAACTGTTCTACCATGTCTTAAATTTCTAATCATACTAAGATCATTTAATTTGATTCAATATTCTAAAAGTAATACTCAGTTTACTCTAGACTATTCTTAAAAAATAACTATACTTTGTATTCAACTTCAGGTCTGATTATGGGATTCCTAGAGACAGAATTGAAATTCGATCTCTTCAAACAATTTGTAGCCATATAATGTTAGTTTACTCCAAATAAAAAATCATTTCATTCAAATAACTACAGGACTGGATATTGTGAGAATATCAAAGTATGTTTAGTGAAATCATACCAGTTATCATATTTCAGTACTCCTCAACATTTTCATCTTAAGTTCAACAACCAATCCATTTTAGATGGCTATAATTTTTGGTGAACATGAAGAAAAATGTATTATGAGTCTATTGGTTCAAGAATCAAGTCATTTGGACAACAGGTGAATAAATGATAACAAAACTATCAAAGGATGTTCAGAAACAAATTCTTTCAGAAAAACGTTGAAAGTCGTGATCGTGTAGCCTGCATAATCGCGACTTTGCTGCTTTTTCAGAGAAATCGCGATCAAATATTTCTTCTTCTTCTCCTACCATTTATTTTTTCCATTTTGTTCTTGATTAATCACTTCTAAATCATCTATTATGCATTTCTATACTCAATACAATCTCTAAACAAATCATATTCAAACTTACACTTCAACCATCAAAAATCTGAAACTTCATATATATAATTTCTCTCTCTATTATAAATTTTATTCTTATTTCAATCTTCTTCAATTAATACAATTGACACTCAAACCAATTCTTCTAACTTAATTTTAGCTTAATAACACAAAAAAATAAAAAATCCAAGGTTCACACTTAAACATAAAAAATCTGATTCTCATACTGTAACACCCCGTGTTAGGGATTAGAATACTGTGAGATTTCAGTGCACTTTATGTTATGTATAATTGAGTATTTTTCTGTTATATACTTATGCATTTTGACACATACAAATTATTGTATATGCATTCGTGACTTTTTTTTTGGGTAAGATGGATTTATAAATGTGATTAAATTACAGAAAACTCATTCGAGGACTATTGGCATTATTTTGAAATTTTTGGGAATATTAGGAATTTTTCTAGAAATTTTGGGATATTAGGAAAAATAGACAAATGGAATTGTGACATGTGGCAGTCTTATATGTTAACAAAAGGCACACATGCAAGGAGCCATGTGTCACTAGGATAATAATACATGTATGTATGTGTGTTAGAAAGTAAAAACCAGATCTGTAACTTGGTTGTTCTTTGGTTTTGCTTAGTTTTTCCTCAACATCAAACCTTACTTTTCACTCTCACTACTGGTGGTTTTTGTAAAAGAGAGGTAAATGAAATTTTAGGTTTCTAGTGTTGTGAATAAGTTGATAATTTTTAACGGTTAAGAAACGAATACATGCATGAATTATGTATAAAGCATTTCGGCGATATTGTGAAATACGCATGAGTTGTTTTCACTGTACATGCATGAATCTATTAAGTAATGGTAGAAATGGTTTTAAATGAGTTTAATGATATGGAATGTAAGTTTTAGTGAGGTTGTGATAATGAAATGATCTAAAGTACTTATATGTTGAAAATGATAGAAGATAGGAATTGCAAAAATTTGAAAGTTGTGTGAATGAGAATTTGGATTTTGGATATCGGATATGAACCTTGGATTTTTGATTATATTTTTTGTTCTTGAGCTGAAATGAAGCTAGAAGAATTGGTTTAAGCATTTTATAGGTTAATTGAAGAAGACTAAATTCAGAATAAAGATTTGAAAGAAAATGTAGTAGAGAGAGAGAATATATGTGAAGTTTTGGAATAGAGATCTGTGAAATGTAAACTTGACTTTGAACAGTGCTTTGATTGAGTGGAGATGATATGGAAGTGAAACAAAGTGGTGATTGCAAGTTGCGATCGTGCTTTTGCATGATCACAACTTCGCTGCTAAGGATCGCGACTTCGTTAAACATATAGCGAGTGGCAATCATCCTTTTGCACAATCCTAAAATCATTATTGAATATAGAGAGTCACAATCTTGCTTTTACATAATCATGACTTCGCTGGTTAACCCGGTGTATCGCAGTCGTGCATGTGCACGATTGCGACTCCCGGTTTTATCTGAAAGGGTTGTTTTCTGAACATACTTTGATCTTTTTGTTATAACTTCTTCTCCAGACATCCAATTGACATAGGAATTGAACCACTAGACTCATAAGACATTGATATTCATATCCACCAATAATTATAACCATCTAAAGTGGATTGACTGATGAATTTATGATGGAAATGTGACGGCTGAAGTCTGATAACTGGAATATTTTTATTGAACATACTTCAGTATTTTGCTTATATCTTGACCTATAGAGCTCCGAATGGGATGATTCTTGTTTTGAATTAAACTAGAGACTTAATAAATTTTTTTGAAGAGATTGAATTCTAATTTTACCTCTAAGAATTTTAGAATTGGATTGGAAGTTGAGATAATAATTTTGTTGAAGCTTAAGTATGGTCTGAGATCTTTTTAGTATAACTTTCAGTATATAAAACCAAATGGAAAGAACCTAGTATCATTAGAAACTTAAGACTTATGAGAACAACTTCCTAGAAGGAATTTTTATAAAATTACCTCATCTTACTGATGTGAATAATTGAGCAAAGTGGACTTGAAAGTTGGTTATGAGATAAATCTGGATTGAGCAATTGAGTATGGTTTCACATGTTTGATAATGTGACAAGATTAAGGATAAGAAACTTAGAAATTTGTCATGAACATGCATCATACATGTTCAGTATACATGAATGTGAATAATTGAATTCATAATTGTGCACAATAGTGATATGTGTTTGTATTAAATGTTTTAGAGGAAACCATAGAGCGATCGATTCTAGATATTGCTAGGGCTTCAAGGCAATAAGCAATAAGGGAGCATTTTTAAGTAATTTAGATGGCCTCTTTTGTAAGTAACTTAGTAAGTAAACTTTGACGGTATTATCTGTGACTGTTTTGTTTGCTATTGATCATGATCCATTGAATGATTTGCAAAGCTGTCAGATTGATATGTTTGAATATTTGGCAGGAAAACATTGATTGATATGTGAATTAAATTTCAGACATTTCTATTTTTGAATCTATTTAGTCCTAGTTGTGGGTAAATAGGCATGCCCAACTGCAATTGCCACTATGGCACTTTGATGTCGAAACTTTTGTCTCTCCTGTGATATTTCGGTGTCTCCTGTCATTGATACTTCAGTTTCATTTGTTATTGACACTTCAGTGTCTCCTGTTATTGAGACTTAAGTCTCTCTTGTTTTATGATACCAATCATGGTATCTCC
Organism: Erythroxylum areolatum; assembly: GCA_024520975.1. NCBI lineage: Eukaryota > Viridiplantae > Streptophyta > Magnoliopsida > Malpighiales > Erythroxylaceae > Erythroxylum > Erythroxylum areolatum. The sequence continues at coordinate 51,872,107 of JANIJH010000008.1, read as the reverse complement.
TATATAAGTCCCATTACCCACTTTTGTAAATGGATTTAGTAGTCATTTGATTTTGTATCTTGAAATATGTTTGATTTTTGATATAAACACAGAAATTGTGTTCTGATTATGAAGGGTTTGTACCCTTTTATGATATTCAGTTCTGTTTTCTATACAATCTATTCTGAGATACATTATGTTTGAATTGTTCATTTTGATAAACTATTAAGGCATAATTCTTAAAAAAATTTGTTAATGCATGTTTATGCTATTACATGATTCAATATGATGAGTTATCACTTTATATATAGATTAGTTATTACTCATTAAATTATATGCTTAGCATGGTGGATTTGCCCTATGTAGGTCCAGAGTAAGGATTGTAAAGACTAGGACGAATCAACCGCAATGGCCAAAGGAGTCTAAGTCTTGTTTTGACAAAAATGTATTTTTGTGTTTATTTTGGCTTATATATAAAGTCTATGACTCTGAATTGTTTTAATAACTATTTTCAGGCTGGTTTTGGTTTTTGGAACAAATTTTTATTAAGTTCATGTGTTATAATGTATGAATGGTTTGAAACAAGATTTGTTTTAAGTTTAGCCTATAATATGATGTATTTTTATTCTAAACTGCTTCCAATGGGTGATTTTGAATGCTATGCTTCCATAAAATGTTTTGGTTTGTTTGAACTGTCTTATGTGGCATTCACATATCCTCTCAGTGGATATTAGGGTGTTTACACTTTTTGGTATCAGAGCATGGTTTAGGCAATTTTGGTTTAACTAGTGCTTAACTACTGCTTATACTTGTATGTAAAAGTTGTGTCTGACCTAATATGGTTGTCCTATGTTTTGATTTTAGAATTAAAGATAGAAGGATCACATAATGCTGTTGATGAAGTTTTTGAGAGCAATCATCTGGAGCAAACTCATCCATCAATATCTAGACCTGCTGGACTCAATCGAGGTGAAGCTAAGATGCCACCTCCTGCTCCAGCTTAGAGAGAAGCTTTGTTTAAGTTATCTCAAGATATGATGACATTACTTCATTGTATGACTGCATCTAAGGCTCTAATTGATCAACTACGAAAGTATGTAGTATAGGAATTTACTGGGACATCTCTGGAGGAATCTGAAAGGGTTGAGTATTGGATTGAGAAGGTGAAGAGAGTGTTGGATGAGATTAGTTGTCCAACAAGGCAGATGGTGCACTATGCTGCCTCCCTTCTGTAGGGAGCAGCTTATGAATGGTAGAAGTACGTTCGGAGGAGTCCGCAGCTACCTGTGCCCCTAACTTAGGATTACTTTGCCCAAGAATTTAAAGCTACATATATGACAGAGGCTTACATAAAGGATAAATGGAAGCAATTTCTTAATCTAAAGCAGGGAAATTTGTCAGTTGCTGAGTATTATCGAGAGTTTAACCGACTCAGTAAGTATGCCCCTGAATCTGTGCTTACTGAGGAGTTTCAATATCACCAGTTTGAGGATGGTTTGCGTGACTCCATCAAGGAGCAACTGGCAACATTTACTCTGCTGCAACAAGTGACTTACCATTAATTAATACAAGCTACTATGATGATTGGAAGGTAAGAGATGATCAAAAGAGAAAAGAGTCAGCAAAGGGGCTTCACTAGAGGAGGCCAATCTTTAATTAAATAAAGTCGGGAAGGCACTTCCTCTACACTGGGAAATACTCAGAGAATTGTGACTGGGGGAAGGTGACAAAGCTCTCCCTTATCTACTGTCTCTATTAGGGGTTCCTCTGGGTGAAGTAAATCACTTGTTAATATAGTAATCAAGTATAATATGTAAAATACATAAGAAGGGGGGTTGAATTGTGTATTCTTTTCAAAAATATTAGTCTTTTGAGAATTCTTAAATTTCTTTACAAAAATTCAATTGATTACTAAAACACTTCACTAAAGTCGATAAGTATTGCAATTGTAAGCAATATTATATACTCATCTAACAACAAGAAAATTAAAAGATTGTCTAAAATTTTACTATACTCTTCAACTTTACAAGTATTCTTTCTACACTTGCAGAGCCTCTTCAGGTCTCTTTTATAAAGCATTCTTTATCTACTGTATTAGCCTCTCCAGGCTCTAGCCTTTTTTTCTCTCTCTAGAAAAGATATTTTTGAGCTTCACGTTACAGATGTATTCAATCACTTCTTTCGCACTTTGAATACAGAATTTTTCTAATGTAAAAACATTATGTTAGTCTTTGACTCAAACTAGTATTTATAACCTAAGTCTCCAACTGTCTTCTTGAAAAACTACTTCTTAAATCTTCTAGTGTTGGAATCCCACCCCGGTGAGTCACGTGTCCGACGTCCTATGTGACATCTGGACACGCATCCCATGAGGGAGGAATTCCCCACCAGTGCAAACCTAAAAAACGAACTCATTTCACTCACATCCGAACAGATCTTGAATATTA
>JANIJH010000008.1:51545259-51577063 GCA_024520975.1 Erythroxylum areolatum | reverse complement strand
ATCTTGCATGAAAAAATAAAAAATTGCATAAGAAGTGTCTCATTGTTTCCTTCTTTCTTCTAAAACAATACTCCTCCAAAGTGTTTCGTCTCCTTTCCTACCAAAGGATTTTGTTAACTAAGTTGTCCTTGGAGAACAAGAGGTAAATCAAATTGGTTGAGGATAAAAAACAAGGAGAAGATAGATTGATAAAGGAAAAGATTCAAAAGCAAAGGCTTTGGATACAAGAAAAAGGAGAGGATAGCGCAGCAAGGAATTAAATCCATAGCAAAGGAGTCGATAATACTCTTTATCTTGTTTATGTTTATTATTATCCTTATACCATATCATGTATAGATTGGCATAATGATTTGGATACATTGCTTCCGCTATAAATAAGATTTCTAAAAAGTTTTGAAATCTACTGGTTCTCCAAACATAGCATGCTTTCTTTTTCTGATCCAACAGATTTGAGGGTGAAAGACATGTGACTTGAATTTTGGGTTTTATGGACCATAGTTAGTGAATTTGAATTATTTAAGAATTTATGAAAATTTTAGAAAATTTTCTCAAAATTTTGGAGTATTTTAGATTAAAAAATTAATTGACAAATGGAATAATTATGGACTGATAATTGTACAAATTACTGTGACAAGTGGAGCAATTAGTAAGTGACATATGGGCTAATTAAATGGGTGACAAATGTAAGACATGCCAAAGGACATGTTTCAATGAGGGATGGAGCCACCTAGTCAGGTTTCTATGTAAGAAAGTTTCTGTAGCTCCTTTGTTTTTTCTCCACCGAAAACACCATCTTCCTTCTTGCCCATCCATCATTTAAACACTTAACTTCTGCATTTTTGGTGTTATTGGCTTACCCGCGTTACATTTTGTGACTCTTCTGCCATTGAAGTGTCTTGATTGTTACAAAATCTTTTTGTAATCCAACACTGAAATCTGTTGTTTGCTCTGCTTATTTATGGAAATTTTTGCTGAAGTGAGAGAAACTTAAGAAAAGTAAGTTTTATGCATGCTTTAACGTTTTAAATGGATGCATACCTGAATGGTGTATATTTTCATGCTTGTGGATTGGTGCATGCATAAATGGTGGTGATGCATGTGTGGGTGGTGAAAGAAAAAGCAAATTTGGTGATATGATTAACAAGATGAAGGATTATAATCATTGGAATATGATATATGCAGTATTTTACTAAACGTGCATATGTATTTAGGACATAACTTGATCTGTGAATATCCAAATTGGATGGAGATTGATTTACTGTAAACTAGAGACTACATTTTTCATCATAGAATCAAATTTGAAATATGTCCTTAAGAGTCTGGAAAATTGGTTTGAAATTGGAATTGGTGTTCTGTCGAGTTATGAAAACAGTTTGTGGATTTTTTATTATAAATCTGACTTTGAGTTGTGTTAAGAATGAGTTTAGATGATTTGGAAGTGAAATAAAGTGGTGAATGTAAGTGTATAAATCTGGGAAAAGAATCAAAAAAGAAGGAGAAAAATCCGGTTCTGGTTTAGTGAAGAAGTGAAGCATGATCGTGACTTCACTGCAAAGGGTCATTACAATCACGACATCGCTTATAAAATTGCAGGGTCGCGATCATGCGTCTACACGATCGGGACTTGCATGTTTTTCTAAAAGATACTTGTTTTTGAACATCTGTCATTCAATTCGATATAACTTCTTCACACGATATCTAAATGACATGATACTTGAATCAATATATTCCTAATAAATTTTTTTACATTTCCATGAAAATTGATAGCTTTCTAGACTAATTTGAAAAAAATTGAATGAATGAAAGTGAGGGAATTTGTTGGAATTGTACGATCAGGAATATTTCGCTAAACATACTTTAGTATTTTGATTATATCATGGTCAGTGAGCTCCGAATGAGCTGATTATTCATTCTAATTAAACTAGAATCATAAGGCTACAAATTGTCTGAAGAGATTGAATTCAAATTCTACCTCTAGGAATTTCAGAATATGATTGGAATTTGAGATAAGAATTCTATCGAAGCTTAAGTATAGTCTGAGATCTTTTGAGTATAACTTTCAGTATATAGAACCAAATGGAATGATCTTAGTCTCATTAGAAACTTAAGACTTGGGAGAAAAACTTTCTAGAAGAAAGTACTATCAAATTACCTCATCTCCTTGATGGACCCGAAAGTCGATTGTGAGATAAATCTGGATGAGAAATTGAGTATGGTTTCATATGAATGATAATGTGACAAGATTAAGGATAAGAAAATTGAAATTTTTCATTAACATGCATCATATATATTTGGTATGCATGAATGTGTATAAATGATTCCATAATCATACACAATAGTAATATGTGTTTATGTTAAATGTTATATAGGAACCCATAGAGAGACTGATTCCAGATATTACGAGATGTCAAGGTAAAAAGCTACAAGGGAGCTTTTGTAACTAATCTAGTATGGTCTTTTGTAAATATTTTTTGATAAATATTCATAAGAAATTCAATAAGTAATCCTTGAGTCTTTGTCAGTAATTTAGACAGTCAATTTTGTAAGTAATTTAGTAAGTAACTTTTGATAGTTTTACTTTGACTGTTTTGTTTGCTATTGATTTGGAACATTGAATGATTTGCAAAATTGTAAGAATGTGATATACTTGAATACATAGTATGAAAACATTGATTGATATATGAATTGAATTTTAAACATTTGTGTTTTTGAATCTGTTAAGTTTTAGTTGTGGGTAAATAGGCATGCCTAGAAGGGTCTGTAGCTGTTTTTGTGACACTTCAGTGTCTTCTGTTAATGGCACTTTAGTATCTTCTGTTATTGACACTTTGGTGTCGATACTTCAATCTCTTCTAGACACTTGGATGTTGAGACTTTGATCTCTTTTAGACACTTTGGTGTCGAGACTTCAGTCTCTTCTGGACACTTCAGTGTCCAGACTTCGGTCTCTTCTATATAAGTTTCATTACCTGCTTCTATAAATGGATTTAACAGTCATCTAATTTTGTATTCTGATATCTGTTTAATAATGATATAAATAAAGAAATTATGCTCTGATTCTGAAGGGTTTATACCCTCTTTTAATATTTAGTTCTATTTTCTGAACAATCTGTTTGGAGATACATTCTGTTTGAATTGTTCGTTTCGATAAACTATTAATGCATGCTTGCTTCTATTACATCATGATTTTGTATAATTAGTTGTTATTTTATGTATAGATTAGTTATTACTCACTAAACTATATGCTTAGCACTGTGGATTTGCCTCGTGTAGGTTTTGAGAGAAGGTTGTAAAGACTGGGATGAGTCAACCGCAATGGCCAAAGGGGTTAGAGATTTGTTTTGATACATAAGTATTTTGAGTTTTGATTTTGGCTTGTATATGAAGTGTATGAATTTGGATTTGTTTATAAGTTTGTAATAACTATATTTCAGGCTGATTTTTTATTTTGAACAAGTTTGTATTAAGGTCAATGTAATATCATGTATGATTTCCTTATTTGGTTTTAAGGAAGTTTTAGATTGCTTTTGGTTTGTCTGTTCTATTTGTGAGTGTGACACTTGCATATCCTCCTAGGGGTGATGTGGGCGCTACATTTGACACACCAAGATATATTTAAAAGTGCATGGGTTTCATGTAAGGAGCTAACCCTCAACTCAAAGGAGCTCAATGAAGCTCATGTAAGCTATAAGTGGCTTGACATGACTTTCCTTTAGCTCAAGTGTCTAAAACTAGCTTAAGGTGAGCTCGTGGAAGCTCATTAAAACATGTTAATAGCTAGAAAGCTGGGGATAAACTCAATTGGACTTAATTGAGATTGCCCCAGCTCATCTTTGGTTCTTGGGAATTGAAGCTATAAATGTGTTTACACTAGTTAAGCTAGAAGAGTTAATTAAGGATTATGAGTTGAAGTTGAAACCCAAAGCTTAATGGGTGAAATTAGTGATGCTAAATGAACAAATCTAGAGTGCTTGAGTGCACAATGGACACTAGGGTGTACCATGAGCTGTAGCATGCCATAATGCATCTTCCTATGCATACACTTAGAGTGCAAGTTCATTGTCTGCATATAGATACATGAATTCGGCCAAGAAAGGATTAATTCGGCTAAGAGGTCGAATTCGACCAATGGGGCAGATTCGTCATATACCTTACCTTAAAATGAACATACATGACACCCTTTTCACTAAGGTAGGCTTACTTTGGATGAAAGGATGTGTTGCTTTGGCTAATGGTTGTGACCATTCAGCCAAAACGGAGTTCATGTACAAGAATGACTAGTCATGAGTGTACCATTATGACTTTAGGTGAAGATATATGACTCTTTGCTAAAGGATGTCTCCCTTAGCTAAAAGTCATGATGTTTTGCCAAGAGAAATAACTCTTGGAAGAGTCATGACTCTTCAAAGGAACCTTTTGGTGGCTTATAAAAGGGAATTTCATAGCTCCTTTGAGTGAATTTTTTTCTTTGGTCGAATACTACACTCTTCTCCCCATCTTTGAGCTAAAAAGACTCCCTTCTTTCAAGTTTTCATGCATTAAAGCACTCTCCTATAAAATAGTTATTAAGCTTATTAAGAGCATTATGCGTGAACCATAAGGATTGCTACTTTCACAAGTTAGCAACTCTTCTGACCTTAGTGCATTATGATGAGATCAATCTACTCCATCAATTCCAACCATAACGAGTTAGAGAAGAAGGAAAAGCCATATTGGATTTCCACAAGGGAGGCAAAACATCAAGCATACAAGGAGTTATTCTACTGCATTTCAAGTTAGTATATCATCCTACTCTTCTTATTGACATATGTAGGATCTTGCAGGCTTATGAAATCATGAGATTTCTTGTTTGGGTTATGCGCTAAAATCAATAAGTAGGCTATTAAAGTTGCCGCTACATGTTCTATGTTTTAATTATAGTAATAGTAAGGTTGTAAAAAAGGATTAATGTGTATGAATGTACTTATTTTTCATTATTTAATTCTTAAATAGCTTTTTTACTTATTTTTTTGTATCTTTCAATGAAATTGAGCTAATTGAACCTTGGATGATAGTATTCAAGAATTGGACACCATTTTAAGCAGAATTATGAAGAAAATAACAGTTCTTGGAGGAACATGCCTAATCTCTTGTCCAAGCTCATGCACTAGATAGATCGCATGCATTAAGTGACAAAGATTGAACTGTGACCATGTATGAAAAAGTGTGTAATTCAGAGAAGAAATATAAAGATCCAAGGTTTAGTTACACGATCATGCTAAAGATTGTGTACGAATTTCAAAGAAGATAGTGATATTCGTGGTTTATTGACACTATTGTGTCAAAGATTATATTCATCACCCAGAGGATACAATAAGGTCTATGGTCTAGGACACAATTGTATCTAAGATGATATTTTAGGTGAAGTAAAATATATTTAAGGGGTGCAACCTTAATTTTAATGATATTTTAGATTAAGTTTGGAGAAAGCATAAACTAAAGACATCTTTTTTCTCTTTATAATATAGGATTAGTCGTTGTGATACTTCTCCATCTTTTAATAAGTCAATTATAATATTTTTTCATCAAAGAATCAAGATTTAAATGTCATTTCATGTTGATTTATTTCTATCAATACATTTTTGTTACTACCTTTTATTTTGTTATTTAGAATAAGATTTGTGACTAAATATTTCTCTATGTTTATATAAGGAAAACCTTATTTGTAACTTTTGTATAGATTCAATTGATTAGGATTTATGTTATGTGATATATTTTTATTAACTACCTTTGATTAAACTTATTTCTAATTAATTCATGTCAATGTTTAAATTTTATTTAATTTCACTTAAAGACTACTTGAAAGAGCTTGCTTATAAGTGGACTAATACTCAGGTAAATGGGGTTGATGGAAACCCAGCTAAGGACATGCAAAGGATGGTGCAATCTGGTTCAAAATATTTTGATGATCCATTACACATTGCTAAAAGGATGAAGGAAGCTCTTAATGGATTGATTGAAGATGTTTGGGATAAACAAGCAACAATAGAAGCTAATTTGAGTTTGGAGAGATCAATCAAACATATCACCTTAATTCACACATTAAATAGGCCTAATTAATCTTTTATTTGGCCTAATTAAAAGACTATGTTATTTTGATGAATTTAGGAGAACTCTAATCGATTTGGGCTGCCTAAAAGCTCCACTTTCTATATTTGGCTTAAGGAATCAGTTTTGAAAAAGGTTTTCCTAAATCTTAGGGATTTCCTTATTTTTAGGAATAAATCATTGCTAGCAGATTGATTATGGTTTTCTTTAGCCTATAAAATTGTCATCTTTGTACAAGAATTTAGATTAGAATTTGTTTTACGTTTTTGTGAATTTATTCACTTTGTTGGTTACTTAGAACTTATCAAGATTATTCCTTACCACGTTCATCTGACTTATCAGTCTCAATCTCTTCTTTTCTTAGAGTGTGGAGTCATTATCCTTCTTTATAACTTCATTCCATGTTTTTAAAAAAATTGTTCAAGATTTTCTTAAAAACAAAACTGATTTAGCTTTTCTGGAAATTCCTTTCAACAACTTGCTCGTGGTTTCCTATATCTTAATTTACGAGGTTCACATTAGGGGTTGAATAGGGTGCTCAAGAGAGAACTACATGATCTTTTAGGTGTTATGGTGAAACCTTTCATGGGATTTCATATGTCTTAATGCATTCAAAGAGGTGTTAGCAATGGTAGGGATATTAGTTAACCAACTAAAGAATAGATGGTTATAGCTTGACATAGTACAACTTCAATACCATTATAAGGAATAAATCTAATATTAGGTTAATCAAGTCATGAATTCAAAAGTACTATTAGGGAAGACACTGATCTAACCATATCTATTTGATTTAGTTCTCTTTTAATTAATTATCATTGATTCCTAAACTATTATCTCAGTTTTAGTTTTATTTTGTATTTTACTATTTAACCATAAAAATTATATCTTTATTAATTATCCTTGGGGTAGTTAATAGTGTTGTGTTTTTAGTTCATATTAGTTCTTCATGAGATTAGACCCTTAATTACAATTATATTGCTTATTAATGATAGATGCACTTTCCATGTGGTTGATTCAAATATTAAAAAAAAAAACTTTAGTAGCATTGATGCATATGCATACATCACTCAGCAAGGATATATTTGATGATGATCATGGGATAGGAATATATAGCCTCTCTTTTGTTTTTCGCCTCCCTTATAGCAATTATTTGACAAGTTATCAAACATCAAAACTTAGGTCTTATACTGCTAATTTGTTTAAGGGGCTTTAGGGTTGTCCATAATTCATTTTTAATGTGACTTAATAACTCAAATAGATTGAAATTTTTTTAAGTGAAATTAATAAAAGATTTCATAAGATTTCAATAAATGGTGTTGAATGATGTAAACTAAAATTTAGGATGTCTTTTGATTTGGTCTTATGGGCATAGCTTGCAAAAATAACTACATAAAGGTGACAGGTGTTTTGATGTTGTAATGAAAGCTTTTTCCTCGAACCATATGAACTTTTCCTTCTTTTCATTATCTGAACCATCATAATCCATTTCAAGCTCATATATATTAACATCTAAATAATACTTGTTTACATTTTTCCTTCATTGATTCTCCATTTGTCTCTTTCTTATTATAACAGCACTATTATATAAAAATCTATTCACTTCATTTATATATTTTATTCCAAGGACTTCATAAAATATTTTCATCATTGTCTTCATAACTTGAATATTCAAAATGATTGATGTTTTAAGAACTTTACTCCTAATATTTTAGGTCCTTAGCCTCATCCTTAAGATAATGTTGCCTAGCTACAATATTTAGCTTAACATTAAAATTATGCACTAACTTACTATTTTTAGCATATTAATCTTATGTTCTAGCTGTTATAAGGAAAAAGGCCAAACGTAAGAGATTTCAAACATCATTTTTAGAGAGAGATATTTAGGTGATGTTTAGACCACATCTCAATGTGAAATTTTATCATAACATATGGAGAATGTTTTATACATTACCTCATAAGTAGGTTGTTGAATCTTATCTCATCCATCTTATATATCAATTTTAACAAGGCATTAAACACCATAAGTTAGAGATTCGAACTACTAATTTGTATAATAGAGTTTTTGGTAAAAACTCGATAAGGGGTATGAGAAAAAATAAAAATAAAAGTGTATATGATAACTATAAAACAATAATCAATATAGGAAAATAGTCATCTAACCATTAAGTTATAGATTCCTAACTCCCTTACCACTAGCTTCTATGTTAGATGCTCCTTATTATGTTGTTACATACTCTAAATATCCCACTCCATCATTCACTGTAGCAATAATTTTTTCAATAAATAAGAAGTTAAAAATTTTTAAATGAAATTGTATAAAATTAATAGGCTGAGTTAGTAGAGAGATAGATGCCCACACCCATTTCAAACTTAGTATTAATAAATATAATTATCATTTCTTTAAGATTTATGACCAACTCATCGTCCCATATCAAGTAGCAATTTTAATGTTTTCCTTAACTGAGTTGTAATGTTAAGATTTCGAGGCACATAGAAATATACCTTACTAAACATTCCAAAAGCTACAAAATTGTAGTACGAGTTATCATTTATAGTATTTTGTTATGTACATTATCTCAATTAGAAAATTGAAAAAGTTAATTTACTAATACTTTATATTGTAACATAAAAAATTGATTTACACTAACTGTTATGTACAGTTGTTTCCTAAACACCTTCATCTTTGGTGTCGCATTAATGGCTTCAATATTCTTTTCAACACTCTCTATAAAAAAGTAAATTATAACATATGAAGATCATATGCTAATTCTTATATATCATAATTGGATGTTTCAAATATAGTACTTTTCATGTTAATTCCTTTTTATAAATTTTCATTGAATGCTGCATCACACAAATAATCGAAAACTATATTTGGTTTTTCTTCTCCTCTAGTATTGTTCAATAACTTTAAAAAACCCTTTTAAAGGAGCTATAAAATTCCCTTTTTATAGTCCACCAAAAGGTGCCTTTGAAGAGTCATGACTTTTTCAAGAGTTATGTCTCTTGGTGAAACATTATGACTCTTCCAAGAGTTATGTCTCTTGGAGAAACATTATGACTCTTGTCCAAGGGAAACATCCTTTGGAAAAGAGTCATGTATCTTCACTGAAAGTCATGATGGTACATTTATGACCATTCGTTCTTGTATATGAACCGCTTTTTGGCCGAATGGTCACAACCATTGTCCGAAACAACACATCCTTTGATCCAAAGTACACATATCTTGTTCAAAGGGTGTGATGTTTGTTAATTCTAAATCAAGGTATATGATGAATCTTCCCCATTGGCCAAATTCAACCTCTTGGCTAAATTCTTCCTTTCTTGGCCAAATTCTTGTATCCATGAGGAGACATTGAACTTGCACTCTAAGTGCATGCATAGGAAGATGCATTATGGCACGCTATAGTTTATCATACACCCTAGTGTTCATTGTGCACTCAAGCATGTTAGACTCCTTCATCTACCACCACTAATTTTGCCCATTAAGCTTTGGGTTTCAACTCTAAATCATACTCCTTAATTAGCTCTTCTAGCTTAACTAGTGTGATCACATTTATAGCTAGCTTCAATCCCAAAGAACCAAAGATGAGATGGGGTAATCTTAATTGTGTCCAATTGGGCTTATTCCCAACTTTCTAGCCATTAACTAGTTTTAATAAGCTCCCGCGAGCTCACCTTAAGCTTGCTTTAGACACTTGAGCTAAGAAAAAGTCATGTTAAGCCACTTATAGCTTACACAAGCTTCATTGAGCTCCCTTGAGCTAAGGGTTGGCTCCTTAGATGAAACCCATGCACTTTCAAATATATCTTGGACCATCAAATGGAATTTGTAGTACTTAATTTATCAAATGTCTTACATGTGTGACCCAAGAAGGAGAATATTACACCAACATTTCAAAATCTACAAAGACTCATTGCCTTTACATGTTTAGAAAAATGAAATGGTGGCAATGGCTTAGTCATAGGGACCACTATTAGGTTCGTAGATATGTACTCTAACTTAATTTCTCCCTCTTTTATTGCATCTCTAACAAAATGATGCTTCATGCTAACGTGCTTAGTCTTTCCATGATACTTAGGGACCTTAGTGTAAGCCAAAGCTACCATACTATCATAATAAATAGTTATGGGCCTTTCCAAAGACACAATTGAGCCTAAGTGCTGAATAAAATTTCTAAGCCACAAGGCCTCTTGGATGGCCAATGCACTGACAACAAATTCAGGCTCCATTGTTGACAATGTTGTGCAAGTTTGTTTCTTGCTACTCTAAGAAATAGCCCTATTATTTAGCATGAAGACATAACCAGATGTAGATTTGCACAATTATGATCACCACCCTAATTAACATTAGTGGAGCCATGCAAACCAAGATTCTTTCCTTAGTAGCATAGCTAATAGTCATTTGTACCCTTGAGATACCTAAGGACCCTTTTCACATATTGATAATGCTCGATTCTAGGGTTAGAAGAATTTCTTGCCAGTAGACCTGTAGCTTGGTTAATGTCAGGCTGTGTACACAATATGGCATACATTAAACTTCCAATAGCACTTAGGTATGAGACCTTTTCTTAAGTACTACGAGGAAACAAATCTTGCCCAAGCTTGCAACCATATGCAAGTGGTGTACTCATTGGTTTTAAATTTGTCAAGTTGAACGATGTAAGAATCTTATCAATATAAGGTTCTTGAGCAAGACCAACATCTTAGCTTTCCTATCTCTTAGGATCTTAAAACCAAAGATATAGATAACTTCTCCCATATCCTTTATATCAAAGGTGGAAGACAACCATCCTTTCATGGTTTTCAACAAACTCAACCCATTACTTGCTATCAATATGTCATCCACATATAGAGTCATAATGGAAAATTTGGTCCCAAAAGTGTACACATAAACGCAATGGTCTTCATGCATCATCACAAAACCAAAGTTTATGATAGCATCATGAAACTTTAAGTACGACTGCCTTGAAGCTTTCTTAAGACCGTATATAGACTTCTTAAGTCTACAAACTCTGTGCACTTGACCCTTTTCAACAAACCCCTCAGGTTGTTGCATGTAAATCTCCTATCTCAAGTCACCATTGAGAAAGGTAGTCTTTACATCCATTTGATGCAATTCTAAGTCCAAATAAATCACAATAGCAAATAATAATTTGGTGGAATTGAATTTCACAATAGAAGAGAAGGTATCCTTAAAATCTATACCCTCCTTTTGTGTGAATTCCTTGGCCACCAATCGGGCCTGGTACTTTTCAATAGTACCATCGAAATTCATATTTATCTTGAGGACCCACTTGTTCCTAATAGCCCTTTGGCTAAAAGATAATTCAGCTAATTCCTAAAGCTCATTGAGATGCATCAAATTCATCTCATTTTGCATTGTTCTTGATTTATTAGGCATATTCCAGGCATCTCTATGATTTATCCTTCCAAATCTATTTTGTGTGTTTAGTTTTTCCCTTCTCATTGGACCTCCAATTTCTTATAAGGGATCATAAGAATGGTTGAAATTAGGTGCTTATGCAAGTTGTGCTATATCATTGTCTGCCTTGAAAAGATTTATCCTCGAATCACCTATATCATACAAATATAAATTAGAAACATTAAAAGTAGCACTAACATTATCATAGTTGCTCAGAAAATCTTTTTTGTAGACTTCCTTTGAGCAAGAAACCTCTCTTTAACCATATAAACCAAAACCCAATCTTGGGATTCAAGAACAATCTTCAGACACCCCTTATTAGCTTGCATTTCATATTATTTATTCTTTCTCTCTATGTTGGCATGAACTTTGGCATGCAAAAAGCCTAACAAAATCTAACTTATGCTTACCATCTGTTGATAAACAAGCTGGCCTAACCAAACCTCCAAACTATATCTAAGTTATCCATTCCATTCCAAACATTCCAAAATATGTTCAAACTAACAAAGATTTGTGGGAGACATTAAAAAAAGTGTAAAAGTTGTCCCAACAAATTAGGAGTGGTTTTAGGAATCTAACAATGTGTTTTATGCATCAAAAAATGTTTATAACCTATCTCAATAAATTAGGAGTGATTTTAGGCATCAAATAATGTGTTTTCCTCTTGTTTCTTATCCAGACTAGCTGTTAGGATTATGTTCACACTATGATTAGTTTAAATCATGGGTGATTTCTGATTTTGGTCGAATTATTCAATTAGGGTGTTTTCTTACCTTAATTAGCTAAAAAATAATGCCTATATAAACGTAAGCATTGTATTGTTCAAGACACTTTAGAAAAGTTTAGAATTCATTTGAGTGGGGATGATTTCTCTATGATTCTTTTGGGAACTTTTGAAGTTATCAAGATTACTATCTTTTCGTATTCAAAACCTATCCTATACCTTTGGTTCTTGTCTTCTAGAGACATAGGATCAAGGTTTACCTATCCTAAAACCAATTTTATCTTTTTTGGATTCCTTGCATCCATTATACAATTGTTGGGTTTCAAGGCTCATCTTTGAGGTTCACATTATTTGGTATTAGAATTTAGTTATAAATAAGGTTTGGTTGTCATTAATTTGGTGTCTTCTTCCTTTTATTTGTTTTCATTTTGTTCTTCTTATTTTCATTTTGCTTTGGTGTTCCCGTCATTCGTAAACTTTCTCATTTCATTCATTCAATCTTTGTTTCTATTTTTTGCATTCAATTCTTATCTTATAACTATTCCAGGTATAATATATATTAAAAATTTTGATCATAAAGAAAAGAAGAAAAAAATAAGTTCAGATTAAAAAGAAAAGAAGAACATTAAGGCTAGTTGGTTTAGCCATTACAAGAGCTATACCTCTTTAATAAGGATTTCTTAGTCAAAATTAGTTGTTAATCTTTAATCTACTAGAAATCATATTTGCAATTTGTTTATTTAAGCCCGCTATTTTGCTTATCTTTGTGATTCATTTTCTTTGTTCCCATCCTTAATTTGTTATGTTCTTATTCCTTTGCAACCATTTCTATTTGTTCTCGATCTTTTTTCATTAATTTCAATTTCCTTTACTACATTCTAATCCATTTTGAATTACTACAAGTTTGATTGTCTTAATTTGGTTTATTTAGTCCTATAAAGAAAAAAACGAGGAATTTTAAGAGTGTTAAAAGGCAATAGTTTGTGTAAGAACCATTATATTGAAATGCCAAAAAATAAGTGTGTAAATATGATAATTGAGTGGCATTAATTGGGAGAAACGTGTAAGGGAGTGTTGAGATGATATTTCTAACATTCTTTTGGAAATTTTCAATATGACTTCTAAAGGTGTTAGTGGAGATGAGGTACAAGTGAATTCATTCATAGTACAAACTATACAAAAGCAATTTGAGCGAATGTTCACTATGTTTGAAGAGATAAAGATAAGAATGAGAAGCAAGAGGTTAATATAGCTAATTTGCAAGAAGAACAACTACAAAACCTTCCTAACACTTGAAGGCTTAAGAGGCATGTTGCTAATAACGACTATGATGGAGATGATGAAGATCAAGCCCCAATAGCCACTTTGAATAGAAATATGCATGAAAGGAATGCTAGACAAGATGCGAGGAGACAAGATAGAAGAGTTGATCATAATTTAGGTAGCATCAAAATGAAGATTCCACCCTTCCAATTGTGAAATGATCCTAATCCATACTTAGACTAGGAAAGGAAGATGGAGCTTGTTTTTATTTTTGCAATTACTTCGAGAAGAAAAAGGTAAAAGTTGCTACTGTTGAGTTTATTGATTATGCTATAATTTGGTAGGATCAAATTGTTTTGAGAAGGTAGAGAAATCATAAATGACCTATTCATACATGAGATGATATGAAGGCTATCATGAGGAGGAGATTCATCCCTAAACACTATTATAGGAATTTGTATCAAAGGTTGCAAGGCCTTACTCAAGTGTCTAACAGTGTTGAGGTTTACCATAAGGAGATGGATATTGCAATGATTCTAGCCAATGTCGAGGAAGGTTAAGAAGCAACTAGGGAACATTTCTTACAAGGGCTGAATAGAGATATAACCAATATGGTGGCGCTACAACATTATGTGGAGTTAGAAGACATGTTGCACATGGCCATAAAAGTAGAAAGATAGCTCAAAAGGAAAGGTCCTACAAGGTTTGGTCAAAATTTGGGTTCCTCTTGATCATGGAAACTAAATTAAGGTAAAAAGTAAGACAAGGTTGTTTCTAAGCACAAAAATGAATCTTATAAGGCCACGAACATGAGATCGAACCAAGGTAATGATTCTTCCCAACAAAATCAAAATAGGGATATTAAGTGTTTTTGATGTTTGGGAACAAATCATATTACCTTTCAACATCCAATGCTAGTGACATAGAGTGCCCTGCTGAGGGAGAAGCATTAGTTATAGGCATGCATTGAATACACAAATGAAGGAAGATAATAATCAACAATACACAAATGAAGGAAGATAATAATGAGCAACATGACAATATCTTCCATACAAGATGTCACATCAAAGACAAGGATTGTGGCATGACCATTGACAATGGTAGTTGCACAAATGCAGCTAGTACAACCATGGTGGAGAAGCTAAGTTTACCACCTACAAAGCACCCATAGGTATATCAACTTCAATGCTTGAATTATTGTGGGAAACTTAAGATAGAAAGAAAATGCTAGTTTCATTCTCAACTGGAAGGTATAAAGATGAGGTTTTGTGTGATGTATTACCTATGTATACTAGACAAATTCTTTTGGGAAGTCCATGACAATATTATAGGCATAAAATGCATGTTGGATTCAAGAAAAGATATTCTTTTGTAATGAATGGGAAACCCTAGACAAGTGTATGAAGATCACATGAGATTTAAAAAGGAAAATGGCAAAAAAATAGAAAGTGAAGTTGAGAGTAGTAAAAAAAAGGGAAAAGAAAGGAGTGATTGAACTCAAGAGGAGAGAAAGGTAATTAACTTTGAGTGGAGAGGAAAAAAGAGAAGATCAAGAGCATGGTGAGAGAAAAAGTAGGAAGCATGCAAGCTTTTATACAAATGAGAGTGATGTTAACAGGGTTGTGTTTTCAAAATAAGCTAATGTTTATACTATTGTACAAAGAGGCTTATTTTAATACTAACAAAGTTAACATTTCTTTGCTTAGTGTCAATGTTTCTTTATTGCAAGAATTTGAGGATGCGTTTGTTGAAGATGTTCCTAGTGGATTGCCATATATTAGGGGAATAGAACATCAAATTGATCTTATTCCCAATGCTTCAATTCCAAACCGACCGTCTTATAAAAGTAATTATATGGAGACAAAGGAGCTTCAAATGCAAGTTGAGGAGTTGATGCCAAAAAGGTAAGTAAAGGAGAGCATGAGTCTATGTGCATTGATAATACTTCTTGTGCCTAGAAAGGATGAATCTTAGAGGATATTTGTTGAATGTTAGAGTTATTAAAAAAATAACGGTAAAGCATAGACATTCTATCCCAGGCTTGATGATATGCTAGATGAATTACAGAGATTAACTATTTTAAGTAAGATTGATTTGAAAATGGTGATTATCAAATTAGGATGGGAGAAGGTAATAGATGGAAAATTTCCTTTAAGAATAATTATGGTTTATATACGTCGCTTTTAATGCCATTTGGTTTTACTAATGCACTAAGTACTTTTATGAGGTTAATGAATCATAAATTGCCTGTATTCACAGACAAATTTTTTGTGGTCTATTTTGATGATATCTTAATTTATAGCTAGAATATGGTTAAGCATTTAAAACATTTAAGATCTATTTTCAATGTTTGGAGAAAAGAGAAGCTTTATGCTAATCTTAAAAAGTGTTCTTTTTGCATAGATAGGATTGTTTCTCTTATTTATGTTATAAGATGGGCAGGTGTTGAGGTTAATGAAGAATAGGTTATCCAAGAATTGCCATACCTAATTCCATTATAGAGGTAAGAAGTTTCCATGAGCTAGCTAGCTTTATAGACGTTTTGTTAAAGATTTTATCACCATTGCAGCACCACTCACTGAAATTGTAAAGCAAATTATTAGTTTTAAGTGGGGTAGTGGTCAAGAGCATGTATTCAATTTGATTACAGATAGGTTGTATTCAATACTTTATCTAGCATTGCCTAAATTTTCAAAACCATTTGAGATTGAGTGTGATGCCTCAAGAATAGATATGGAGCTGTTTTGATGTAACAGAAGTCAATTGCCTACTTTAGTGAAAATAATCAATGGGGTAGTTTGAATTACCCGACTTATGCCAAGGAGCTATATGCTAGAGGGCATTGCAAACTTGGCAACACTATCTTTGGCCTAAGGAATTTATGATACATATAGATCATGAATCATTGAAACATCTCAAAGGACAAGGTAAGTTAAATAAAGGACATGTCAAGTGGATGGAGTTTATTGAAACATTCACATATGTCATCAATTACAAGAAAGGTAAGGAGAACGTTGTGGATGATTCATCATTAAGGAAGTATGCCTTACTCTTTAAACTTGATGCAAACTTACTTGGTTTTAAGTACAATAATAAATTATGTGTTAATGACAATTACTTTTCTAGCATATTTAGGGCATGTGATAATAGAGCATTTGGTAAGTTCTATAAACATAGTGGTTTCCTGCTTAGAGAACATAAGTTGTGCATTCCTCAATCTTCTTTAAGGGAATTATTAGTGAGGGAGGCATATGGTGAGGGTTTAATGAGGCATTTTGGGATTAGAAAAACCTTAGATGTTTTGAGTGATCACTTCTTTTCTCCACACATGAAAAGGGATGCGGAGAGACTTTATGAGAAGTGCATTACTAGAAAACAAGCTAAGTCTAAAGTTATGGCTCATGTTTTGCATTCTCCTTTACCTATAGCTAGTGAACCTTGGGTTACTATTTTTGTGGATTTTGTTTTAGGTTTACCTAGGTCAAAAGGAGAAAAAGATTATGTTTCTCTATTGTTGACAGGTTCTCAAAGATGGGTTACTTCATTCCATGTCATAAGGCTGATGATGCAACACATATAGTTGATTTGTTCTTCAAAGGGATTGTGAATTTGCATGGCATCCAAGGAATATTGTTAGTGGTAGAGATGTAAAGTTCTTAAGCTCCTTTTGGAAGACTTTATGGGAAAATATGGGAACTAAGTTATTATTTTCAACAATTTGTCATCCCTAAACTAATGGTCAAACTGAACTTATTATTAAGACCTTATCTACCTTATTATTGAAGGTGGAAGACAACCACCCTTTCATGGTTTCAACAAACTTAACCCATTACTTGCAATCAATATGTCATCCACATATTGAGTCATAATGGCAAATTTAGACCCAGAAGTGTACACATAAACACAATGGACTTCATGCATCAACACAAACCTAAAGTTTTTTATTGCATTATGAAACTTCAAGTACCACTATCTTAAAGCTTTCGTAAGACCTTATATAGACTTTCTAAGTCTACATCCTGTATACTCTTATCCCTTTTCAGGAAACCCCTCAAGTTGTTGCATGTAAATCTCCTTTCTTAAATTACCATTGAGAAAGGCAATCTTTATATCCATTTGATGCAAGTATAAGTCTGAATAACCCACAATAGCAAGTAATAATCTAATGGAATTGAATTTCATAATAGGAGAGAAGGTATCCTTAAAATCTATACCCTCATTCTGTTTGAATCCCTTGGCCACCAATCGAGCCTTGCACTTTTCAATAGTACCATCAGAATTCAATTTTATTTTGACAACCCACTTGTTCCCAATATCCCTTTAGCCAAAAGGTAATTCAGCTAAGTCTCAAACCTCATTGAGTTGCCTTGAATTCATTTCATCTTGCATTTCCATTGGCCACTTCTCTTTTTAAACACCTTTAAGAGCTTCTTGCACATTACTTAGTTCATCAATCTCAAATGACACGAAGTTTGCCTCACTTCCCTTCAAAATCTAGCAGTCTTTTGGTGGTCCAAATTGCCTATTTGAACGTCTCAAATTAGGCATAAGAGGAGGCTCATAATGATCTTCCTCTATAGCCTGATCAAATGGATCTTGAACTCCCTCAACTCCCTCTTGAACTTATTCATCAAAAACTTCTTCTTGTTGTTCAATAAGAAGTGGGGATGTAGGAGGCACTTGAAGAGCCTCATGTTGAGGAACTTCCACCATGGAAGGTATAATCAATGGTGCTTCCAAAACACTAAACTGACCTTGGACAAAGGTCTCGACCAACGCATCTAAATCAAAACATTCACCAACTTTAGGGAACTCGTCCTCAATAAAAGTTGGCATTTCTTGATTCAAAGACAATTCCATTCTTGTGACTTATGTCCAAGAACACAAACCCCTTAGAATGCTAAAAATAACCTAGGAAGGCACACTTTCTCCCTCTAGGACCTAATTTCCCAAGAGGGTGATCTGTAACATATACATAAGTTGTACATCCCCAAGGATGAAGATAGCTTAAGTTATGGGTTTTCTTCAATCATAACTCGTGTGACGTAGAATCAATAGACTTAGAGGGCACTCTATTCAAAATATATGTTGCATTAAGCAATGCATTGCCCTAGTAGGCAATATCTAAGTTGGCCTTAGTCATCATGGATCACACAATATTCGTAAGAGTCTTATTCTTCATTTCAACTACCTCATTTTCTTATGGAGTCTAAGGAAGTGTGAGTCTAAGGAAGTGTGAGTTACCTCACAAAGCCCTTTTGGTCACAAAATGTCATAAAATCATTTGACATGTACTCACCACCACAATTATTCCTCAATAGCTTGATCTTCTTACCCAATTGATTCTCCACTAAGTGCAAGTATATGGCAAAGCACCTCAATGCTTCACACTTGTGCTTTAGTAAGAACACATGGGTAAATCGAGTATAATCATCAATGAATGTCATAAAATATCTAATCTTAAGCCTAGATACAATTCTAATTGGTCCACAAAAATTGGAGTGAACTAATTGTAAAGCTTCATGAGTTCTAGTTGCCTAGCTAAAGGGCTTTCTTGTGGCCTTGCCAACAGGACATGATTGACAACATGGTATAAAGACCTTAGACAATGATCCAAGTAAGCCACGTGTGGCTAACTTAGTCATACTTTCTTGTCCAATATCTCCCAAACACTCATGCCAAGTCATCTTAGTAGTAACCTCAGTTACATAGCAACTAGAAGTAGCAACACTCACGTTCAATTCAAACAACCCATTGTTTACTAAAAAAGAACACACAACTACATTATCTTTAATAATATCCACAAATTTATTGAAGAAATTCAAACAATATTCAAACTTCAACAAGGAACATATATAGAAACCAAGTTTCTATAAATCTTAGGTAAATATAGAACATCAATTAATAACAAATGTCCATTGTTCAGGGGAACTTTACAAGTTCTATCCCTTCAACTTAAAGGCTTGCATTGTTCTCCATAAAAACATGCTCCTTTAGGTAACTTACTAAAGGCCACGAAGCAAGACTTTTCTTTGGCCATATAGTCCGTTGCCCTCGAGCCTATAATCCACAAAGAATCATATTCAGTTAAGTACGTGCATGACACAACATGCACAAATGAAGTCAAAAAGGGATCATATACCTTAGGAGGTGCTTTGCACTCATTTGCAACGTGTCCCTTGTTGCCATAATTGAAGCACTTCAACTTGGCTTTGTTACGCTTTTTCTTGAAAACTTTTAAGGTGGCACTGTTCTTATTGTCTTGACCATCCTTCCTTTTCTTCTTCCCTTTCAACTTGTTCTTATTGGGAAAGCAAGTTCTAGCAACAAATTGTTGGAGTTATGTAAATATAGTACCCTAAAAAGCAAGTGTATTTACATATAACTTAATCTTCTTCGAGTTACTTTTGTAATGAAAATATTTATTACTAAGAAAATAAAATAGTTTGGTTTTATTTATATAAGCATTATATATCTAGCCATAAGGTACAAAGATTCTTTTGTAAGTAATATACATATACATGGAGATGTATTGGAAACATGTATATTATTAGAATCTAAATTAGTTAATTCATAGTTGAATAATCAAGTGGGTCGCTTGATTATAGTTTAGACTGTAATGTTGCAATTTATTTTTGTGTAAGTAAAAGAGTTTACTTCAAGGGAATGATGAATTTGATACCATGATAGTAGTTGACTATCGATAATGGAACTATTAAATGAATCTAGAATGAAGTATGTTTTTAAAGAATAAAGTAGGGCGTTACTTTAATCTTAAAACATACACCTTAACATTCTTTTATTATGAACCACAATTTTGAACTCATCTGTGTTTCATTATAGTTCTTGATATGATTAGAATGGATGTTTACAGAGCATCAATATAGTGTCTGCATGTTGGAATAATTAATTGAAACATGTATCAGGGAACATTCACTCAAATAATGAGTTTATAGTGATATCATCACTTTTAGATATTTTACAGAGATTAATGATTAAATTGGCACTAGTAGTTTGTTGGACAAGCTATCCATCGAGTCTTAACACCAAGTTGAGATCTTGTATGTTAATCACCATATAGAGTAAACGGGAGATCTAGAAGGAAAAACTAACATAAGGGTAAAACGGTAATTTTATCCTTTATTGGGCATATGACTATAATATGGTTCCTAATAATGTTTGCAATTGGACATCTTATTTGAAACATGTTTTCTCATAATATTTAGAAATTCAAGAATTCAACTAATTGTCTTTAGTGGAATGACATTTGGTTAATAAGTTAGAATTAATTATAATGAGATTAAATTAGTTTCGGGCTTGTTGGAGCTTGAATTATATAAGTCCAATTACATTCCCTACTTGGCTTCTAGGAAGGTTATTAAGCAAAGTAAGAAATATAAATAGAGCTTTTAAAGCCTATATTTAATGTTGGGCTTACACTAATTAATTGTTAATTAGAAGCCCAAAGGAACATTTAATATTGGGCTAGACTTTGGATTGATTTGATTAATTAGATCAATTAAATTGAAACAAAGTTATTAAAAAAGGGAGGGCATATTTTGGTTTTTTATAGCTAAATGTGAAGTAGCTGTACATTTAACATTTAATTGCTAAACTTAATATGGTTTTTATTATGCTTCATCATCACTAAATGGAGTAATGGTCTTATCACTAAATGGTTTAATGATTGTCTTTTAATGATGGCATGTAATGTAATCTTATAACATTCATTTGATTAAAGAAGGACGAGGTGCATTTGATGTACTCTCTCCCTTTTTTAATCTCATAACCGAAAATGAGAAGGTCTCATTTAGGTTATTGGTCTTTTCATATAGCCATCTTAAACAAATGAAAAGAGTCTCATTTATTGGTTTCTTTAAGATTGAATAAAGAATGCAGTGATGCATTGGATGCACATCACTTCTTTCTTCCATGTTAACCGAAATTGAGAAGGAGAGAAGAAGGTTTTCTTGCTTTTTTTAACTCACTCTCCCCTCTCTTCGATAGCCTAGCCAGAACTTGAATGAGAAGGGTCTCATTTTTTGCTTCTTTTAAAAGAAAATCTCTTCAAGATTTCTTCTTCTTTCCTAAAAAAGGATCTTGGTAACCAAGTTGTCCAAGGAGAACAAGCGGTAGATCGAATTGGTTGAGGATACATTGACAAGGAGAGGATACAAAGTTAAGAAGTTAAAGCTATAGCAAGGAGTCAGTATAATTTCCATCTTATTCTTATGTTAATTATTTTCGTTACATCGTATCATGTATGGCTGAAACATGTTGATTTGGTTATGTTGTTTCCACTGCGTTTTGATTTCAAAAAAAGTTTTGAAATCTACTGCTTTAGTCATATCTTGCATGCTTTTATTTTTGATCCAACAATTGGTATCAAAGCTAGGTTATTCTGTATGATTTCGGTTCCTATAAGTGATGCATGGGTTGGCAATTAAATTTTGTATGTTGCATATTTTTATGTGATAAAAATATATATGGTGTATGTTTTACTCTTTTAGTTGTCCATAGAATATAGTTTTACCTTGTAAGTTTTCTTCGTTTGGTTTATAACAAGTAGGGTGGCCTATCATCGTCATGTTTCCTCCTTGGCTTCATTTTTCTATTTTATTTGAATTTGTAATATACAAATTGCTGTAATATTGAAGATGGAGCAATCATGGATCAAAGAGAAGAATAGGTAATGGTTTCGGTGTATCCTTTAGTGTATTGGAAAATTTTCAATTTTATGAAAACCAAAGTTCTAGAATTTTGTTTTAACAAAGTTTTGGTTTTGTGAAAACCAAAGTGCTAGAATTTTTGTTTTAACAAAGTTTCGATTTTATGAAGCATAAGTGTTGGAATATTTTGAGTGTTGGATTTACCAAAAAAAAGTGTTGTAATTTTTGTTTTCAAAGTGACCAATTTTGGATTTATGAAAATGTCATTACACATTTTTTACTCATTTGGCCAGGTCATGTAGATGAAGCGTTTGAAGCAGAAGATCCAAGTCTAAGAAGAAATTTTTGGGCCTAAAAGCCTTGTAATTTTATTTATGTTCTGGGATGGACAATCGAAAGTGGCCTATTAGTTTATGAGATGAATGGATAATGGATGCAAATAATATGTGATGTTATATGATTATATGCCATTTAGAAAATTACCAACCCTAGGCTTTGTCATACATTCATTATGTATGAGATATATAATGAAACATTTTAGGATGGGTAACAAATTGCATCTAAATAAGATGGTATTTATTAAAACTTAAAGCCCAAAAAGATTGAGTGGGAAAGGATGTTTATATGAGAGTCCACGGTCTTCATGTGAGGGCCCATTTGCATGTGGTGAAGTGTTACTCCCTACTAGAGGACATGAATCCCAGATCTTGCATGGTTTGGGTCTCCTAAAGGATAAGTTTACTTATTGGTAGAAAATGTGACCTTCCACCGAAGCATGGTTTGCAAGTATCTTTAGTGGATGAATCAAATGGTTATACACTCAACATAGTTTATCAATAACCTGCCCACCATAGCTCTATTGATAAATGTATTGACCAAATTATGCTGGGTAGTTTTTTGAGTAGGAGGATCCTAGTTTTTCTTTTAATGGAAAAAATGGCCCACTGTCACTTAGTTTGTTATAGATAAGAAAAATAACCGTTATATAAAGTTTTATGTTTTTAAGCTTTGTTAAATCTATCATCATGCATACATACATCATGATTTTGTACAAAGTTCTAATATTGTTAACTAGCATGCTCATGCTTTAATAATTTATATTTTCAGACATAATCAATCATAATATGAATCCATTCACTTTGCTCTTGACTAATAACAAATTGGGAAATGGAGAGAATTTTAGTGAATGGAGACGTAACCTTAATATTGTTTTTCAATATGAACGAATTTTGTGGGTATTAACGAACAATGAGCCTACACCTCTGGGTGGCAATTCAACTTCTAAGCTAGTCCAACAATATGAGCAATGACAGAATACTAATAAGACTACTAAGTACTATATTCTAGCTTTTGTCAATGGAATGTTGCAAAAGAAAATTGCTTGCATGAAAACTGTTGCTGCAATGGTCCATCACCTACATGAGCTGTTTGGTGTAAGGACCAAGTCTGCAAGAGTGAAAGCTATCCAAACCTTTCACAATCTCATAAAAAAATCTAGTGAGTCGATGCAGGATTACATGCTTAAGGTAATCTCTACAGTTATTGAGGCTGAGATACTTGGGTCAGATATAGATGCGGACATACAGATGATTTTGATCATCAATACATTAAACTCATCTTTTCAGCAGTTTAAGTTAGATTATGAGCTCAACAACAAGGATTACTCCATGAGTGAATTAATGAATCCTCTAGAGCATAGAGGAGATATTAAATATTAAGGTTAATATGCCCGTGGCTAATGTAGTATCTACTTCTAAGCACAAAGGTAAGGGCAAGCAAAAGAAGAAGGGTCTAATGAAAAAGAAGACCCAAACAAGGGTCAAGGTCCAACCCATAAAAAAGAAGGCCAAAGCAAATACCAAGGGAAAGTGTTTCCAAAGTGTTGAGTAGGGTCACTGGAAAAGAAACTATACATTATACCTTGGGTCCCTCAAAAGAAAATATGGTATGGGTTTCCTAAGTTTGTTAAGAATAAGAAATGTGGTGGATTCATCTGATTCTCAGATATTAGATTCAAGAGCCACTAACCATGTTTGCAATTCTTTACAGGGGAAAAAGACTACATAAAGGCTAGTTTCAAGTCAAAATAGCAGATGGATCCTATGTTTTAGCAGAATCTGTGGGAGTAATTATCTTTGACTTTCCTAGTGGTTATACATTATATTTAGAGGATGTATATTACATCCCAATGATTGTAAGGAACATGATTTCTACTTTTTGTCTAATAAAATTTAGTTATTCCTTATATTTTGAAAATGTTGTTTCAATATATGAGAATAAGAATTTTATTTGTAATGCGATAATTAAACAGGGATTGTTCTTTATAGAATCTACGACAGGCTCTCTAAACACCACAGAATTAATAACACTAAGATAATCTATGATTCTAGCATTAATTCAAAATATCTATGGAACTTAAGAATGGGTCATATCAATAAAAAAAGACTTAAGAGGTTAGTGAAGGAGCGGATCCTTGCAGGCTTGGATAATTATCCATCACCCACCTGTGAATCTTGTATTGAAGGAAAAATGAACAAGGCCTCATTTCCTTCCAAAGGAAACATATTTGAATCCATGTTGAACCTGGTATATAGTGATATGTGTAAGAATGTATAAGCTAAAGGAGGTTATGAATATTTCATAACCTTTATAGATGATTACTCTAGACATAACTTTTTGTATTTGATGCGTGAAAAGAATGAGTCCTTTGACAAGTTCAATGAATTTAAAGCTAAAGTTGAAAAGCAGCTATGCAAGTCATTACAAGAACTTCAATCAGATTAAGGTGGTGAGTGCTTATCTAAAGAGTTCCAAGAATTTCTAATTAACAATGAAATTGTTTCTAGCTTTTCAGCTCCTCAATTGCTTGTAATCAACGCACATCCGTAGTGTACCATCCTTCTTCTTAACAAATAGGACTGGTACTCCCTATAGTGATACAATGGGTTGAATAAACCCTTTATCCAGAAGCTCCTGTAACTACACCTTCAACTCCTTCAATTTAGTAGGAGCCATTCTGTATGGTTCTCTGGATATAGGAACAGTGCTAAGTATGACTTCAATAGACAACTCCACTTCCCGTTCAAGAGGAATTTCAGGTAATTCTTCAAGAAATACATCTGGAAATTCACTCACCACCGGAATATCTAGAAATTTACCACCCTTCTTCTTAGAATCAAACACGAAATCTAGATAAGCTTCACATCTCTTCCTGAGGAGCTTTTGAGCTTATATGACAAATATCACATTAGCTAAGGAATTAGTGCAGATGCCATGCATTACTATTATAGGTTGGTCAGGCTTCCTAAGCATAACTGTTTTAGTACCACAATCAACTATTGCCTGATGCTTGGACAACCAATCAATACCCAGAATCAAATCAAATTCATGGAAAGGTAATCTGATCAGATATGTTATATAATCATTTCCTTGGATCATAATAGGATAGTTCCTATATAGCTTATTAACTAACACACTAGTACCCAAAGGATTGGTTACATGCATGTCATACTCTAATTGATGTATAGGCATCTCCTTTTCAAACATTTCTCCACCATAGATATAAGAATGAGTGAATCTAGGGTCAATGCATGCATTTTAGAATTAAAGAGAGAAACAATACCAGTGATGACGTCTGGTGCGTACTGATCCTCACAAGCTTTTAGTGCATAAGCTCGAGCCAAAATAGAAGGCATAGCTAGTCGATTCACAGTTTCTAAGTGGGAAATCAGAATAGGTCTATTATAATTATACCCTCTTCGACCTCTATCTCATCCTCTATTCCCAGCAGATGCATGAGAGACCTCCCTACTGGCTTGTGATGCCTGAGCTTGTCTGAGAGGGCAACAGGATATCTTATGCGTAGTACTGCTATAGTGGAAACATACACTTGTAGCCCTCCAGCAAACACCCCATGATGAGAAGAACAATCAGGGCGCTCCAGGGAACTAGAACCTCGGCCTCTAGATGAACCCCTACCAAAAGCAATCATTAAAGGATAGTTTTGTCGCCTTCCATAAGTCCCAAATCCCTGAGTAACTTCCAGTGCAGAGGAAATACCTTCCTGACTTCGTTTACCTAAGGACTAACCTCCTTTAATAAAGCGCCTCCGTTGACTTCTTTCTCTCCTGACCATTTCTTGTCTCTCTATTTTCCTTGTAGCTTGTACCAGCTGATGGTAAATCACTTGATTCAATAAAGTAAATGTCACCAGATGCTCCTTGATGGAATCATTCAATCCATCCTTAAACTGATGACATAGGAACTCTTTAATAAGTACAGATTCAGGGGCATACTTACTAAGTCGATTAAATTCTCGATCGTACTTAGCAACTGACAAATTCCTCTACTTCAAACTTGGAAAATGCCTCCACCTATCCTTTCTGTAATCCTCTAATATATTTTTCTTTGAATTATTGGGTAAGGAAATCCCAAGCTAAAGGCACCAGTTATTAAGGACTCCTCAGAATGAACTTCCACCATTCATAGGCTGCTCCTCGAGGAAGAGAGACAACACAGTGCACCATCTACTCTAATCGACTGTTGATCTCATCCAATACCCTCTTCACCTTCTCAATCTAGAATTCAGCTCTCTCTGATTCCTCTAAGGACGTCCCAGTAAATTCCTCGACTCCATACTTCCTCAGCTGATCAATTAGAGCCTTAGGTGCTATCATCTGATGCAATAGTGTCATCATATCCTACAACAACTTCACTAAAGCCTCTCCCTGAGCTGGAGGAGGAGGTGGCACCTCAGCTTCTTCTCGATTGACCCTAGGATGAGTTTGCTCAGGATGATTGCTCTCAGTAACCTCATCAATAGCTTCACGTGATCTTTCCATCATTAATTTTATAGACAAAATATGGGACATCGTATTAAACCAAAACACAACTTTTACACTTAAATAAATGCAGTAGTTAAGTGCTAGTTAAACCAAAATTACCTAAACCATGCTCTGATACCAAAAAGATGTGGCGTCCAAATACCCCTTGGGAGGATATGGGAGTGCCATATCGAACTTATAAATATAAACAAACAACAGACCGATATGGAAGCATTTCAAAACATTCTAAACATTCATCATATAAATGTTTAGAAACTGAAACAAACATACATTACATCATATGAACTTAATACAAATTTAACCACAACAGATACAGAATCTTGTGATAGGATAATCATCTCAACATGATGAATTTCAGAAACATAGTATGATTTATTGAAGAAAACTCTTTGCATGCTAAAGTCAATCACTTCAATAGCAGAACAGAACATACAAAATACAAAAATAATTTTTAGAATAGGGTATTAACCCAACATATCAATTATGGTTTGTTTCATATCAAAACTTATCAGAGATCAGAATAAAAATCATATGACCATTCATTCATTTACAGAAGCGAGTAACGGGACTTATACAGGAGAGACTGAAGTCTTGACACCGAAGTATCCAAGATAGACCACAGTCTCGACACCAAAGTGTCACAGGAGAGACAAAAGTCTCAGCATAGAATTGCCATAAGAGAGACAAAAGTCTCGGCACCGACCTGCCACAAGAGAGACAAAAGTCTCAACACCGAAGTGCCACAGGAGAGACAAAAGTCTAGACACCAAAGTGCCACAGGAGCGGCTGCAGACCTTCTAGGCATGCTTATTTACCCACAACTAGAACTTAACATATTCAAAAATAGAAATTTCTAAAATTCAATTCACATATCAATCAATGTTTTCATATCATGTATTCAAGCATATCATATTCTTACAGCTTTGCAAATCATTCAATGATCGAAATCAATACCAAATAAAACAGTCAAAGTAAAACTATCAAAAATTACTTACTAAATTACTTATTGAACTAATTACAAATTTGACCATTTAAATTACTTACAAAAGCTACCTTATTCATTATTACCTTGAAGTCCCTACAATATTTGGAAGTGGTCGCTCTATGCATTCCTCTATAACATTTAGAGCAAACACATATCACTATTGTGCATGATTAAGAATTCATTAATGCACATGCATGTATATTGAATATGTATAACGCATGTTTATGACAAATTTTGGGTTTCTTATCTTTAATCTTGTCACATTATCAATCATGTGAAGCCATACTTAATTTCTCAATCTAGATTTATCTCATAACCAACTTTTAGGTTTAATTTGCTTAATTATTCTCATTAGGAAGGTGAGGTAATTTGATAATACTTCATTCTAGAAAGTTGTTATCCTATTTCTTAAGTTTCTAATGAAACCAAAATCATATAATTAGGTTCAATATTTTGGAAGTTACTATCCAAATATTTTCTAACTATTCTCATTCTTAAATAGTAGACTTTACTCTTAAAAGTTTTAAAGACTGAATTACAATTCAATTTTTTCAGAAAATATATAGCCCTATTTCTCTAGTTTTCTCCAAATAAAAAAAATCTCACTTGGAAATGTACAAATCAAGATATAACCGAAATACCAAAGCGTGTTCAATAAAACCATACCAGTTATCATATTCTAGTACTCCTCAACACTTTTCATCCTAAAATTCATTAACCTCATTAAATAAATTAAGTCACAGCTGTGCATTATAAACTTGCGGCTGTGTAAGAGTCAGAGGCATGCAACAAAAAAAATCACGCCCTTGCACAACAATGAAATTAAATAACGATCGTGAGACTTTAATGCATGGCCGTGCACACCAGATCATACTCGTCCCACATTTTTCACGCAATTTCTTCCAAAAGATTTCAGGTGGTTATAATTATAGGTTGAGATGTTAGTTTGTTACAAATCCAATGGTTCAAGAATCAAGTCATTTGGATATTAGGTGAAGAAGTTATAACAAAAAGATCAAAGTATGTTCAGAAACAACCTCCTTCAGATAAGCAGGGAAGTCACAATCATGCACAAGCACAATTGCAACACTCAAGCTAGACCTGCGAAGTCACAATCCTGTTCAAGGATGATCGCGATTTGCCAACCTCTTTAGCCAAGTTGCAATAGTGCTTCTCCTTCACTTCTAGTTTTTCTTCTTCTTCTTTGATTCATTTTCCAAAATTTTTCACTTTCTTTCTTCCTTCTTCATCAATTCTTACTCTTCATTTAAATCTTTTCTAACTTATTTTCACTCTATAGCCTCTCCATTCTAACTTGCCTTACTCCAGAATAACTCAAAATCAAGATTCAATATACACATTAGAAATCTGAACTACATGTTCACTTTCTCTCGCTACTGTGTGCTTTCATTCTTACTACTATACTTTATTTTTAGATCAAAACCAATGCATAATCTATAGCCTCACAGTTCTATACCATATTTTTCTTTATTTAACTAAATCACAATGAACTCCCATGCCCACAATCTCAAATACATAATCTACACATTCTCGAAGTCACACCAAGTTTATATAAAACATCCTGGCATTACTGAAGTTAAACTACTTAAACTTCTCATGCATGTGCTCATTTCCAGTACTACAACAACATCAAATTCATTTACAAATTATCCAAAAAGCTATAACACAACTTACTTGCTTCTTTAGTCAAATCCCAACTTTGACAGTGAAGAACAGGGTTTCAATGTAGAATATAGAACAAAGAAAAATTGAAGAACAACAAAGTTATAGGATTTTGCCTTTCAAAACCACTTGCTTACTTGTTTCCTTAATCCATTGACACATGGCTCCATTGCATGTGAGCCATCTGTCACCCACTTATAAGTGTTACATGTCATAATGTCATTTGCCTATTTTTCCTAATATCCCAAAAATTTCCAAAAAATTCGTAAAAATTTTGAAATATTACTAATAATCTCCAAATAAATTTTCCAAAATTTAATCACATTTATAAAACCATTTTACCCGAAAAATGTTAATATATCTAGGTACATTTATTTTGTATGGATCAAAAATACATATGCACATTTCAGTGAATACTCAATATGCAAAGCGTATAATCCACTGTAATTCCTCAATATTCTAACCCCTAACATAGGGTGTTACAAATTGTGTCTTTTACCTTATCAAAATGAATATGCAAAGTTAACCCAAAAGCATTTTGTTAGAAAAGTCTGAAATGATCAATTGTGTTATGAAAATAACTTTACACTATTTTATTGTTTTCAAACCCTAATTACTAATTATATTTATGAGAGCTTTGATATCTTAATGATACGGTGATAAAAATTCAATAAGATACTTGGGATTGTCATTGAGCATGCAGTATGCATTTTTATATACATAGACGTGTATAAAGGCATGCTTATAAAATTGTACAAAAAGTGTGATATTTGTAAATGTGTTTTGTATGTTATAAAGGAGCATATTGGACATCAGTTAGACATTGCCAGACCATCTAGGCAATAGCATATCGGAGCATATTGTGAGTCGATCTAGATGATTTTTCCTAGGATTGATTGCATTTGTTTGTCTTCCAATTAATAACTATTTATGATTTGTTTATGAATTATGGACTTAAAGTCTGAGGAGTTATTATTTGGGAATGTATTGGAAGTATTGATATCAAATTCTGAATGATATTTATATTTTCAACGAAAGTTGAATGCTGGACTTAGGTTCGATGATTACAAGATTCTGATTACGTAACATATGTGACTATTATGCATGACATATTTTGCACTTGATGCATTCCAGAAAATGCATACTCAGATAAAGATATTGTGACCAGAGTACCCAATATAAAAGTGCTTACACATAGAGCTTTGATCCGTGATTTTCTGTTTCTGCACATAGAGATTCGCTCCATGATTTCTATTCTGACTGAGCCCAATGGGCTAGTATCTATATATATGTGTGAAAGGCACTTGTCACAACAATTATAACGAATCTGGATCTCATATCCATTTGTATTTGTAAATATATGTTCTAAATTTGCAATGATAACATGATATGCCATGATAATGTGAGTATTGAATTATTCATAATCTGAATGAATATATGTGAGATATGTGATTTGTGTCTTTGCCTCGGGTGAAATAATCGATGATGGTTCGCTCATTGAGTTTGCAAAACTTAGATAAATTGCAACATGGCTTTTCGGTATGAAACAGGAGACTTAGTTTTTAAGACTGAACTAAAGGAACTTTTTGGACTAGTTATGGCTCAGAGGTCTGTCAGCTAACATAAGAAAAGATGTATTTTGTATTTTTGTAGTTCCTTTTCTTATAGAACATGTATAAGGATTGTAAACTATTGTCAATGAATGCAAGGAATGTTTTAAAAATTGATGGCTTTTAATTATATTATATGATGCCATATGTTAAGTTAGATATGTGTTTTCTCTAACATACCATTATAATAGGATATGTACTTGAATGACCTCATATATTCAGGTATATACTCTATGGTAGTGGGATGTTGCATTTTTGGTATCAAGCATGGTTTGGTATCTATAGGGACATATCAGAGTATAGAGATGATAAATAGTGAGAGATTCAGATAGTGATTGTTGGGTCCAAAATTGTTTTATTGATTTTATTAAGCATGATTGGAATAAATTTTGGAGGTCTTGATAGATTAAAATTTTGGACTAATTAACATGTCAATGTTAGTAGGATTTTATTTCTTAGGTTGGTTAAATTAAAGTGTTAAGAGTGTATAACCTAAAGGGCAAAATTGGCAAGT
>JANIJH010000008.1:51429460-51442321 GCA_024520975.1 Erythroxylum areolatum | reverse complement strand
TTATGAAATTGTATAAGAACTTGTGTATGGTTATGATTGATGAGAATGATTGGGTTGTATAAGGTTTTGATTTATGAGATTGTGCATGAATTTCGCTTGGATTATGAGATTTGTATGA
The DNA here is from genome assembly GCA_024520975.1 of Erythroxylum areolatum. Taxonomy (NCBI): domain Eukaryota; kingdom Viridiplantae; phylum Streptophyta; class Magnoliopsida; order Malpighiales; family Erythroxylaceae; genus Erythroxylum; species Erythroxylum areolatum. The sequence goes on along the minus strand of JANIJH010000008.1, from coordinate 51,442,203 downwards.
GGTTATTGAGAAAGGAATGAGAAAAGAAAGAAAAGAAAAAGAAAAATTTATGCCGGTTTCGGATTAGATTAGTCTTAGGGTTTCCAACGCAACGCGATGCTTTTCCTAAAATATTTGTTCACGGATGTCGGAAATTGGTTTCAATTCGATTTGATCCGATGTGTTGTTTCGCTTATGATTTTTGCTTCAGCCTTGTGTTCCTCACTTTCGTTTTGAATTCGCTTTCGTCTTTGTTTTCCGTTTTCGGGTTGGGGCGCCGGTCTCCGGATCGGGTCCTAACAGTGCTTCTCTCTTTTTTCTCTCCTCTCCTTTCTGATTTTTCTCAAACTTCTCTCAATTTTAAGGTAGAAAGGTAGAAGTTTGGTTTTTCTGGGCATGCAAGGGAACAACTCAAATGAACATAAAGGTAATAAAATTGATTTGCAAGCATACAAAGTCAAATAAAAATGAGATGTGATGGATGCAAGTGTGCAGTATGCAAGTAAAGTATGTATGTATCAAAAAGCAATCAAAGGGATGTTCAAAACTATGTGGGTGCAAAAATGCTAAATATGAAAAGTGTAAAAAGTTCAATATCCTTTTTTTTGTCTTTTCAAAATTTTGATGCTATGCAAGAAAATGAAATCCTATACTATTGACAAGTATGAAGCTAAACTATCTAAAATGCAATCTAAAGAAGAGGCTCTTGTTCTCACTTAGCAGCAAAATGAGAAAAGCTAACCTAGAGAACCAATTTCTTGGTTCCCTAGCAACGACACCATTTTGATTCGGACCTTAGTTCATATTCTTGGAGGTCAAATGAAAAAAATAATCCAAGGATTGCAATATAGGATGCAACCTCGGGTCGTCTCACTTAATCAGAACCTAAAATGAATGGACCTAAGCTAACCTATATGCTATGAAATGCAAGCTAATTTGGTAAGGACGGGGTTTTGATCTTTGAAAACATTAATTGTACTAAATTGAATTGTAAGAAAAATATGTAAAATATATTTTTGAATTTTTGGTATAAAAAACAGAAAGATTAAGACAAATGATCAAATAGTGATAAGATCCTCTTGAAAATGAGTTTTGGCTATCATAGTTCGAAATTAATTTTTGATATGAGTAAAAATCACTAAGTTTCAAATGGATAAAACTTAAATAACTCTTTAAGTCCAAGATCTTAACCAATGGGACTCCATTTCTTAAAACCTTGTTAAATGCTCTTAGTGTGTGTAGTGGATAAGTCCATGCAACAAGCCACTTTGGGATCTACAATCAACTCAATATCAAACACAACTATGCAAGATAAAAGAGAATCAACAAGATCACAAATAGACATATATGAGACTTCATATATTTAAGCTCAAAGTTCTACATAAACAAATCCAAACATACACATTGAATATCCAACCCTTGATTAAACTATAATCAAGTATGTTCAACTACAAATTACAAATCCTAAACCTAGGAATTCATAAATCATAGCTAAACCTGAATTAAGCTACTCCCCTTTTAAGGCCATTGAACTCTAGCCATTGCTACATCTTCAAGAGGAGAGAGATGCCTAGCCATGCATACCTCCAAGAGACTTCACAACCGAGAAGCAACTGGAGACACCCATAGTAGAAGTCAACAGTGAAAAATGGAAGAAATGGATGAAAGATGACGATAGTGTGAGAAGATGGAATATGAGTGTGGAGATGGAATATGGATGTTGGCCCGCTCTCCTTTTGTAAGTTAGCCTAAAATAAGTTTTTTTTTCAAAAACGGGTTGCTGGGTCGGGTTACACAGTCAGTTAGTTTTCCAAAACTGGTTTGGGTCTAGTGCCAATTCGAATGTGTCACCGCGGCGAAAGGATGAGTTCGTCATGGCGAACTTTTCTCGAAAGATTTCTTCAGTAACTTTTAGCTTTCACCGTGGCGCAAACATTATCCTTGCCGCAACGAACTTCGCCCGAAAGGTCTCTTCAAAGTTCTTCTAATTTTGCCACGGTGAAACATCATCTTTGCAACGGTGAACTTGCCTGTTACCCTAGCTCTTGGTCTTCACTCCTTGGCTCTACTCCTTGAATGTCCTACAATGGAAAAAATAGTAGTTTGTAGTATCAATTGTTCTAAAAATCAATTTAGTGCAATTACTAATTATTTGTGACAATTTTACCCTCAAACTACATTAATTCAAAACAAGCACTCACGAGTTAAATTAAGCACAAAATCTGATAATAAGAGCCCAGAAGTATAATAAAAATCATGAAATTGTCACCAGTTGATATAGGAAAGTTGGGTTCAATCAATCATCTCCATCCTAAACAATATATTAGGTATTTGATTCCCTATTTCATGCTTTTTAATAATCTAATTAAGGAAATAGAAAAATAAGTGAAGAACTTCTTGTGGTATGGAACAACCCAAAATTACCAATGAGCATAATTCAAGTGGCAAGACGTATTTTTCCATAAAGAAGAAGGAGTGATAGGCATAAATTCCATTAGAACCATTAATTAGGTTCAAATAGCAAAGAGCATTTGGAGAATTTTCATACATAGGGAAGCAATTTGGTCAAATGGATCCATATACACCTTTTAAAAGGAGAAATTTAATGAAAAAAGAAACCAAAAACCAATTCATCTTGGACAATGATGTAGATCCTCAACCTAAGAGCTAGCTTAAGTAAAGTGATAAAGAGCAAAGTAGGAAATGGAGAAATAACATCCTTTGGTATGATAATTAGAAAGAATTAGAGTCACTTTATCAGGTTCTAAACTTTAGAGTTTAAGAAATATAATTCAGGACTAGGCCTTAGTAAAAAAAATTTTAAATGAAGGGGAGTGGTCTTATAAAGCTAGGGGATTGTTGATATGTCTGATCTCTACCTTATATATCTCACAAGAAATTGCACCTATCAAACTATAATATAGTGTCAGTGAACATCGAGTGTTTATCCAAGAGGGATTGTAAGTACTAGTAATAACCTTTTTTTATTATCTAATCAACAAAGATGATCTTTTAACTTAACTATAATAGTCCTAAGGTAACGAAATTCCTTGTAGATAAAGTTTAACACAATAATAAAAGATAATGCAAATGACATTAAAATTAATCGATATCAAATAACTAGTACCTTAGTAATGAATCCCCCTAAGAATTCTTAATTATTAACCCTTTATTATATAATTCAGTTACTATTCATTAGACCATGGAAATTCCTATCCTATGTTAATTTTTTTCTTAACTATTAATGATTAATCCTTGATTGATTAATTGAATCAATTTCTAGTTAAAACCTCTAAGTTTTCATTAATTGATTTGTGAATTTTGTTGTTAGTTTTGACCATATTCTAGAGGCTTTATATTGACTTGTCTTTAGGTTTACATACAACTCCTTCCAATTATGATAGATTTATTCATACAAAAGAATTCCTCAATCTCAATTATATGAAATCATATATTGAAATAATATCCTGGACTTATTAATCCAACAACTAAAACTCATAATGACTCAATAATCCAATTGTATTGAATAAAGAATCAAATCACAAGGTCCATCCTAACTTAGGATTCATCCTACCTAGGCATTAAATAAATTTAGTTCATAAAAATGTAAAAACCAAAATTCCATAAGAGGAATTAAAAAGAAGATAATACATTCTAAAAAGAAGTGGGTAGAAGAAGAAAGAGTGAAAAATCAAAAAAGGAAAAGAAGTGGGTAGAAGAAGAAAGAGTGAAAAATAAAAAAAGGCTACAATTTTTAAGTGTTTCATAGATTTACATAGTCATGTACTTGACAATATAAGTTATTGTTAATGTGTGGAACTGGGACATGTGTGTATCAAGTGATATGTTCCAAAACTCTGGGACACGCTTGCGCATGTAACTTACGATGATCGTGTGGGAAATTTTAGAATTTTCAGATACATATATGATTTTTTTCCAGTGATCGTGTAAGTCACTGTGACTATGTTAAACATAAAATAATGCAATTTTTATATATACGGGCATGTTCATGACCTTTTATACTTATAAATTACTAAAAACTTAAAAATTTTACATATAACCTCTAGTATATTAAATAAAGCATACAAACAACACAAAAATAGGTTAAAATCAATAAGGATGCTCATAAACCTATCACAAAATAAACTAAAAATCAATAAAATCATAAAATAAACACAAAATTAATCAAAAGAATTAAATTGATCAAAAGTATCATATTGCTTCCCAAGTAGCACTTGTTTGACATCCTTAGTCAGACATACCTATGCATGATCAAGGCAACTTATAAAGACTAAGTTGATTTATTCTCACCATGGATTCACCTGCCTTTTCTTTATAGGGAAATCCCTATCTTCTTATTAACTTGAACTAGATACAACTCTAATGGACCTTCAAAACTAAAGTCTTGCACAACATCTGAAATTGCATCATCAAATTAATCGACTGAATGAAAAACATCAATATGTTTAAAAGGATTACTTATGGCATTAGATATTTTAAATATAATGTATTCTTCTCCAACCTTATGCACTACTTTGCCCTTACTACCTAATTTGCTCCCAATAACATCAGAAATGGATCTAGTGGTGGCTATGAAGGATCAACCTAGAAATAAAGGTACTTTTGTATCCTCATCCATATTTAGAATCACAAAGTCAATTAGAAAAAAAATTAATCAACTTTCATAAGTATATCCTCAATAATATCCTTAGGATACTTAGCAGATGTATTTGCTAATTGAATGCTCATACTAATAGTAATCAATATATTTTCTTGCTTAGAGTTTCAACCTAGCCTACAAACACTATAATTATATCTATGTCATATACTAATACTAGCTTGGTAGGTTTTAATCGAGACGAGCACCACTGATAGTTGTTCATCACCATATATTCAGTGAGATTTTGAATTGTTTGGGCTTTTACTATTCAGAGTACTCCAGTTGCAACTTCAATCATTTGCCTAATCATTAATTTAGCCCATTATAAAATGTCTAGATTTGTATCCATAATATTAAACCATAATATGGGCACTTCCTTAGCATCTCCTTAAATATCTCCCATATGTCATACAAAGTTTTTAAATCGATCCAAGTACAAGAAGAGATGTTGTTCCTTAGTTTCGCAGTTTTAGTTGGTTGAAAAGTTCTTCAAATTATTTACCATCTAATTCTATATAGTTATGGATCCCCTTGGTAGAGAATTTAACCATTGCTTAGCCCTATTCCTCAATGAGAATAGAAACCATCTCAATCTTATTATGTTTTTAGTAGCACCATTAACCTTAAAAATGTCTTTTTTTTTTAAATTGCTATATACGCATTAGGATCCTCATCCTAAAGTCCATCAAACTAGGCATACTACTGCACCATCTAAATAATGTTCTAGTTAATCTTGCAAGTATTAGTAGTGACATTAGGTCTTATAATGTTGGACTCAATCCTGGTTAAGTTTACTGCACCATCTAAATAATGTTCTAGTTAATCTTGCAAGTATTAGTAGTGACATTAGGTCTTATAATGTTGGACTCAATCCTAGTTAAGTTTAGCTTAGCATAATCAAACATTATTTTTATATAGTCTGTCGTAGTTTCTGATCCTTTAGTATTAATCTGGCATTCTAAATCCTCTTTCTATTGATTTAGATCTACCTTTATAAATAATGTCCTTTGAATAATTCTACAAGTTTTCCTCTCAATTTATAGATCTTTTTCAACTAAATAAGATGGATTTTCTCAGGTGATAAACTAACCCAAAGACTTATAGAAGTGATAAAACCAAAAGGTTAGCAAATATTTTAACAAATTAAAAACAAAAAGTAAAAAAGAAATAAAAATGACAAATAATGTCTAGATTAACAAAAATCAGGTGTTTCTAATATTCTAGTCCCTAGAAACAATGCCAAAAACTTGATATGGTTGATCTTTACTATGTAGATCTGATTGGCAAGTGCATTTATCAAACTATAGTATAATGCTAGTGAATATCAAGTGTTGATCCTATAAGAACTATAAGTACTAGTAATAACCTCTTTTCTATTATATAATCAATAAATTAAGATTATAGTTTATTTAAAACTAAGTTAAAGTATAACACAACAATAAACAATAATGTTGATGACACTAAGATTAATCAATATGAAATAATTAGTACCCAAGTAATGAATCCTTCTAAGATTTCTTAAATATTATCCATTTATTATGCAATTTAATTATTGATCATAAGACTATTAAAATTCCTATCCTATCCTAATATCTTTCTTAAGAATATTAACAACTAATCATTAGTTGATTAACTAAAATCTCTTTTTAGTTAAAACTCCTAAGATTGCATAAATAGATACGTGAATTTCACTATTATTTTTGACCAGAACCTAGAGGATTTAGGTTAAGCTATCTCTAGGTTTGCATATAACTCCTTCCACTTATGATAGATCTATTCATACAAATGGATTTCTTAATTTCAATTATATGAAATCATATATGGAACTAATATCTCAAATATATTAATTCAAGAATTAAAACATCTAATTGAATTAGAATGAACCAATAATCAAATTGCAATAAATAAAGAATCAAATAACTAGGTCAATCCCAACTTAGGGTTCATCCCACCTAGGCACTAAACAAATTTACTTCATAAAAATAGAAAATAAAACATAAATTTCATAAGAAGATTTAAAAAAGAGAGTCCATTTTATATCCCCTTTTCTCTAATATAATTCCCTGAAACTTTGATGGAAGAGGGTTCTCTATCAAATCTCTAAGTCAATTCTAGTGTTTTTGTCTTCCTAGTTTCAAAATTGTGTTTGGAACTCTAAATTTTCTCTATAACTTTGACTTTAACTTCTCCTCCTTTTATTAGCCTTTATAAATTCTTTTTAAATTGTAAAATTACAGTTTATGGAAGTGTCCCCCGAAAACTTTTCAAGGTTATGCTTATACATATTCATAAAAGCTTACATGGGTAGTGGACATGGCTATGTACATGACTTACATGGGTATGTCTACCTTTACACAGGTAAAACAATGTATCCGAAGCCATACACGCTTATATGGACTTATATAGTCCTTCACATAGATATGTACATGACTTACATAGACAATTCCCTTACTAGCACAAGCAAGTCCCTCTAAAATGGCTTCAATTCTTCCTTTTTATGCCCCGAGTTCACCCTAATCCTTCTCCTTTTGGTCTATGAAGACAATTGAGACTTGGAAACATATTAGAGATGAAATAAGTATTGAAAACAATAAAGACTCTCAAATAATCAAGCAAAATACAATAACTAAGGGAATAAAAAATATAGTCTATAAGCATTTAACAGCCATCTTTAATAATGAAAAACAATCCTAACTATAGACCAAACCCCAAAGAAAAAGATAAGTTAATCTAGCTCTTACATCCCTATAAAATCTTCACTAATAAAACATGTCAATTTGTATTTATAACTCGATCTCAAAGAGTACCCTAGTGCATATTGGTCTTATTTGAATCAAAGCTTCCTAAGGTCTTTTTTATCCCTTCATTTGCCACTAAAAGCAAGCTCAAAACAAAAGATAGACTAGGAGGCATAATTAGTAATATCAATCCAGTTTACAATCTCTGTGACTTAGAGAATGAAAGTATAAAACCCTTATTCTTTAAATGTTAGTTCACCAACGTTCTTTGAAGAAGAATTTAAGACTCTGTAACATCTCTTATTAACTAGATGAATGGGATCAAATCATTTAATAGGCAATCATTCCTAATAAGATAAATAAAGTTGATGGCAAGATTTTCAAATTAGCATTTAGTTACATAGTATATGCAATCTAAATGGAGAGAAATGGGAGGATTTTTAATCACAAAAAATATGGAAAATCAATTATGGTTCTTGGATTAGGGAAATTGTAATCTTTAAAGCTTAAAAGGTACACATCAAATAGAAATGGCTAGAAGCTAGAATGTCCACCTAACTCAACACACCTTAGAAGCTAGAGAACTCTGGTAAAGGGATACTTAATAGTAGAGAAACATCAATAGGAACTTACTAAGGTGAAAATCTTCTAACATCATAAAGAAGCAACATGTCAATCAACAATTAAAAATGTTGAAGGAATACTCACACTAATAAGTCAGTTTAAATTGCTTGGTTCTAATTTTGACTTTCTACCATTTGTTATCATTCTACCCTTTGCCAGGAATACGAATAAGTTGTTTTTAGCAATTGTTATTATTCTCTAGCTCCTTTAATTTCAAGTTAGGGTTGATGTTTATCCTTAATGGCTCATTTTATGGTCCATATATCTTGGAACATTTTTAAAACTTGCATATTGCCTTTGCAAAATTCAAAATATTCTTTAATTTCCAAAAAAGGCTCAACATTTTATTAAAAAGATATCAATAACTATAAAATTAGTTTAATTGTATTTAAAATAATTTCTGAGAGATTTAGAGAAAGGAATGGCAATTAAGTCCAAACCTCATATCTAGCGCGAAATCAACAAAATTGGCCCTAATTAACTAAGATTCATATTGAGAGCAATTTCTTTTCAAATTGAGACGTTATGTTAGATGACTTTACTGTCCAAGCACAACTCAAAGCCCAAACCTTTATATCAATAAATTGACATTGTTCTTTTTTTGGAGGGGTTTTGTTTATATACAAAATAACATTATTTTATTTGAATAAAAATACTAAAGCATGTTTGGCTTTTATTTTAATAGAGGTTTTTGCGCTTCCACAGGGACTACACATGTTTTTCTCGTCTTCCTTTGATTGTACAGCTCTTATCTCTATACAATCTTATTCTTCTAACTCCCTCTTCTTCTTCTTCTTCTTCTTCTTGCAACTCCTCCATTTTTTATTCTCTCATTATGTTTTAATGTTTTTTTTTGGTTTGTTCCACACCATGATAGTGTGTTCCTTTCTGTTATACTACAACGGTTTGTTCCTTTCAACTTTGAGACCCAATGTGTTTACGACTTCAAATATATGATTTTAAAGGTGAGGAAGCAAAATTCAAAAGGATTCCAAGGCTATCGAAGTCTGTTTTTTTTTTTTTTTTGAGTGTTTCATTCTTTAGTTTTTCTTTGAATGAAGCATCCTATTCCTATGTCATTTTGCTTATAATTTTTGATAAATTTGCAAGTTTTTAAATGCGGTGCGACAATAAAAGAGAAGAAGGGAGAAGGCTAATAGTTTCGTCAAGCGTTAAAGTTAGCTTGATTGGGTTTCAATTCAAGCTCACATTGAGCATCTCAAGTTCGATTAGGATTCGGCCCGATTTAGGTTAAGAAAAGATGCTCAGGTAAATAGTTCGATTCATTGTCATTACTAACTAAGGTCATTCGACCTTAAAAATTAAAAAACAAAAGTTAAAGAACATAAATGGGAGAAAATGACGTTTCTTTGAATAATAATTATAATGACCAATCATTTTCAAGGACGAAGGACCATCACGGTAGTCTTAGGCGTTTAATTTATGAGGCCCGTATTTACAAGCTGAACTTGGCCCAGAAAGAGTTGACAATCAATCAAATTGGTTTTTGTTCGCATCGGGGTCTGGAGGTGGGGCCTTGGAGTTGGAGATAAAGGCGGTCATTAATGTATCCAACGCCCACCGAACCAATCCAGCGATGTTATCTCTTTCGTCAAATAAAAACGACGAGAATTTTGACTTGGACTGCTTGGTTGTTCATATTTTTGCATGTGATGACCAAATTGACGATAGCTAGCCTTTACGTGTTAGTATTGAGTTAATTCTCGACATAAGAAAGCAAAATGTTTTGAATGTCAGATCTAGTAGTGACGGTGATTTCCTATACGTTCATAGAAATGTGTACAAGAATCAGTCACATGGGTCTTGGAATTACTCCCTCTTATTTAAAATAAAAGTCGTTTTAGAGAGATGTACACTTATTAAAAAAGTTAGTGAAATGTTTGATATACCCTTATTAATTATATGTTGAATTGCCTTGAAAATATAATCTGTATAAGTAGAATGTGAGAGAAATTAAAGGGTAATTTTAAAAATAAAATTATAAGCATGCATGAAAAATCATAAACGACACTGATTTTGAATAATTAAAATCTTTTTAAAACGATGTTTACTTTAGATAAAATGAAATAATTAATAACGTAATTAAGGTCACAGACACCGATAGTTGATGATCGCATAGCATGCGTGTGAGGTGGGTCTTGATCTAGCAGTAACATTAGCAACTAGCAAGCAGATATGGTTGGGGAAGTAGGTGAATCACTTCCTCCCTCCTAAATCACGCATTTATTTTGTCTCCCCCTCTTCCTTAAATTCCGCCCTCCCAATCCGTATTTCTCACCCGCGGTGGTTAATGAATTAATACGCGCTTTTCAAATTTGAGTTCCACCTTTAAGCAATTTAACTTGATTGATAAACATATTAAAATTCATGTAGATTAAAACAAATACATCAAGTTTAAATTATAAAAAGTCCAAACCAACTTGATATAATATCTCATCTCTACCGTTATAACTGGTTCACTAAATTCGGAGGTTATTTTAATTTGTTTTATAAATGAGAAAGAATAGTACAGTACGTCCTTGTGTTCTCCTTGTACCCTGGGAGAAAGAATAGTACAGTACGTCCTTGTGTTCTCCTTGTACCCTGGGATGGGTTGACTTGATGACTTGAGTCAAGCCTGATAAAATACGGATGCATGTAATTTTGTTTGATTACCACTCACGTTTTAGAAAGTCAATAAAAGTAGTTCGGACAGTTGGGTTAGAGCTTCTTGTAGTTATATTTCAAACACGCTGAAGGAAAGAAAACATTTCTTCCTATACGTCTAACTTCGGAGGTTGATATTTACCACAACAGACCAACGGCTTTTGTTTAGGGGAAGATGAACATGTACACATCTTTCTTCCCAAAGATTATTAGCTACACAAAATTAGTAGTTACAATGACTAATATTTAGCCATGTTTGGGTAGGTGACCATATATCATTGGCCAGCTATATTTGTTCTACTAGGGGTTTAGCTAGCCTATTCGTTGGCCTAACATACTACACTTGTTATGACATTTTGTTCTTGATTTTGGTTAGTCAGACGAAACCCTCAGACGACTAGTCAAGACCCTTACAAAATTCATATTTGAAAGCACAATTTAAGCTGTTAATTTTTCAACATTTTAAACTTAAAAGCATCAAAATGCCTCATTTTCATAGACATTTGATCTAAAATCATTCCAAGACTTTGTTCAAAGATCAATAATTTGTTTAAAGTTCAAAATAATTTTTTTCTTAATTATGAAAAGAATTATGCATTACCCTTATATGTAAATAATAATTCAATGATTGAATCCTTAAGCCATTAACTAAAATAAAGTTGTTATATCTTGAAGTGATTGATTTCTCTCATTCTTGGTCCTTTACTTGCGTTGTGTTTCTATTTCTACTTGCGTTATATTTCTATTTCATTTAACTCATTTGGCTTATTTTTTATTACTCAAATGGTTTAATTGCTCTTTTGATCACTTTATCCTTCTATTGAACTTAATTTTTTATCTTTTGCTTGGATGTTTGATAAATTAAGTTACTAATTTTACTAAATATAAAAATATTAAAAGTAACATATTTTGCTATCATTAAAAATATGAGTTAGAATTTCGCATTGCATTATGTTTCTATTTCATTTAACTCATTTTGTTTATTTTTTTATTACTCAAATGATTTAATTGCTCTTTTGATCACTCTGTCCTTCTATTGAACTTAATTTCTTATCTTTTGCTTGGATATTTGATAAATTAAGTTACTGATTTTACTAAATATAAAAATATTAAAAGTAACATATTTTGCTATCATTAAAAATATGAGTTAGAATTTTGCATTTTCTATAATTACAAATCTTTTTATCAATAATTTATGATATAATTTTATGGAAGTTATAAATTATAATATTATAAATTATAAAATTGGTGTTATCAGTCACTTATGTCTAATAAAATAGATAAAATGAAGAGTTTAATTATTGAAAGAAATTGATCTAAAGATTCACTTTGAGAAATTACCAAACCAATTAGCACAATTTATCTTCCTTTCTACTGATAAAGAATTCAGAATATAGTGGGTAATTTGAAGTACCATACTCATTAAAATAGGGGATGTTTATTTGGAAATAGGTACCACTCATATGATAAAAAAGGAACTTCCAAATTTTGTTCTTATTATATCCTTTCAAAACACTCGTTACAACCATCTTTACGAGGAGTTCTTTTTAGCTTGTTCTTTTTGGCTTCTCAAAATTGTTGGTATATGATACTTAATAGCAATATTATGAATACCATATCAGACTTAGTACCGAATTAAATTTTGGTACAGTATTATATTGGTATCGATTAATATCAGATACCGTTTCGGATAATTTTTTAAATTTATAAAATAGTTTCTAAATTTTTTAAAAATTACATAATATTTCATTGTCATATTATACAGTTGTAGTTTATTTAATTTAGCTTTTTTATATCTTATTCATTTTAGTTTATATATATCTTTATTATATTCTAATTATTTCTATATATAATATATATCTATATATAATAATTATCTAAATATAATACTTTATTGTAAAATAATGAAAATAATTCAAATATTTGTACTTTATCAAAATTTTGAATTATTTTTTTAGAATTGTTATTTTTTTGCATTCCATTTCATTTTATATTTAGTTAGACATAATCACAATTTTAATTTAATATATAAAATTAATTTAATAATTATTAATAAATATAATTAAATTTAAAAT
>JANIJH010000008.1:51401887-51416730 GCA_024520975.1 Erythroxylum areolatum | reverse complement strand
TATAAGCACAGAGAACATTCCATTCAAGGTCAAAATCATACAGACAATATATAGACAATTCAAAAGGAGGCACATCGCAAAATTCCAATTATTTGTTATGGGGCACTATAGAATCCACATATCTACACCAAAAATTCATAAACAAGCAAACTTTTAGATGATTCAACAAAGTGATTGTAATTATCACTGGTACTAAGAGTTAAAAGAGTTAAAAGACGTAATTGGTAATCAAAGTCGAAGAACTTTACTCAACATGTTTAGGTGGGTAGATAAGTGACAAATCTAGTTGAAAGACTCGCAGAAGAAGCCGGCTCTTGCAGATAGTGAATCGCGAAAACCATACACTCATGAATGACTAGGGACTAATACAGTAAACAATCAACAGAATAGAGAATACTGGCAAGAAGGAAAATCGTGCTATTTACTCTCCTCGTCGATATTGACAAACAAAAAAACAAAAACAACAAGGAGGTGTTGCCTGATGCGATTCTTATCTGACCCAACAGTATTAGACAGCCATGTATGGCAGAGATACCTATACCCCTCGATGCCGACAGTTCTTTTTTTCAAAACGAAGCGACGGCGATAGGAACATAGTGATGGAGACTTCCCAAGAGCTCCTCTTTGGAGAAAGTAGCTAGGGATGGTGACGGAAGATTCGAATTGGACGGCGACGGACGACCGGAAGATGTTGTTGTTCTGGACAAACAAACCGACGGATTGAATTGGGAATTCTTTGAATATAATCGGGCTCCCAAGCGTTTAACCGATCATTTTTCCTGCATATTATAATTTGGCACATAAGAGGGATGGATGACCCTCTATAAACACAAGATATTAGGGATTTGTTTTGGAGAAAAAGGTTGTAGTTTTAAGTTACTAGAAACAAAAACAAAGCTTCCTCCACTGCAGCTCAAATGTAAAGAAGAAATAAGATTCGAAGAACTAACCTTTGAGAAGATGAGTTGAGAGTCATTGAGCATAAGCGTGGTGACTGAACAGAAGAAACAGAGCAGACGTTTTGGTAGCCGAAAATATTTCTTCTTTACGTAAGTGACGCTAAATCAGCTTCCCGAAAAAGCTAAAATTGGGCTTTTCTAAAAAGCTCCAAATTTTAGCTTTTGAAAAAGCTGCATTTGAGCTTTTAAAAAAGCTATTTCTACTTCAAAAGTGCTTTTGAAGTTTATAGCCAAACAGTCACTTTTTTCTCAAAACAGCTTTTGCGGTAGAAAAAAGAACTTTTGAAGACTCCAAAAGCTGAACCAAACAGACTCTAATTTTGGTCTTTTAGCTATTTTGTAGGATGGTTTTAGCTGCATTGACTCGTAATCTCAGTCGCTATGCAACCTAATGTTGTGTCTTGCAATACTCTGTTTACTATATACCTTTTTAAACTTTAAGAGATCGTTTGGAAACCAATGAGTTGGATTCAATTCATTAATTTGAATTCTGAATTGAAAAGCCAACTCTTTTCAAAATATAAAAAATTCTTTTTTCCAAATATACACATCATAAGTTTAAAAATTACTACAAAATACACACACATTGATTATATACTATTTTTAGATAAGGATAAAAAAGTCATATAAAGTAGTTGAATTCATTTTTAGTTAAGGATAAAAAAGTCATATAAAGTAGTTGAATTCATTTTTATTGTGTTCCAAATAATGTAATTGAATTCAATTCTAATATTTATAAATTTATTCCAAACAGTGTAAATCGAATTTAATTCAATCCCACAAATGTAATTGAATTCAATTCGTCAATAAATCCAATTCGAAAGTTTCATGCAAATTTTATTCATTTTTTCAAAATATACGATCATTTTATTAAAATTAAAATTAGAATTATTAGATGAAAACCTGGATTTCATGTAGTGTTGCATTTAAAGAATTTCTTAAACTAGATGTGTATAGTAAATTAGAAAAAATATTGTGCAGGTAACAAAAGAAAAATTCAAGCATTGAATTTCTTTACATCACAAGCGTTAGGATCCAAAGAATGAAGCATTGAAAAAGATAAAGGCAGCAATTTGGGTTAGTATTCGATTTAAAATCTTTGTTCTTCTTAAATGAAGTTTCTTGGGACAACAAATTCACAACGTTCACGAGGCCATCTAGAAGCAAATGGCTTGCACGGAGAGTAATTATGGATGGAAAGGCAAAGAAGCTTAAGGAAAAAGGAAAAGAAAAGAGAAGAAAATGGAGAGGGGGAAGGGGAGAATTTTGGTTTTTAACGAAAAGTCATGGACGTCATACCTGAAAAGCACATATTGGAACGTCTAAACTAAGCAGCCACTCCCCTCACCGCCTCTCTCCCACCGTCTTGACTTTAACGTTGCCAAGCAATTAACCGTTACTCAACCCCCTGTTTTTGTTTAACTTTTATTGTTTCCATCTTCCAACTCTAACCACCATAAAGTTCCCAATTACATGCCATTGTCCAACTCTAACCACCATAAAGTTATTCTTCGTGGCAATCACTCACAGCCAACACCAACACGTTGCAGCCAGAAGATAGCGAGTTGAGTTGTAGATCGTAGGCGAGGAAGGTTGGGCTGGAAAATGTAAAAACTTGCAAAATTTGTCTTTCCCGCTGCTATTAATGAGCCGGCCAAAGCTAATCCACTGACTAGGGAGATATAAAAGGCAACATGGAGTCATTAATGAAGACTTCAACTACCCTTGAAAATACTGCAATGTAGATGTCCCTCCCGCACTCTCAACCAAGTCCACACACGAAGATAATGTACCACATTCAATAATTATCATAATTCTATTCCTCTCCATCACCAGAGCCTCTATCTCTGCGTCTGGTTTCTTGTTGTGAGATCTCAAGTATGTGGAACTCGGCGGAGAATGTGGTCGCCAGAACCTCGTCGTTTCGGGAGGAGGGAGAGGACGAGGAGGCGCTCCGGTGGGCGGCGTTGGAGCGCTTGCCAACCTACGCCAGAGTGCGGAGAGGCATTTTCAAGAACATGGTTGGTGACTGTAGAGAGATCGATTTAAGTCAGCTGGAGTCGCAGGAACAGACGCTTGTGCTGGACCGGCTGGTGAACTCGGCGGACCACGACCCTGAACGCTTCTTCGATCGAATGAGGAAGCGACTTGACGCGTAATTTTATGATCTCTTGTATTATATTATGTATAGCCTTGCACTTTTTACAAGCTTCTAACTCATCTCATGACAGGGAGTACCTTTTTATGGAGTTTTAAGGGCCCATATTGGTATAGGAGACTCGTTAGATCACAATGTTTATAAGTTAGAACTGTTTCGCTACGTAGTATTACATCAAGCATGGCACAGTTGACCAGACTGGAAATATTGTACTGTGATTGGCTATGCCCGGATGAATGTTGTCAGTATAGGAGACTTTTAGGATCCGATTCTTGGCATTTCCACTTGATGGGATGTGAAGCAACAAAAAGTTGCCCTCTTAACAACATAGATAATGTTTTATTTATTCATTAGAAAGAGTACATTGGTCTTATGTTTCTCATTCAAGACCGTATACGTTGTTCTTAAGTCTTGAAACTTTTGTTGGTTTTAGAGTGGCTTTGGAATTGCCGAAGATAGAGGTTCGAGTTCAAAACCTGACGGTTGAATCCTATGTCCACGTCGGAAGTAGGGCACTTCCAACCATTCCCAACTTCATTTTCAACATGACTGAGGTAAATAAACTGTGTGTTGATGTGCATGTTTTTTCAAGTCGATATTGCATTTACGTTTCCGTCGCACTCTAACGTCATGTGTTCTTCACTTCTGAAAGGCGTTTTTAAGGAAGTTGCTAATTTATAAAGGAAACAGATGCAAGTTAACTATTTTGGATGACATCAATACAATTGTCAGACCTTCAAGGTAATATTTCGAGTCTGGGCTAATAACAAACGGTGAATTTTGCTTGTCGCTTTTTGGTCTCAAGTTCTAAGTATCATCCTGTGCTTAATAGATTGACACTGCTATTGGGTCCTCCAAGCTCTGGGAAGACAACCTTACTCTTGGCCCTTGCTGGACGTCTTGAACATAATTTGCAGGTGATTGAAATGTCTTATCATTCGGCTAGCTGTTTAGAGAAAGTGTTATCATAGAATCGTCAAGGAAAGCCATCGGTCGAAATAGCACAACAGAATTATTCAAGTTAAAACTATGCACTATAAGCTATTATGTCTCAGCGTTTTGTTTCTGAAAGCTATTGCTTTCTTAGTAGGAATGATGATGATATTAGGATAGATGTCAAGTATTACATACGCCTCATTGATGCTAGCCCATGTGATGCTTCAACCTTTGTGCTTTTCAACTGTCTTTCTCTAGGAATCTCATTATCGTTGAAACTGTCAGAAAGATGCATATTCTTGTTAAATGATTTATGTGATAGCTCCGGATTCAGTTCTTGCTTATTTTTTAAATTTTGTTTTGAAGATTTCTGGGAAAATTACATACAATGGACACAGTCTAAACGAGTTTGTTGCTCAAAGAACGTCAGCTTATGTAAGTCAACAGGATTGGCATGTGGCAGAAATGACAGTAAGAGAAACTTTAGAGTTTGCGGGACAATGCCAAGGTGTTGGATCCAAATATGGTAAGATTTAGCAGATCATGTGTACATAACTATATTTCTTTTTCTCTGCATTTTCCCAATTCTAAATGAAATCTAAAACATGCCCTGCTTCTTGTTACGACTTGATACCTAACTGTGGCTTTGGGGCATGCTTATCTTTATACTGATTTACAAAGGCTCATTTCAGATATGCTTTTGGAACTTGCAAGAAGAGAAAAGATTTCAGGGATAAAGCCTGATGAAGATCTTGACATATTCATGAAGGTACCTAGGTTTCACACTTGCATTCAGATACCATTTTCTTGGATAATAAACAATTATTTGCAAGGATATGAGCATGTTTACAATGTTTTTGTTCAGTCATTGGCATTGGGTGGAAAGAAAACAAGCCTGGTGGTGGAGTACATCTTGAAGGTATTCTCCTACAGCCAGCAATTCTAATCCACACAAAAGAACTTTGAAATTGCTTATGTTATCATGCCGTAACACCAATATCAGGCACAACCTGGTCAGGAATTGCAGGATTAAATCACTGCTACAATGCCTTTGCAAAGTGAAATGTGATATTATTTTTGTCTTAGAATGAGGAACTTCCTTTTTTCTGCTTTAGATCATGTATCCACATTTTATAATTACTAAAATGTATATGACAGATTTTAGGGTTGGACATATGTGCTGACACATTAGTGGGCGATGAAATGCTTAAAGGAATCTCAGGGGGTCAGAAGAAACGGCTCACAACAGGTTCGCACCAGAAGCACCTTTTGTCCTCACTTTTCCTTAGCTGTTTCTGAATGAGATATGTGCATCTATTTACAGGTGAATTACTAGTCGGTCCAGCTAGAGTGCTTTTCATGGATGAAATCTCAAATGGGCTTGATAGCTCAACGACTTTTCAAATTATCAAGTATCTTAAGCATTCAACTCGTGCACTTGATGGGACCACTGTAATTTCCTTATTGCAACCTGCACCCGAGACTTATGAACTGTTTGATGATGTCATACTTCTCTGCGAGGGACAAATTGTGTACCAGGGGCCTCATGATGATGTTCTTGACTTCTTTTCTTCTTTGGGATTTACTTGCCCTGAAAGAAAAAATGTTGCAGATTTCCTGCAAGAAGTACGTACTGAAGTATTATGGTGTGAATTTCTGGTTTATGATTAGTTATTTTTGCTTTAACTCTTCGTGTACAGGTAGTATCAAAGAAGGATCAAGAGCAGTACTGGTCTGATCCTTATCGCCCTTATCACTACATACCTCCAAGAAAGTTTGCTGATGCTTTTCGTTCATATCGAACTGGTAAAAGTTTATACGATGAACTAGAAGTTCATTTTGATAGACGTTATAATCATCCAGCGGCATTGTCAACTTCTAGCTATGGCGTGAAGGGAAAGGAACTTTTGAAAACAAGCTTTGCATGGCAGAAGCTACTAATGAAACGGAATTCATTTATCTATGTTTTCAAATTTATTCAGGTATACTATTTACTCTGTTAGATTGCCAAGTCATAAATAAGTTTGTCAGTACTGGAATATTATGATGATGTGGTACAGCCACTTATCATGTTAGTTGGAGTCTAACTCTATTCCGTTGGTTATTCTTTTGATTTTGTTGATCTGTACTATAATGCAGACGACCAAACATATTTCATCTAGTGATAATGTTGTAAAATGGTCCAAACCTGACATATAGATGTATTATGAACTGTTTTGCAGCTTCTTTTTGTTGCCTTGATCACAATGAGCGTGTTTTTCCGGACCACATTGCATCATGATACAATTTATGATGGAGGCTTATATGTCGGTGCAATATACTTTTCCATGGTCATTATTCTTTTTAATGGGTTTACAGAGGTTTCCATGCTGGTAGCTAAACTTCCCGTCCTTTACAAGCATCGTGATTTACACTTTTATCCCAGCTGGGTGTATACAATTCCTTCTTGGATCCTCAGCATTCCAACTTCACTCATGGAGTCTGGTCTTTGGGTGGCAGTTACTTATTATGTAATTGGATACGATCCAAACATCACCAGGTAGATAGAACATCCATTGTGGATAAATGAATTCTTTTAGACTTTTTGGAGTGGATTTCATCTTGTTGATTTTTATTTACAGATTTTTTCGGCAATTCTTGCTGTATTTCTCTCTGCACCAGATGTCCATAGCTCTTTTCCGTGTAATTGGGTCCTTGGGTCGCAATATGATAGTTTCCAATACATTTGGATCTTTTGCTATGCTGGTTGTCATGGCTCTTGGAGGGTATATCATCTCAAGAGGTACCATAAGCATTGATGTTTTGTCAGTTGATGCTACTTGCCTTTGTCTCTTATATTGGTTTGTTGTGACAGATCACATTCCAAGCTGGTGGATATGGGGCTTTTGGGTTTCTCCTTTGATGTATGCTCAAAATGCTGCTTCAGTAAATGAATTTCTTGGGCATTCTTGGTCTAAGGTTGTAATCATACTGTTATTTCTCATATTTTGCTTGACTAGCAAATGAAATATTACATGGAAATCATGTACTTTAATCATTATTTATTGCACCAAATTCGGATAACCAAAATGATAATGATGTTATTTAGGCACATGAAAAAAAATGAATCTAGAAACAAATCATTCCTGGCAATCAAATGATATCGCAGAAGAGCTCAAATGTCTTCTGAAGCAAGTTGCGCTCTTGCCTCGGGACATTACTTGGCCACATAAAAGCAACACCATTTGAACTCCTGATATTGGATGAAGCTAAACAATACTAGACAAATGTCAGACCCTTAGGCTTATTGCTTTTGCTGATATGTATGTCATGCTGGGGTCTGGCTTGGATTCTGCATCAAGTACTTCTAGATTTTGCTAGTCTAGCTAAAACTTAATTTTGCTTTCCTCTTTGTTTCTTGTGCAGAAAATAGGGAACACTACTAATCTTTCATTAGGAGAGGCAGTTCTGAGAGCACGTAGTCTGTTTCCAGAGAGCTACTGGTATTGGATCGGTGTTGGTGCCTTAGTTGGATATACAGTTGTACTCAATGTGATGTTCACTTTCTTTCTTGCTCACCTGAAACGTAAGCTGCTCAACATATTTTTGTACTTGTTTACTCAACCAAAATTTTTAGAAACAAATCTATAGAAGATCTAATCTAATTAATAATGCATTTTTGCTACACATTTTAGCTTGGGGAAGGAAACAGGCAGTTATATCGAAGGAAGAGCTGCTAGAGAGAGAAAAGAGAAGGAAAGGTGACAATGTTATTGAACTGAGACATTACTTATATACTTCAGGCTCGTCAAACGGTTAGTAAACTGATATTTTTCCTGGATTTTCATATTCTTCTGATTTCAACATTATAACTCAGATTTTATATTTGAGCTGCATTCATGGTAACTTATCTGAGCAGGAAAGTATTTCAAACAGAGAGGGATGGTTCTTCCATTTCAACCACTTTCCATGTCCTTCAGCAATATCAACTACTTTGTAGATGTTCCTGTGGTGTGTACATAGCTTCGTCCCATAGACAAATGTCTTCTTTCAAATATTCACCCAGAGAATATAAGTTTCTAATCACATTACCTCTTCAGGAATTGAAGCAGCAAGGGATAGTAGAAGACAGACTTCAGTTGTTGGTTAATGTTACTGGAGCATTTAGACCGGGCGTACTTACAGCATTAGTTGGAGTTAGCGGTGCTGGAAAAACCACACTCATGGATGTCCTAGCCGGTAGGAAAACCGGAGGGGTGGTAGAAGGGAGCATACATATCTCTGGTTATCCCAAAAAGCAAGAAACTTTTGCTAGAATTTCTGGTTATTGTGAGCAAAATGACATCCATTCTCCTTGCTTGACTGTCCTTGAATCACTTCTTTTCTCTGCTTGGCTCCGGTTACCATCAGAAGTGGACATTGGTACACAACAGGCAAGTGCATTCATCTATTTACCCTGCTCAAGCTCAGCAGATAAACACATGCATGATTTTTTTTTGGCGTAACATTGAAAAGCTTGGACATGAACATGAACCTTGACTGTTGATTGTCAGGCATTTGTCAACGAGGTGATGGAACTTGTTGAGCTTACTTCATTAAGTGGGGCATTGGTCGGTCTGCCTGGTATCGATGGTCTGTCCACAGAGCAGAGGAAAAGGCTAACAATCGCTGTTGAATTGATTGCCAACCCGTCCATAGTGTTCATGGATGAGCCTACATCAGGTTTGGACGCAAGGTCTGCAGCCATTGTCATGAGGACAGTGAGAAATATTGTGAACACTGGACGCACCATCGTTTGTACAATTCATCAGCCCAGCATAGACATTTTTGAGTCTTTTGATGAGGTAATTGTTTGTTATTATCTGGACTTCTCTTTCCTGAAATATGGTTTCTCTGAAATCAGAGTTCTATTTAAACAATATCATTCTCATTGCAAGTGACAGCAACCGGGTCGAAACTTCTAAATTCTTTTAATTATGAATTTCTGCCATGTGAAAGTTAAGACAGCTGGGATGTACTGGTTGATTATTTTTATTTATCCTCCTGTCTCATTTACCATGACAGCTTTTGTTTATGAAACGTGGAGGGGAACTTATATATGCTGGTCCGCTGGGCCCTGAGTCACGTGAATTAATAAAATATTTTGAGGTCAGTTTGGTTCAATTAACTCACATACCCAATATCTTGATAATTTTTTGCGGTAGCTATTCAATTAAATGCTATGCAATTTTCTTTTGCAGGCTATTGATGGAGTGGCAAAAATAAAGCCAGGGTATAACCCTGCTGCGTGGATGCTTGAAGTCACTTCTTCAACTGAAGAACAACGTCTACGAGTAGACTTTGCTGAAATTTATCGAAAATCAAATCTATTTCAGTATGCCAATCTTTGTTGATGCTGATTCTACATTTTTGATCGGCATTAGAGTCTGCTTTATCTAATACTACTGTCCTCTCTTGTTTCAGACGCAACAAAGAATTGGTTGAAATTCTGAGCAGGCCAAATAACAATACAAAAGAGTTGAGCTTCCCAACAAAGTATTCTCAATCATACTTTGGCCAGTTCTTGACTTGTCTTTGGAAGAATAATTTGTCTTATTGGCGATACCCACAATACACGGCTGTGCGTTTCTTCTACACAGTTGTGATATCAATAATGCTTGGGACAATATGCTGGAGATTCGGTTCAAAGAGGTCTTCCCTTTGATCCTTCTGAAAAGTCATTATCATATTAGCTCTTTCAACAATATTGGATGTTTGTGACATCGGGGCAGCAAAACTTTGGATAAAAATATTGATGATTTTCTCATCTTTTTGGGTCTCTGTTGATAGGGTCTTTTCTCTTAGCCTAAGTTAGATTTTTGTCATTAGAATATCCTCCGTCTGAATTTGCTTCTTCCAGGGACAATGTGCAAGAATTGTTCAATGCCATGGGATCCATGTATGCCGCAGTCTTGTTCATCGGGATCACTAATGGTAGTGCTGTTCAACCTGTTGTTTCTGTTGAAAGGTTTGTCTCGTATAGAGAGAGAGCTGCAGGGATGTATGCAGCCCTGCCATTTGCATTTGCTCAGGTTTACCACTGACCTTGTTCCCGTACCTGTCTTTAATGAAAGTCCATTCTGGGGATTCAAAATTCTGCTCTCTTTTATCTGCAGGTCGTTATTGAGTTCCCTTATGTGTTTGCACAGACGATTATTTACTGCTCAATTTTCTATTCCATGGCAGCATTTGAATGGACTGCCTTGAAATTCATCTGGTACATATTTTTTATGTATTTTACCATGCTATATTTTACCTTTTACGGAATGATGACGACGGCCGTGACACCAAACCATAATGTGGCTTCCATCATTGCTGCTCCATTTTACATGCTCTGGAACCTATTCAGTGGCTTTATGATACCTCACAAGGTACTTATCCCTCCCTAAGAATTCACAGTACACTTTTGTTTGACACTCTTGTAGAATTGTCCCATAATAAAAAGTCATACAACTCTTGTTCTTTTCCATTTACTTTCAATGTCAATCAAATAGCCTCTCTGGCTCTCTAGCAAAGCTGCCTAAAAGTGAATTTTACAGTTTTTCTCCTCCTCCCACCATCATAACGTAGTCTTACAAACTTTGAACAGAGAATCCCCATCTGGTGGAGATGGTATTACTGGGCAAACCCCATAGCTTGGACTCTATATGGCCTTTTGACATCACAATATGGGGATGATGTTAAACTGATGAGGTTGCCAGATGGGGATCACTTCGCCCCTGTAAGTCAGGTACTGAAAGAAGTGTTTGGGTATAGGCATGATTTCTTGGGCGTAGCAGGTGTTATGGTGGTTGGTTTCTGTGTGCTCTTTGCAGTGGTTTTTGCTTTTGCAATAAAGTCCTTCAATTTTCAGAGGAGATGACTGAGTAGAACAAATTTATCGAAGATTCATGATATAACTCTATGTTTTCCTCGCATATATAATCGTTTGCAGCAAATCTCAAACGTCAGTGATGTACATGAAATTTTACAGGAATGTATAACTTGTAGCTTATATATTAATGTATTTTTTTTTTCTCTCTTGCAACGCCATTTGAATTGTACGGTTTCCTAGACAAAGCAAAGCTTGTAATTGGAATGACCCCATCCAAATCAACGGTGGAGGTTCCAAAAGAGAAACCAAAGCTTGGTAGATATGGACATTGACTATGAATTATTCAATAATAGGCAATTAGTTCCCCCTTCTCCTGCACCTCTTCCCTTCATAGGCAATTTGATTTCTTCATAGTGACATTATCTCTATATTTATTATTATAATGCAAGTATTTTTAAAGTTATAAAAATTATATTTATTTTCTCGAAATTGATATCCTAATATTAACAAAATAAATGAGAAAAATGATTTTAGCATAAATATAAATCTTAAATTTATTTCTCCTCTTTTATTTGCATTATAGGATGATCCATTTTTACTTTTCTGGTAAAAAATTGAGATTTCCTGTCAAAAGAGGATCATTTAAAGACTTTGATACACTTAGGTTACAAAGTGTTGTTTAAAAACTTGTTTGGACTTTGAAATAATAAAATAAGTTGCACATATTTTAATGAAGTTTTAGTCGATTAATCATTTGATAGTTAACCAATTAAAAGTCTTTACAATTCATTTTTTGGAAATTAAAGAAATATTATATTTCTAAAAGTTGAGGTAATGTTTTATAAGTGTTCCAAAGGCATAGAGGCATAGAAAAATTTAAGATAACAACTTACACCTAACAAAGAATTACATGACTCTGAAGATTATGAGCTAAACCAATGTGCACACACCAATATCAACAAACCAACAAAAAGGAAGTAAGAAAGATAATAGACCAATGGAAGAACAATCGAATTCCGTAGCTCCTTATGTTTTTAGATGGTCTAGTATTCTTTAAGAGGAAGCTAATCCAGGATTGTAGAAGGAGCAGAGTTGGTTGGTCATCAGTTTCTTATTGATCCAGGTGCTTGATCCTTAGCCCTTTCTTTACTTTATAAAAGCCTCAAGTTTCTTTCTATCTAAATACAATACGTATCACTGCCAAACGTTATATTATATACTATTTTGTCACCCTTGGTCATTCTCCTTCCTTTGCTAAGCTTTTCAAAGGTTTGTATATGAGATAAACTTGTTTATACAAATTTGCAACAGGATTGAATGTTGTTCTATAAGTAAGCAACAAAGTCACAAGAGAAGAATATGTGAAGTAAAGTTTCTTGAAGAGATTTGCAAAGGCAACACTAGTGGGGAGAGTTAAGAAAACTCGTCTTTTCTAAAGTTGTCAGTCTTTGATTGAAAACTAGCCATATAGGGAAAGAAACTTTAGGGAGAACCAGATTCTTCCATGCTAAGCTATCTTCCAAAGTTGAGGGCAAAAGATCTCTTTGCAAAAGGAATTAGTGAATTGGCCAGAGTATTGTTTAACTAACGATATGGATCCTCACCTCTAGGCTAGGTCTATATTCAAGAATGGAGTTCATAAACATGAAGGAGCTATCGGACTAGTCAATCCCATTAGTGATCATATTTACCTTGGAGCTTTTAGAGAAGAGGTGTTTTAGTCTTAATAGAAACTTCATCCTATATAGGAAGCTTAACTTACTCCAATTTTTAAAGCATAAAGAAGCATTCTTGCCTTTGCCAATTATGTATATAATGTCTTAATATAGCAACTCCCTTAAAGAGGAGCTGTGACATAAACCAAGAGGAAGTAGATTTAATGCAAACCTCCCAAAAACTTTTGCCTTTTACGAAGCAGATGTGTATCCATTTAACCTATATAACCTCCTTATTAGTTAAAATTCTCCATATTATTTGTTTTTCCTATAAGGACTATGTTGGTTAATGAAACTAGGAAAATGTTGAGGCGTTCTTCATTATTTGGAGAGCAAAGTTTTGACCATTTAACTTTGCAAATGAATTTTTGTTTAAATTACCTAAACATAGACACCTTTTCGACATCTTCTTAAAGGTTTTGATCAAACCTTTAAAAAGAAAAAGTGAGAAGATCAGTAGATATGCAGGGAATTGTGGATAGAGTTAATGAGTTACAATTTGCCTATAAAATAAAGAGACTTGTTTTACTAGTTACAAATTATTTTCTAAATTTTCTATAATAATGGTGACTATTCCTTGAAAGATATTATTTTACTAGGGATTGGTAGTAAAAGGAGGCTTCCATCAAATGAGTTGGAGGTTTATGATTAAGGATAACCATCTGACATGGTGTTTAGCTCCTACAGATACTATGAAATGATTATCCGCTATTAATAGGTAAATTAAATAGGACTTTGAAGGTATGTAAAGCAGATATATGAGTGCATATTGATTTGTCCTCATCTTTTGAAAGGAGAAGCAAGTCATCAACAAATGTAAGGTTAAAAACTCAGCTTCTTCTTGGTGCATTTGGTTACTCAAGAAAATAAATCTAAACATGTTTTTATTTGTTTTGAATTAAACTTAATCGATTTTTGTTATAAGAATTGAATGAAAGAGAAGAAAGATAGAAAAGAACTTAAGTTTAGCTCCTCTAAAGCTATCGTACTAAAGAGAGAAACTAAATCACACACACATATGCTTGTGAGAAAACTCTCAACTTGACTTTTATTGCCCAAAATTTGCTTTATGCATTACAATGCTCCCTATTTATAGAGATCTTGATCTTTCTTGTTTTTGAATAAGAAAAGGAAACTAAAATCCTACTAAAATCATCTAACAAATCTGCATAATTTGACTAGGAAACAAAGAAAAAAAATCTGCCTAATTTGACTAGGAAATAAAGAAAACAAATTTACCTAATTTGACTAGGAAACAAAGAATAATACTTGAGTGGCAAGTAAATAACTTTTCAACCCTTTTCATTAACCAATATTCCATTAGGTGTAATGGAAATATATTGATCAATCTAGGTGATAAATACATTAGGAGAGCCAAAAGCCTTTAGATATGCAAAATATAGTTAAATTGTATTGAATCAAAGACATTATGGAAGTCCACTTTAATAGCACAATTCTTATAGGAGCTTTTCCTACTATAACCCTTAAATAATTCTTGTGCCAACAATATATTATTATCAATCAACCTACCTTTGATAAAAGCCCACTGGAACTAATTAATAAGAGGCTTTAGGATGAGCTTCAATATGAAAGCAAGTAGTCTGACGGTCGCCGGCATGAAGCCGGAATCACTAGTAATCACCGGTCAACTATATCATTCCCAGGCCTTGTACACACCGCCCATCACACTATGGGAGCTGGCCATGCCCGAAGTCGTTACCTTAACTGTAAAGAAAGGGATGCCGAAGGCAATTTTCACCACTTGTCCAGGGTTGAGCCCGGGGATTTGACGGCGGACTTAAAAAGCCAGAAGAAAACATGTTCCTTTTGATATATACGGTTCAACAAAAATAATCATTAATACTACTTATTCAACAAATTGGATTGATTGATACGGATTGATTTTCTATTACGATAACCACTAGACGATGGGGCCACGTTTTCCCGACTGTCAACATACTATGCTCATAGTATAAACAGTCTTATGAAGAATGTTGCAGCAAGAGATATGCTTCAAGTATTTAAGGGAGCTAAGATTATGATTTTTGGGAATAAGAAAAATGTAGGTTTTATTAATTTCTATTAACATTTTCCTTTTTTTAAAAAATATAGAACATCAATTACTACTTCTTTAATGAAATGCCAATATCTTTGAAAGAATAGAACATTTTGTTAGTAGTGTGCCCTAGGCCAATGGATATTTGTGATTCATGTATTAACATTATGACTTGTTAATAATATAT
>JANIJH010000008.1:51305161-51325187 GCA_024520975.1 Erythroxylum areolatum | reverse complement strand
AAAGGGAGTTAGAATAATGGATAAATGATGAGTATTGAACTAGAAATGATAGATTAAGCATGAGGAATTGAATGTTGAAGTAAAGAGTTAAAAATATTTTGATCTGAAACTTCCATGAGTTTTCTGTACTAATATAGAGAGTTTTTGACAAATTTGTCTTCATGGAAGTTGTAGAGCTTTTTTTAAGCTTTCCATTGGAGTAGAGAGATACGACTTTTATAAGTTGGTGATGCTGTTTAGGGTAGACTTTCGGGACAACTTCATTGTTCTGAAATTTTGACCCTTATAGAAGAAAATTTGGTTTTCAAGGTCCCATAAAAATTGTATATCTTTCTTTTATCTTTCCATTGATATAAAGTTTTTAAATATTGTAGTTCGGGATCAAAAGTTATGGAGTTTAGAAGTTAGGATATCTGTGAAGAAGAAGAAGTGAAAAAAGCACCGTCGTGCAAAAGCACAACAACGACTTTGGTGACTTATAAGTGAATGTCGCTAACGTGCAAATGCACGATAGTGACTTTGGAGGTTGGATAACGAAAGTCGCTACCGTGCAATTGCACGATAGCTACTTTGAAGTTTTCAGGGGCATGTGAATATCTGATAGTGTTTTGATCATAACTTCTTCTCTAGACCTCCAAATGACTTAATTTTTGAAGCATTGGATTTGTAAAATATTTTTCTATCTCTACATAAAATTTTGTAGTATTCCGAATTGAATTGAGAAAGAGATTGATCGAATCAAAGTACAGGTATCGGCTAGAAGTGCATGAACTGGATATTTTGCTAAACAGGTTCCAGTATTTTGATAATATCTTGATTTGTAGAATTACAAATAAGATGATTTTTAATTTGGAATAAACTAGAGAAATAGGGCTACAAATAATATTAGAATTAGAATTGTGATTCGGTCTCTAAGATGTTTAATTTCTGGATGGAAGTAGTGCATAGTATACTGTTTTTGAATACGAACAGCCCGAAATTGTTTGAGACATATCTTCCAAATTACTGAACCAAATTAAGTGATTTTGATGTCAATGGAAAGATAAGACATAGAGGAACACTTTTATAGAAGAGAGTTTGACTAAATTACCTCAGTTTCACTTTCTAATTGAATGTGAATAGTAGACCTAAAAGTATGTCTTGAAAAAATCTGAAAGTAAGCCAATGAAAAATGAATTGTGATTTCAATAGTTTTAGTGAGGCTTAAACCTAAGTATAAATTATACTTAGATGAGTGTTGGTATAGGAATGATTTTGTGATGAAATTGAAGGAAAGATACCCGGGATTGTCATGAATATGCATTGTACATAATTCGTTTCATACATGTGCATTATTGAACAACTATAATTGTGCAAAGTTGTAACGTGTGTGAAATGTGTATTGCATAAATGAACTGTGCAGGTTAGAACGTCCATATTCAGGTGTTTCCAAATATTGGAAGTGAATGCTAAACTGGAACGTACTGTGAGTAGACCTAGATGGTCTCATTTCATTGTTTGTTTTATTTGAATTTTTATATTGATTGATTTCCGAATATGATTGATTGTAATAGATTCCGGATAGAAGGTCCGATGATTGTGTTGTTGATTGAGATATTGAAGTGCTACTTGTATATGAATGAGATGAAATAAGTATGCATAGTTTGACTGTTAAATGTCGGACCATGGTCCGATGATAAATGTGTATTAAATGTGCTTTTGCATATGAATGAAAGTGTGATTCTCAACTTTAATATTGAATGCCGGACTAAGGTCCAATGATATGTGAATTTGAGTGAATGGAAATTGGGTAAATGTGATTGATGCATTCCATTGCATGAATGCATTAAATAGAAGGGCAGTTGTGACCAGAGTAGTTAACAATCAGAGCTTAAAGCTCAACGAGTGAAAATGAGCCTCGAGCTCGAAAGTGATTCAGAGCCTCAAGCTCAACGTTTAATGAGCCCTATATCCCCCAAGCGGATAAGGGACAGTTATCAATGAGCCCTATATGGGACAATCTAGGCACTCAGTCACAACAAAGTAACAAATAGAAAATGAGTCTCATGTGCACTGCATATGCATAAAATGAATGATTAAGTGTATTGAATGTGAAGTGTCAAATTGAATGTGAAATGTGAAATAATGTGAAATGTGAATTATGTGTCATGTGACTGGGTAAGTCATCGATGATGGTCACTCATTGAATTCGCAAAACTCATCCAAAATTTGTAAATATTTTTCAAAACTCAGAAGAATACCCTGTTAGGCAAACGGAAGTAAAATTATTGCATGCAAGGGAAAGATAGAGATCGGGATCAGTTGGCGTCTGCAATTATATTTTTTCTATTTTTGTATTAATTTGTATATTCAGAAATGATTGTACAAATATGTTTACGTTGTATGTAAAGACATTATGTCTAAGTGTTTTATATTTATAATGGGCCACAAGTGATTAGTGAATCTCTAATGAGTTGTGTAACTGAAAATGTTATGAATGAAATAAAGCAGGCTCAAATTGATTTTCTGATTTTTCGCGTATTTGGATGGAAAAATATTTATACTAAGTTTTTTACTGACTAAGTGATTTAGCATGCCATCATCGCGGGGCACAGACCCGGATATCACCCATCGATGTCGGGTTCGGGTCTTGCGGGAGTGGGGTGTTACACCCCCTCCCTTTTTGGCATTGTTGATCACAAATATGAAACCCCCTAAATAACATAATTGGATATATAAATCAAATGCACAATCCATATGGCAAATACTTCCCCTTAATTAAACATCAAGTTCTAAAGAAGATCAAGTTATCCAATCATCCAAATTTCTCCCCCTTAGGATAAAAAAATGCTAAAAAGCATGACGAATAGTCAAGCATACACATTGAAAGCTCCCCCTAAATGAAACATTCACCATAAACAATCTGATGTCTTTCCCTTGGAACAAAACATTGTCAAAATAAAGAATGCCTTCAACATTATCAATCTCAGCGAATAGAGAAACATTAAAATTACTAGAAGGTTCAGCAGAAGAATCATAAACACCCTAAGAAGACAAATTACCACCAATCAAAATACTAAGAGATATGCCCGAAAGAGAGAGAGATACCTGAGAGAGATCCATACCGATGAGAGAGTTGAGGAGTCTTCGATATAGCTAAATAGAAGTCACAATGCAAACTACTAAAAAGATGAGACGATAATAGCAATATAAAACTAATGAATTAAAAAAAATCTTTTTTTCCTTTTTTTACGTTTCGTTTTTTTAAACACAAAAAATACTTCAAAAATGTATAGTACACAGTCCCTGTGCCCCTTGAAGAAATTCACACCTGGTCTTTTTCTTCGTCATATTATCTTTGTCATCGATTTCTTCTCTAAAAGTAACTGACTTGTCTTCTATTTGACTAGTTGCTTTACAAACAATAACTAACTGTGAATCCTCAATTTCTTGTTTTTTCTTCACTACGTTTTTGTGCTTGTACTTGACCCTTTCTAATGCAAGTGTGCTTCGGTATCATGGATTGCTACTGAAAATTTAATGGAGAGTGTCTAGAATTTTGATTTTGACCCCTTTGAAACATAATTTTTAACTTCTTGTAGCATCTCAACATTATATGCCTAATAACTCCACAAAAATGACACATCGGTACAAATCTTCAATTCTTCCTCAAAGTTTCTTCATGGACAGATCTGGATATGTCATCTTTCTTCTCATTCACTTTAGAACACTCACCCTTATAGCCAATGCTTTAAAGATCTCCTTTAATCGTACCAATTGTCATTAACTTTTCTAGTTTTTCTATACTGCCATTCAACATTCTCAATCACTTTTCAGTACTTACTAATTTTATTTTAGCTTCACCAAGCTCATATGACATCAACATCAATTTCTTATCTAACTCTTGGATGGTGATCTTCATGAAGAGATTGTCTTCCTTCAATCTTTCATTCTTTCTACATTTTTTCACCCATTTTTCGTACATTAACTCATAAACTTCATAAATACCTTCCTTTTTATCATATAAAATACTGTCATCACTGTCATAATCTGATATTGAGCTTCAAGCTGAATCATTTGCATGTTTCCCAAAACTTCCCAATTTACTCACTTTTTCGTCTTTAGTTACTTTCTTCTCAGTTATTGTTAAGCGAGTAATTGGACTTTTGTTATGTAAGGCAACCAATGCAGCACCATTCGTTATTTCTTCTTCGCTACTATATTTACTCTCGGAATCATTCTCATTCTAGGTGCTTGTGAAGGACTTTTCTTTTCTCTCCTTCAAAGTATTAGCACATTCAGATTGAATGTGTCCGAAGCCTTGACACTTATGACATTGAATTCTCTTTACCTTTCTTTCTCCCTTTTGAGTATTGGTTTGTTGTTTGAAGTTATTGTTCAATAAGCTCCTGCCTTTTCTCTCTCTTCATCCACTTACTAAACTCTCGTGTTAATAGCTCTATCTTCTCGTTCTCGTCGGATTCATCGTCTAAGTCATTCACAACTTTACCAATCTCGACTTGCAATTCTAATCCTTTCTTCTTCTCTCACTTACCTCTTAAAAGATTCATCTCAAAGTTTGTAAGGATTCCTGAGAAATTATCAATGTCGTGGGCCTTCTCTATTGCTGCAATTTTTGGAATAAATCTTGGAGATAGCAATCTCAACGTGTTCTTGACTAATTTCATGTTGGAGTATTTCTTCCTCAGTTGATGAGCCTGCTTTGCTATATCTCGCAATTTGTCATTAAAGTCTTTAATAGTCTCATTCTCATCCATTTCTGTAGTTTCGATGCTATCATAGATTTTGACCGTTCATGAATAGTTTGCAAAGCATCTCACACTTCTTTTGTCGATTTACAGGCTAAAATTATTGAGAAGCGTCCCTCATCAACAGCACTGAATATCGCATGCATTGCTTGTGAATTTTCAAATGCACTTTCTTCTTCAGCTCATGTCCAGTTAGATGAATCTTTCTGAACTACCTCTCCTTTATCATTAATGATCATCGAATGCGTACACCTATGTACTACAGGATGCCAAGCTTTTGTACCCTGAGCTTGTATGAAGACTCCCATCCATGATTTCCATGTAGAATAGTTAAAGCTATCTAACAGTGGTGATCTAGTGATTAATGCACCATCTCTTATGGCCATGTTCGCGAAACTAAGATCTGCACCAACTTACTACCAAGTTCTAAATCGATGATCTCTCTCTGATACCAATTGAAAAATTGAAGGGGATGATAGTTTCGCAAGCTTCCCAATTTTACCGTGGACGCTTCTAGCACAAATAAAAACAAAAACAATCAAAAACAAAATAATAAAAACATCATAAATTTGGTAACGCAGTTTGGTATACCTTGTCTACGTCTGCGAGGCCTTAACCCAGCTTAATCACTTTCACCGAAATCCAATAGATTTACCCAAGGCTTTACTGAGCCAACACCACTCAACCCTTGACACTATCTCTCAACCTTACTTCTCGTTAAAGATTTTCACACCTAATAACACTATCGACTCATGTTAACCTCAACAGAGAATTTTTTTAATACTCTTTTTAATTAAAAGAAAATAAAAATAACTCAAGTAATGAATCAATTAAGAATAAAAACACAAAACACTTGAGACAAAAAAAAATAACAACTTCCCTATAGGTTCAGCTCCTCTGAAATAAATCAGAAAATTATCACCATAACACGTAAACATTTATTTGCCGAAACATTATAAGCATCAAAGGCCAAGGCTGTCTAGTTTTCTCGCTGCTATAAAGTAGACCATAGAATCTTATTCACTCCACTGGGAATTATCCACGCCAATGCCACACAAGCACCAAAGAGGCTAAACCGTAAATCAGTTACTATAACCACCACAACTCCAATGGACACCGGCAATTAAAAAAACAATAATGGAAGTAGCGCATAAGAGTTGTCCAGAAGCAAGTGACTCACGTAACTCCAACTTACGCCCACTGCACCATTGATATATAACTCACACTCAAAATTCACTTCAACTATTTCATGGAGACATGCACAATTGTTGCTTTTTTTTTATTCAAGGAACAACTAATGCACACCACACCTGTTACCTACTCACGTAAAATTCACTTCTACAGCTGATTAATGCAACACCCACTGCACCTTTAATTGCTAGACACCCATGCAAGATTAGCACTAGCACTTGACCCACGCGCAATACTAATATATATGTTCAACTATTCACCACACCATCTTAAATTGTCGTAGATACACACAAGCACTTGACCAACTGAACAATTAATTCACGTTAACTCTAAGTCACACACACACATGTCATCTCAAGTATAGCATACTCACGTTGGTGATAGTCTTCTGCCGTGGGTACTAGATGTGCACAAATTTCTCACACAATCAGAGCCCTATTTAAATTCAAACATACAACAACCTCATTCTTTTAATTTCATCAATCCACAATTTTTAAATCCCGCTACAATTAAGATTTTATATGTCCAATTAAATTACTAAAACTAAATAAAAGATATATATAATATATCTTACCAAACTATTCTTGTTTGCTTATAAAATGATGAGCTTTGGTAGTTAGCGGTTGAAATCATATATACATGCACATGCCTTGGCAGTGTAAGAGAGCGACATTATGCATCTCCCTCTTTGACAGCTAATTCGACAACATGAAAAAGTATAAGACTATAAACAGTTGTGTCTAAATGGTCATTTTATGTTTTAACTGTTTTGTTATTCCCAGTGCTGTGTCCTATGTGATTCTATACATACCATCTTCTGGGTATCTGCTTGCAGTTATGTAACGGAAGATTACGAGCAAGAAATGCTATATCAGAAGATCATTGGGCTAATGACCGAGTCCTTGGGCTTGATACAACAAGATGTGAAGTGGTTCAAGCCCAAAAGTGAAGGTAATGAACCACCGCCACATATCTTGCAATTGGATTTCCTATCCAGTGTCCAGACCCAGGTCATGCAATGGGCTTAGCTCCTCACACAGATCCTCAATTGCTCACTTTGCTTCTCCAAAGCTGCAGCACCAATGGCCTCCAAGTTCATAAAGAAGACTGTGGGTGGGGTCCTGTATATCCACACAAACGCAGTTGTAGTCAGCGCTGGGGACATGATGCATATTATCTCCGGTGGAAGTTTTAAGAATCCACCGCATCAGGCGGTAGTCAAGAGGAAACACCACCGGATATCCATTGCATACTTCTATACCCCACCCAAGGACATTAAGGTATCACCACCAACAAAGTTGATTGACTCTAATCATCCTCTACTGTACCGGCCAGTTACATGGAAAGAATACCTCGATGAAAAGGCAGCAGAATTGACCAATGCCTTGGAGCATGTAACCCCTGTTGTTGTTGTCTCCGTGTTGAAGTGAATTAATTTCTTGGCTGTTGCATAATTTAGCCTCCATAGAACGAGTTACACAGTACCAATTGCACAACTTCATCATCTACTTCATTGAAGTTAGGCATTTCATGGATGTAGGACGATTTACTTTAATTTGAATCCATAAAACATCAACTGCAGGAGCAGGACATCGCTCTAAAGCCTCCTATCCTTCACTTGCCAAACAGGGGTTGCGAAGGGCTATGTAACACGAATAATGCGCGTACATCTCACAACATATTACTAAACATTTAACGTTTGGTAGTTACAATTTTGGAACTTTCAAGGGTCTTCCTGTGCTCTTATTTTACATTTTCTACCATGTTTTTCCCTGCTAAACAAGTTAGGTTTGCACAAAACTTCAAGTTTTGCGGTTAACCCTCAACCGGGGATGCGGTTAGTTACAGTGTGCGGAAATGAAATGAACAAAACCTAAGAAAACCTGTACTCCTACTAGATAGACATAGGCTGTAGCAGTTGGTCAATATGAACATCAAACAATCGTGCAAGACCTCTAAACCAATTCGTATTCAGTAAGGCGACGGTCATCAATCACTCACTTCCAGAGCTTAACGCACTTGTCATGACTAGCAGAAGCTACCACACCAGTAACGCTTGATGCTGCTAAGGATGACACTAGTTTTTCATGAGCAGTCAGTGTCATTGTTTTGTTTTCAGCCATGCTCCATAGTTCCAGAGTCTGAAAACAGCATTTCACAGTGTGTCAAGTCCAATGAGTATGACAACACTAAACCAATTCCATGTACATAACAACTCCCACTTTCTCTGTCACACAGAAAGGAAATAAAGATTATCCCTAAATTATTCTCACAAGCCAAGTTGCAAGCTGCTGAGAATTTCAGTTCATTGAGAAAAGATATGGACTGGATATTTGAACTTAATGTTATGTTGCAAAATCTGTTGCAAAGCTATATGGTGTAAAGCAAAGTAGTGATAACTTGCCTCATAACAGCCAACAACCAATAAAAAAGGATAAGTTGGATGGAAGACACAAGTGTTAAACTTGTTTCCAGAACAGTTTAACTCATGAACGCAATCCCCTTTGCTGCCAGAGCCAATCTTCCACAATCTGACCGAGTCATCACTCACAGATGCTAAATACTCACCAGAAGGTTCCCAGCATACAGAATGGACAGGGTTTTTATGGCCCTATAATTAGCAACATGGAAAACCCAAATACTGGGTCAGCCACTTCATGTGAACGATATGGAAGTAGTACACAACTACAAGATACAAATCTTATGGAGAACTTGCATGTATACTCAAAGGATAATAAACATGATAGAAATCCTCTAATTTTCACAAATACATCTCAATCTCATATGCAAACTCATTTGGAATATTAACATAGGTTTTTTAATGCTCTAAGGGTTTTACCTGAAATTCAGAACATGTTAGGAAATAAGAAGTGGATTATAGCGGCTTTTTGAGCAGTGATCAGGACAGGTTAGATCCAGAAGAAAGATGCTTTGGGAGAAGGAAGTGGATTTAGATTAATTATGCAGACCAAATGAAGGATCATGGGCAGCAACAAATAAAGAAGTTTTGTAAAATTACTATTTTGTGCCGATAGTACCCTCTCATGTAAAGAAATACGAAAGCCATAAAAAAAACGAGGAATACAAGACCTATTAGGCCAATTTGAACTGTGAGATCTTCCCTCCCTTCTTAAACTCCATCTCACCCTCACTAGCAATTAAAAATGTCCATAAGTGACTTACTAATGTGAGATTCAATCCCAAGACTTTAACCTCAAAAGGCACTGACAGTAGGGTGGACTCTTAGACCAAACACCTAGTTCATAGTAATTTCTATTTGCAAAAGGAACAC
The DNA here is from genome assembly GCA_024520975.1 of Erythroxylum areolatum. Taxonomy (NCBI): domain Eukaryota; kingdom Viridiplantae; phylum Streptophyta; class Magnoliopsida; order Malpighiales; family Erythroxylaceae; genus Erythroxylum; species Erythroxylum areolatum. Next base: position 51,315,956 of record JANIJH010000008.1, on the reverse strand, counting down.
CTGGCAAAAATTTCAACTCAAGTATTAGCAAGAGCCAAAATTGAAACCTAAAAACTATAAGCTCCAATCACAATTGCAATGCACACAAACTACAATAATGTGAGACCTTTACAATCACTGAAGCATGCATAACAATCTGTCATTTGATTGCTTTTCACCAATTTAAAGTTGGTTTTAACATGCAAATCCAATAAAAGTCTTCCGAGTTTGAAAAAAACTAAAAGGGAACAATAACCAGAAGTTACAAACCTGCAATTTAATCCTGCTACTTGAGGTTTCAACATCAAAAATAGTTACCAAATTTTCAGATGTAGCTGCCAGGATACGTCCAAATCGAGGTTGAAATCTCATCAGGGTAGCCCCAGACTGTAATATTAAAAAAGTCAAGAAAAAACCTAACTGTGATAAACCAAGGGTTCAAATTTATATATTATTCCTCCCAGATAGGAGTACACTACATTCTATACCTTGAACACCCCTGCGCAGCTGCCATTTTTTATATTCCAGTAGCGCATCTCACTATTGTTATCACAGGAACAGATGAGATCCTCTTTAGTAGGGTGGAAGTCTACAGACGTAACAGTTGTGGCATGTCCCATAAACGTACGGATTGAAAAGCCAGGCTGCAAATTAGAATGAAGTTTTATAACTACAAAAGAAGGGGCATCAGAAGAACTGGCTCATGGTTCCACAACAGTTGTACAATTTATGTACCATTTGAAGATAAACAGTTATCATATTACGGTATCCTTCAATCATACAGTAGATTAATTTCAAAATTCTACTGTTTGCAGGCAAAAACAAATGTTTGTTAAAATCTACCATAAGTAGACCAATATTACTAACATTATCAGATTCCCAAACCCTAACAGTTTTATCAGCTGAAGATGTAGCAAGCCTTGACATGTTTGTGCTGAAACGAACATCAGTAATCCATTGAGAATGTTCCTCAAGGGTAGACTTCACTGTAAAAGACTCTGCACACCACAATGTAACCTGTAGTACATGACCATGACAATGACAATTAAAAAAAAAAGAATTGTTTGAAGAAGGATTTAACATCTCCTGCACCAGTTTTTTTTAAATGCATTTATGACATTCCAGCAGACTCGCATATATATAATAGTTACCTTCTTATCATGCCCACCAGTAGCAAGCAATTTTCCATCCGAAGAGAAGTCACAGCATTCAACTTTACTTGCACTTGCAGGAATATTCCGGATCTCCGAAAATGTAATACCTGTCTTGGAAATAATGTCAAGCTCTAATGGCCAAATACAGAATATATAAAAAAGATTGAAACTTTGTGTAAAAGGGGCATGAACCAAAAACTATATTTTAAAGAGAGAAATACTGTTACTACTTATTAAAGATGAGCGAAATGAAAATTGATTTATGAGTGACCACTATTAATGTTCATACTCTGGCAATATTAGTTGCACAAACCATACCAGATAGTAATCAAGGATATTGCCAATATATGCAAACAAACAAAATCTATTAATAGTTTGCATCCATTGGTAAATTTTCTTCATCTATTGACCACTTGACATTGTAAAGTCATAAATGTCAACTAATTGTATCTTATTGGTAAAAACACTCAATTATCATCTGTAAAAATTAGTGAACTGTGTCCATCTCTAATAAATAGTTTTGCCTGTATCCCTTCTTGACAATTTAGCTAAAGAAAAAATCATCTCTCCATCCCAATTTCCTAGGTGTGGCTGATTGCTTTATTCCATACCAATGCTTAGTGGATGGAACAGATCAGTCAATCCAACTGGCACGGTCATTGATACGAATCAGTTACACAGTGAAAACTGGTAAGTAGAACAAGTTTTAGGTAATTTTTTAACTCCAAACAATTTGTTCTGATTTCATCAAAACTGGGTTAATTAGTTAAACCTTCACCTTCTAAGTGTTCTTACAGTACCGTGGTCAGACTAATAAGGAAGTTATACCTTTGGTGACATCTCCAGATTGACCAACTCGATCTCTAGGATCTGCCGCATCATGTGAAAAGAAGGATTCTACATTCTCGTCTAGAATCTTATCATCCACAAACCGATCAATATCAGCCTGCATTTAATAGTCTCAATCATCCAACTTTTACATGTAAATGACAACCACAATTCGTTCATAATGAGATATCAGAGAAACTATCACAAAATTGTAAAATTACACAAGTATGTGAGTGTTCTGCCAGTATTAGTATAGAAGTAAATTAGAAGCCGAAAATCAATTTCCCTCCACATCTCCTTGAGGACAAATCAATTTACATCCTCTTTGACAACTTTTTGAGTTTAAATGCAGCAAATTCCAGAGGTCATTAAAAATATATTATCATTGACAAACATATACAGTATGAAGAAAACAACCGGCTTTGGAAATTATAGATTTCAGAATTGCAACTTATTTTGCCTTTTCAAACTCAAAAAAACATCATGTTTCATAGTTGAAGTTATCTCAACAATGAAACATCAAACGTTTAAAGCCCATTGTAAGCACAAGGTATTCAGAAAACACTATATTTGCTTGTCCCATCTTACATCAATTAACAAAACAACACATTTAAAGGTTAAAATATTAGTAGCAAGCTTAAAAAATGGAAATTTAGAAGGTCAAAAATGCTGTAGAAGATAAATTAGTTTGCTAACCAACTCATTTGCAGCTGATCCAAGGGAACCCAAGCCGTCAGATCCAAACATAAGCAAAGGTTTCGAGGATCCACCACTGTGTGACAAAGGCATAGACATAGCATCCCCTGGTGTGTGTGTAGAAGGTGTTGATGGAGAACTTGGAGATGGTCCAGCAGTGTTTCCAGTCCCCGAGCTATTGGCAGGGCCTGAAGATGATCCCGGTTGCTTTCTCTTGCGTCCAATCTGACTTTTTGAAGCCTTTAAGGAACAGAACATAATGAAAAGAGAACCAAAGAAAAATAATTTCAATAATCTAAATAGTACAGAACATTCATGGCTGAAGCATCCACAGATTTGAAATTAAATCCATCAAGTATGCAGATAGGAATTCCAATTTCCGGAAAAGGAACTTTTCTAAACAAAAAAGAAAAGAAAATAAACAACGATTATCTAAGAACAAAGTCAAAGGAAAACTTTTTAAGGTCCATAAATGTTCTCAGCATACAAGAGGATGGTAGTTTTCTTCAAACATTTTACTTGAGCACCAAATATTTTGATGAACGGATGATCATAGAAATCTGACCTACATGACATTCCAACCGTCAGGCCATTTATTTTTCCTTTTGAAAGCTGACATCAGAAAATCAACAGTTTAAATATAGTGTACCTGTTCATTTCCTTGGAAGGTGCTTGACATGCTGCCATCAATAGTCATTCCACCAGAACCAATAATTTTTTCTTGCTGTGCGAGGTGTTGATTTGAGCTCTGAGATTGTTGACTTGAAAGAGGATGCTGTGGGTACTGTTGCTGCTGTTGACTGTTCTGCATATGTTGTTGCTGCAACTGGAAACCTCAACCATATAAGCAAATCCATGATGAAAATTTGCTGAAGAAAGCAAACAGAAGAAAAAAATCCTCAGTCTAACATCAGAGAGATAAGTACCTTAGCCAGCACATCTGTTTCAGCACGGGACATTACAGGAGAACCAACATGCATTGGTGATCCAATGTTGCTGAGCGCATCAGCAGAATTAAATGAGCCATCCTTCCCAACAGCCATGGTCTGGCTATTCACAAGCATTTTTAGCTTTCTACGCTCCAAATCATTAACAGATGGAGATGGCAAGTTTTGCTGTGCTTGAAGCATCAATTGCTGCTGAAGTTGAAATTTGTTAAGAGACTGTGGAGACTGCATCAACCTTTGATGTTGAAGGAGCCCAAGCTGCTCCAGCCCCTAAAAAAGGAACCAAGGTCAGAACTGTAATGCAGGAAAAATAAAAAGGATGAAATAAAATAAGTTTAGCGCAATATATTTTAAATAAATTTGCCAAAATTTCCCTATGCATCACTCAAGGAGGTTAAGTGACCCAATCAGTTGTCGTTTCGGAAACTTACAGTCAAAGGCCATCCTTTCAAAGTCAATTTGTCTCCCCCTTGTGTTGATCCTATACAAATACCAAAACCAGTTAGTTGCAAACTCAAATGATAAGTACTTCACACAATTTGGTAATCAAATTAACAATTCAAGCCTTGATAACCAAATCTAGAAAGACAAAGGAAAACAGAAAAGATTAATGAATTGAACATCCTAAGGTATAAGAATGCAATAAATTTGGATTCCTTTCTTTTCTCTATGACACAGCATTTCAAATCCAAAACAGAAAAAGTGAAAAAAATAAAGCAGAATGAAGAGAAATCGACAAGACAGTTAAGAGTTATGAAAAAGGTATGGAGGAAAAGGGTCTCAATTCCACCGCTAAACCTGAAAATACAAGTCAACCAAATATTTACAGTAATGTAAAAGCAAAACCTAAGCATAAGCCCACAGATAAAAAAAATCTCACTCCCTAAATTGGCATCAATAAAAATGCCATATGAACCACTGCATTAATCTACAATAAATTTTCAACATCTTATGGTTATTTTCCATTTCATGATAGTTGTCTCCAGAAATATGATTAATATCAGAGTCCAGATGAAATTTTAACAAAGAATTTTTCATTGACAAATAAAATTTATCCTACCAAACTAGCATGTGAGGAATGCCATCAGCTAGCAATCACAAATCAGATTGAACTTTCGTAAGCAACAGGTAATACCAAATTTTTACAAATAAATCTAACAGAGAAGGCCCAAATGGGAAAGTAAATTTTTGTTCCAGAAAAGTTTCTAGACAGAAAGTACCATGAATTCCCATTAAAGATCCTTCAGAACCAGCATTCCTCGAATTAATAATTGCAGCCATCTCAGTCTTCATCTCCTGTTTCACAAGATTATATTAGAAAAATGGAGCATGTTAAATTTTAAACTCACAAACAACTTTACCTGGGTAGACACAGGCAGCTGTTGACTACGGTTTTGAATACTTGAGCATCCAGGTGCACCATGTAGTGTATGTCTGGGAAAAAGAAGAAAAAAAATGTGCATAAAGGTTTCACTAATTTGATTGTTAAACAAATGTAATATCCCACAAGCATAGCAATAAAAACCACGGTGAAGAAGAGTACCCAGGAGGTTGACCACCCAATGCTGTTTTCAACAACGATGCATTATTAGGATCTAGAAGCTGACCCACATTGTCACTTAGCCGTTGCTGCAAATAGAAATGTTAGAATGGAAACCATATTGATACAAGAATGAAGTCTATTGTTCACCAAAAAAATGAAAAAATCTTCCAATCTTCCTTGCTTCATAAAAACTTAGCACCTTCATTGCCACATCATCAGAGGAATTCCTCTGAAGTGGAAGCTTTAATCTATCCTCGTAAATTTGTGTTGCCATAGCACTTGCAGTTGCAGTGGTATGTCTTGATGCATCATTAGTGGCAAGTCCAATGGAACCACCATTCAGATGTTGGTTCCCATCTCTTCTTTGGTGTTGCTGCTGCTGCTGCTGCTGCTGCTGCTGTTGAGCATGCCTCTGTAGCAAAAGCTGCGGCATCTGCATCTGCTGATGTTGCTGAGGTTTTGGATGTGGATGATGTTGTTGCTGTTGTAATTCCCGAGCCTTAGCCAATTGACTCTACCATTTACCATAATATTTAGCAAGATTACAAGTTATACTTGACATAACGAATATATGACATACAATTGAATATATGCCCTAATAAAAATGACTAGTTCATTTCTATTAAAGATACCTATACTCAAGCAGAAGTAGAGAAGTGAATTGAAAAACTTGGTAACCTCCAAACTGGAACAAAAAAAAACCTAGGACAACCATATGCATCTTTTCTTTCTACAAATAACACTAGATATTGCCAAGCTAATGACGTCAAACAGAAGTTGTTCAAGCCAATTTAGACAAAGAATTGATGGCTGCAAATCAAACTTAGACAAGTTGAATTGATTGAAAAATCTATAAACCAACCTCAATATAAGATGCAGCAGCTTCTGAGTGCTTCTCATTTGTCCTAGCAATGAATATGTCCCAGAAAACAGACCACCACTCAAAGAGAAAACCACCTGGTGCATCAATAGCTATACCAAAAAAGAATCAAGTGATTATTATAATAACATTAAGGAAATGGAAGAACAAAAGGCAAGGAATTTCTTTTAGCTATTTCTTCTGTTTTATCTTTTTATAACTTGAGCATCTATTAAGTTTGATAGTTATCTTACCCACAGGATCTGTGGAGACATTCCCTTCAGCTTGAAATGCCTTCGCAGAGGCATGCAGTTTCCGCTTGATGAGGTAATCATGTATGTAAACATCCAACCTTGAATGAAGCATGCAATCCATCAGAAGTCCAAAAATGTTAAACATCTCAATAAAGCAGATAGAACTGGGACAATTCCAAGCAGCTAAAGTGTCAGCACTCAATCCTTCTTTAGACAAATAATGTCAACACAAATGTGGAACTTACGAAGTAAAATCTCACGTCAACCTGCAACAGGCAAAGAGAGGAACAAACTTTCCTTCTGGAGGTCTCAGAACCAAAACAGTGGACCTTAACAATTAATTTCAAGCAAGCAAAAGAATTAAAGTTTAATATACCTCTCCAATTAACTACAAAAAAATATTATTACCATATTTATTTTCTACTTCCTCATCAAAGTGCAGGATAACCCCATGGGCTTGCAGGTTTTTTCTACCAATTAGGGCAATTCCAGGGCCACCTACATAACAATCAAAACAACAAAAAAATGGGTTACAGTTCGTGTGTCCAAAATGGAAGATGAACAACCCACAACGTATTTGATATTTTCTTGATTTACAACCAATTGACAGGATAAATAAGCAAAACAAGTTATTCCATGATGGCAAGTAAATTATTTCATTTCATTAAAGTGAAGAAATGATTTCACCTTAACAGATGAAACAAATATGCATACTTGGAAGGACACACACACGGAATCGTATAAAAGGAAACCCAACTAGCGTAAAATGCCAGCCAATAGTCATTACAAAATAACAGCACCAAAATATCAAAACCCTAGACACAGAACCGATTCAAAACCACCCAAAACGTCTAAAATAGAGAAAATGAGGAAAACCCACAAACGCTACGACTTGCAATACTGTAACGAAGTGTCATAAATGAGTAAAACTTACATTTTATCAGCTTCCCAGTTAGTATGAGACATGATTATCGTAATACTTAGAATTCCAATAGGAAACTAAAGAATTGGAGAAGCTTGAAGGGTAGAAATGTTTGGACAAATACGAGTTCCTGAGAGAAAACCCTCTAAAGAAAGTCGCAGAATAAACCACCTGCAATTATAACAGAAGAAAATGGTAATGTCTAGTTCGCTCTATGTGGGCGCGTATGCCTTTTTGTTTGTGAGATTACAGGTTTATCGTATGTGTATTTCTTTCATATTCTCTACATGTGTGCAAGGACATCTCTGGCGGCCGCTTTTGCACACACATCCTTCGATGACGACAATAATAATAATAATAATAAGAGTTTCATTTCATCTCCCTAATTTATCAATTTAAATAAGATTTTATTTATTCTTTTTCTTGCATAAATGAATTTCAGTTGTGCTAGTACGTATTAGTATCCTTTACGAACTACTAGTGAGATATATTTTTATTTTTATAAAGATTTGACTATTCTGAAATATGCATTATACGGTTATAGTTTTCGTTTAGGATTAAAACTTACAAAATAAATACTTGATATCAAATGAAACAATAATGTATCAAAAATTCAAAATAATCATTCTCACTCAATCACAATATTATTTTTTAGATTGCTTAATGTATTTCGTGAAACTAATAAATTTTAATTATTTCATCAATTAAACTTATTTTGACGATGGTATAAATAATTCTTTAAATTGAGATCTCCAAAGTTATTCACATTTCAGTTGATGGTCAGAGGCGAATTGAAAGTTAAGCAATAGGAATTCTAAAGATCCCCCTCCCTAAGGAAAAATAAAAATAGAGATGTTTTCTACGTTTTCCCTAATACGTGGAAGAAGCGACGTAATTTCGTAAAGTCATTCGGTCTAAGTGCTACATGAAGAACATAAGTCAGATGAAGGAACGGGAAGACCTAGGATGTAGAAGAGCATAACATAATTGATTCGGCTGATTTGGATTCCTATATATCTACTCATGTAGTATTTTACTTCGTTATACGATATCCATCTATATAGATATTATCATCTACACCCAGAAAGCCGTATGCTTTGGAAGAAGCTTATAAGAGTTGTCATAATATAATATTATTTATGACCTATTCTACTTAAGGATAACTTAATTGGAAGTCATCCTATGTAAAATAAATTATATCAAGGTAATTGAGCAATTATAAGATTCACTACTCTAAAGTTATTAGATATAATATTTTAATATTCTCAATTCTTATTAAATTAAAAAATTATTGGCTAAGGTTGAATGACTCTTTAAAATAATTTTTAAATGTCATTAAAATTAATTGCTATTGTTGGATAATTAAATATGGTTGAATTAAAAAAAGACATTAATTTCATAGTCTATATTTGATTGAAATATTGTATAATGATATGATCAAATTATAAGAAAAATCATACACAAAAATATTAGACAAATTCACTTTGAAATACTTAATATTTAGATGGTTATCATATATTGGTTAAAACAAATGTTAATATATGAATATAAATTATTTAATTAAAAATTAAAGATAAATTAAAGAACTTTAATTTACTCAATGTGGTGTGTGCTTATACACTTTAAGTAGGGTTGCACGAATATCTTAAGCACTAATTCTAGAAAGAGCTAGATAAGGTGATTCAGCAAATCTCTTCTGACAAGAGAGTTATTTTAGAAGGAAACTTTAATGTTCATATAGGGGCAACCTCGAACAGTTATTTATGGACTGATGGGAGTTTTGGGTTTGGAATGGGAGGGAGACAACTTTATTGGATTTCACAGTAGTGTTTGAGTTAGTGATGGTCAACTCTTTTTTTTCTTAAACAAGGAGTATCTAGTGACTTTTAAAAGCATAACCACAAAATTCAAATTGACTACTTCTTCGTAAGGCAAAGCGATCAACCCAATTGCAAGAATTGTAAGGTGATACATAATGCTTGCTTGTCAACTTAACATAGATTGTTAGTTATTGATCTTATAATTAAGGGTTAGAGGAAGAAGCGAAGTCTGAGATATACTTGAGTTAGATGGTAGAATTTGAAAGATGATATAATGAAATAGCTTAAGGAAAGAGTAATATGTGAAAAAGAATGAAAATAGGAAAAAGATGCTAACCAGATATGGGAGAGAGTAACAACTCCGTTAAGACATACAATTAAAGAGATCTTGGTTGCTTTTAAAGAGCCTAAGAATAGTAAGATGGAGTCTTGGTGGTAGAATCAAGATGTATAATAAAAGGCTAATATTAAGAATGGTGCCTATAAAACTCTATTACATAGCACCACAGAGGTAGAAAGATGGTTAATAGAGAAAGTTACAAAGTGACAAAGAAAGAGATGAAGCATGGTTGGCAAGAGTTAGGAAACAGAAAGCAAGAGACTTAAATCAAGTTTGTTGTATAAAAGATGAAGCATGGTTGGCACTTATAGTTGAAATTGACATCAAGAGAAGATGATAGAGATATTTTTATAACCTTTTTAAAGAAGATGTAGAGTATAAATCTCTTTAGGTGATTTTAACACGTCTACGAGGCATCGTAACTTTACTTATTATTGACAAATTACAAAGGAAGAAATTAAAAGAGCTTTGAAGGAGATAAAGAATGGAAGGGCAATAGGGCCTTATGAGATACCTATAAAGATAAGGAAAAGCCTAAGCGAGTAGGGTCTTACTTGACTGACCTAGCTTTTCAATATGATCCTTAAGTCCATTAAAATGTCAAATGAGTAGAGACTTCGTATGATAATTCGTTTGCATAAAATAGTCATAAAGGCATCAAAATACTTAGTCATACCATAAAGTGTATAGGAGAAGGTGATTGATAAGAGAGCTAGAAAGGATGCATTTATCTTAGAGAACCAATTTGGGTTTATGTTAGGAAGATCTACAACAGAAGCTTTACATCTTCATAAAAGATTAATGAAATATTATAGATAAAGACATCATAACCTACATAAGTTTTTTATCGATTTAAAGAAGGCATATTACTAATGATGGTAATGAGTCTGGCTCGACTCTATCCTACAATTTTTTTTAAAATTAAAAGTTTAAAACAATGTCGTTTTGCTTCAGAGTGTTAGGCTTCTGGCTCAGTAGGGCCTAGGCAGTCAAGGCCTGACCCATTAACTTCATGTTGGGATGGGATCGGGGCCTTTTGCCATCCTTATATATAATAAGGTACCTAGGGAAATCATATAGAAGTGTTTCGAAGTTAAGAGAGTTTCTATGACCTATATACGAGTTATTAAGGATATGCATGAAGATATAAAGACTAGAGTAAGGCTGATAAGAGGAGATACAAAGCATTTTTCTATCCATATAAAGTTAAACCAAGGCTCTTTATTGAGCCCCTTTTTGTTTGCAGTAGTGATGGATGAGCTCACCAAGAATATCCAAGATGATGTGTTTTGATGTATGTTGTTTGCTGATAACATTGTGTTTAATGGATAAGACAAAAGAGGGTATTAATGTCAAACTAGACCTTTGGTCTTGATGTATGTTGTTTGTTGATAACATTGTGATTAATAGATAAGACAAAAGAGGGTATTAATGTCAAGCTAGACCTTTGGAG